>OZ007531.1:5305584-5905584 GCA_963931895.1 Eupithecia pulchellata
GGTTTGTAAATTATATTACGTAGTTAATGGTTTAACAAGTAAATTTTGTACAGGCGATTTACAAAAAATATTTCGGTAATTGATGAAAGATTATGTCTAGCATAAATATGTGTAGGTATTGTAGAGACTGTAGATTTAGATAGATTTATGAGGTTATGGATTTATATGTATGTATTTATTATATATAAATATATATATTATATATTAAATTGTAGTTTGTAATTTATTTTTTTCTAAGTAGTAGTAATATAATAATTATAATGCACACACATTATTACCCCATGTACAATCCAACGATCCTATCCATTCAAGGTTGTCTGGGAGAGATCGCTCTTGAGCGATAAGACCGCCAATTGTCGCTTATTATAAGACTTTTTATTTTTTTTAATAACTTATAAGTGAAGTGTGCAATAAAGTATTTATTATTATTATTATTATTAAATTTCACTCTGAGCAAAAGCGAAGATGTTTTTGATTTATAATTTCAAGAGGAGATATAGTCAATAAATACCCATTAATGTAATTTATGACGACCACTGTGGCGCGGTGGGCGAAGGTCCGCCTGCGACGCAGGAGGTTGCGGGTTCGGTTCCCGCCTCGGGACAAATATTTGTACGATCTGCATATATTTGTTCAGGGGTTCTGGTCGTACTCTATGTATAGTAAAAAATATCTATCTAAGTAATAATATTGTATTACGAGTATGTATATCAGTCATCTAGTACCCATAACACAAGCTCTGCTTATCTTGGGGCTAGATGATGTTGTGTGGATTGTCCGGCATTATTTATTTATTTAATTTTATTATTGTCTTTTATTTTAATATGCGCGAAATTATAATGATAGAACTAAAAGAAGCAGACGAACGCTTAATTTGGCAAGGTTATTTCCAGTCCAGATTCTACGTTAAAATGATTGTGCACCTCATCTGAGTTTCGTTATTTTAGAAAACAAAAATTTTATACTTTCACTACCCAGCGTTGACGGCTACTGTGCTTCAGCCCGAGCTTCGCTGGCATCCAAACTGTTAAAAAAGTGCGGTGCTCCGTAACGAGCACACTTAAGGGTTAACCCTGGACTTAACCCTTAGGAATACTTGTTATGAGTTAATCCAAATTGACGTCCTAGTAAACGTATCCAAAAAACCCAACTTCTGAAAATTGCAATCAACCAAAATGGCGACTACTCTCATAGGTGGCGAAATAGGGCTTACGCAGGGTCGTCGAACTATATGAGTAAGCAATCCATTGAAAGTCCTTATAGTAAGGTTGCAGTTGTTACTATTCGATTTATTTAATGCTTCTAGGTTAACCCAAAACATATTGCAGCTACATGATGTTGCAAATGCCTCCAAGCATGTAAAATGGTGCAAATGTGCCAATCAAACCGGTGTGACGACGCCGGCCGGTGAGTCGAGAGAATGGCAAGGCCCGATCTACGAGCTTGAGGTTGGTAGTTTTGTACGGAACCTTCGTCTGCGCACGCGGCTAACACGAGCGGCAATAAAATCAATTGCAAGTGGTTCGTGAAGTGTTTGTTTGAAAAAGGTAAGACGATTTGATTATTAACTTAAAAAATGCCTGCAAATTATAATCATTGATTGGAGTAACTATACCTACATATAAACACTGAAAGTATTGCACAAACGAACGAAATATATTTTTATCAGTGTTGGTTTTCGTTTGACGGAAGAGTTTATGAATTCATATTTAATGAATGTTTCGTTTAACAGGTAAATAATATTATATAAAGGAAATTAATAACAGATGATTTTAATTATTACCACAAAGCCATCCTTTGTGAAAAAGTTTTATTTCGATTTAAATTTACTTACGCTGCTGGTGTCGTATCCTCGTTGTGTTTAAAATCCATGTTGAAAATATATTGGATTTAGAAATTAATTTCAGCTTTCAATAATATTAATTTTCAAACTTATAAAAAGTATCACAAGTAAAATTTTATACCATAAATTATTATAAAACAAAAAATAAGGAGTTATTGATTTTCCTTTCACTTCAATCTTTTGTTCACTAGTGGAATTATCTGGAAGCTAGGAAATATGTATTGCGGCGTAGTGGGCTAAGGCTCGCCTGGGACGCAACAGTTTGCGGCTATGATTCTCGTCTAGGGACAAATGTTAGTCCGATCTGCAGATATTTGTTCCGGGTAGAACACCCGGATTTCGTTTTATATAATATAAAAAATCTACCTATATTATTGTATTAATAATATCAGTCATCTAGTTCCTTTAACATAACGCCGGTTAAGCCGAGCTAGTTGATGCTGTGAGGATTGTCCAGCATTATTTATATTATTTATCTATGCAATGATCCATTGTTCAGCAGTGGTATTTTGTGGACTTATACTATAGATTGCAAGTTTTCCTGTATTTATTATTAATGACTTTTTACACAGTTTCGTGTTCAATTAACCTCTAACTCTGCATAATTGTGTTCAACAATAGACGTTTCGATCATGTTATTGAATGTACCTACAACCAGTTGTTATGTTCCTGATTAACATTAGTCGCAGGAACAATATTTCTGCTCATATACAGGGTTATAGGAAGATGATCAATAACATCTTACAGGCGACTTGGATATATCAAGACTAACAACTTTTGTTCTGTGACTTTTACCAAAACGTAAAACTCAACCCCTTTCTATGCTAGATACTCAAGTACCGCCGCGTGCCTGGTCATGTATCGACTTGTCCTATTCTATTACTGGCTTGTGCTGCGTTCGTATCATGGCTAAATTCTGTGACCGTGTAATATTGTTATAATATAACCTGTGTAGCTCTATGTAGCCATAGGGCTAAGATCAGAACTGAAAATTTAATTATTTATTTATTTATATAAAAAAAAAATTACAGACAAAGTCATAAAACAAAAGTTTTTCGTCTTGATCTACCCAAGTCGCCATTAAGAGGTTATTGATCGTCTACCTATAACTCTATATATTTTTTTGTTTTATATCCTTATTATTTTCAAGTTATGTTACCTTCTATAAATTCAGCCACCATTTCTAAGTTTCGGGGAGTAGCACAAAAAATATACGAACATATTTTAGTAGCGGGTACCTAGCATATTAAAAATAAACTCAAAATAATTTAATTACGTATATTTATTAATAATAAATACTGTTACTTGATAATTTCACACATTTAGTTTCTGTAATATCATGCGTTTTTGTTGTTTATTTCTGCGTCCATGTAGGTACTTATTAATATAAAATAAATAGGTATTCATGACTTATTTATATCAATAAGTACCTAGTTATATTTTTTCTGTTAAATCTTGCGTACATACTTATTATTTATTACTACGTTCATCTGTTAATTGCTTCCCGTAATTACTAACACGTGGAATGAAATACTATTATGTAGATTAATAATACTTACTGCACTAAAGTTAATTTTAATATAAAGTACCACAAAATAACCTACAATAACGATTCTGAGGTAGTTTTAGTCAATTTACATTCAATTTAATTGTGCTGTTCAGTCCAATATTATTATACAAAAAAAAACGGTATTGGTTTTTCTGAGTGCTGCCCCGTTCAACCCACAAATTTTCTACCCAATAGGTATTTTGCTCCGTTCGACCCAAAACCAAAAATTTGAGTGCCCCTCTCTACCCAAACGTACTTATTCCAAATTTCTATTGTTTAAATTCAGATAAATGACACAGTGAAACAACGAAGTAGAAGGGTCACCAGACAAAAAAAGGTAGATACTTATTATAAATAAAATCAGTCTTTAGCCGTTTTTGCCAAAAAATGTGTTCAATAATAATATCCGCTGTGTCACAGTATACATAAATGTATATTATACATATGTGCATATACTATACATATGTATGTATACCTATGTAGTCGTATGTATACAGTGGCTATGTGTAGCTCGCCCTCGACTTTGGATTAACTCTCAAGGTCTAAGGTCTCTGAGATACCCACGGCGCTATAAGGACTGTGGTACTTTATGGCCCGAAATCATGAAAATTAGAAACACATACTAATACAATACTAAACATCATTTATTAACAAACAAAATTACGATACTAAAAGAATAAAATAATTACAATTAGTACCTAAGCTTATATCTTTTTCCTAAATATCTAAATCATCACCAGAAAGCAGAGTGGCCAGAATGTTGGCAGCATTGCCATTGGATAGTGATAGTTCGTTTACAAAAATCAAAGCCAACTTTCCGATCACCTTTGGACTCTGTTTACTTTCTAAGATCTTTATTGCGAGTGCCCAGGTCCCAAAGGTTGCCATTGCCACCCCAAACGGCTCAAATCGGTAATAATAAATCATCTTATATCGATATCATCTTTCGAACAATTTTTATAACATAATTGTAGGGGGGGAGCTGCCTATATTACAGTTTTTTTGTCTAGTTTAGGTAATTGAGGCAGCGAAACAGTTTGAACAAGAATTTCACTATGTATGTAACTCATTTTAATATCAGACAAATTAATTATGTTATGTAGGTATTTGAAATTATTTTTATGCTATAAATCTATCTATACTAATATTATAAAGAGGAAAGATTTGATTGTTTGTTTGTTTGTATGTTTGTTTGTTTGTTTGTTTGTTTGTTTGTTTGTTTGTTTGTTTGTTTGAATTGAATAGGCTCCGAAACTACTGGACCGAGTTCAAAAATTCTTTCACCATTAGAATCCTTAATTTTCCGTGATGAACATAGGCTATATAATATTTTCAAAAAAGTTAGGGATCCGCATGAAAAATTCAATAATTGAACCGTGGGCTGTTATATTCAACCTCTTTTTTTATTATGGCGCGTCAGAATAGAAAAAGAGGTTGTATAGCGCACGGTGCTTGCTTTTTCTCTACGGCCAGTGTCAGTTTTGGAATGTCGAGTCAATGTCAAAAACCCCAATGCTGTTAAAAAAAGTAAAGATCCGTATGAAAACTGTGAAACCCATCGTTTTAGTGTGTATAATTTCTGAAATACCCGTGCGAAGCCGGGGCGGGCCGCTAGTCTATACTAATTTTATAAAAAGTAAAGATTTGTTTGTTTCTTTAAATTGAATAGGCTCCGAAACCATTGCACCGATTTGAAAAAATCTTTCAGCATTAGAATCCTAAATTTTAACTGATGAACATAGGCTATGAAATATTTTCAAAAAAGTTAGGGATGCCATTTGCCATGGAAAGTTAAATTTTTGTTAAATACTCGTGCGAAGCCGGGGCGGTCCGCTAGTTTAATATACAATCATAAGGACACTGAAAGCCACGGGAATAAACTAGTTCAGTATAAATTATTGTCATTTACGAGGTAACGTAACGAGACAATAGAACCCAAATTTGTATTCAGGCATAGCGATTACAAACAAAGGAAATAAACTCTATAATACACACGTTCTCCCCTTATCTATACCTGTCAGGCTTCACAAAGGCGCCGCTAAATGTATTTGTATTGCTACAATGAACAGGTATTTTGACATGAACTGTATAAGAACTGAATCTAACCAGTACTTGCTTATATCATTTTGTTAATGCTTTATTCCATCTTAGTTATGGTAGCAATTCCCATATTATCAAGAAGAACAAAAAATAATATATTTTTGTTTTAAACCCTTTTGCCAATAACTTGAAAATAACCACGTGCAGAAAATACTCCTATATTTTTTTAGGAGTGTCTAACAGGGAGGCCTATGTTAAGCTGTGGATATGGGTTAATGATAATGATGTTGCTTTAAACCGATTAAGTCCACTTTGCCATAGCTTTGATATGAATCATTGGCAACTTGCGTCAATGCATACATAATTGATTCATGGAAATGGACTTTGGCGTATGTACAGTTAGCAGATCTGATAAATTAGCTTATTCCGCGAATGATCTGTAAATAAAGAATGAAATAGGTAGTAGTATAGTTGTAATCACAACAAATATATATATTATTCATGTAGTGGGTTTCCAAGTGGGTAAAAATTATTTATACTATTATTATAAATTCGTAAGAGTGCACTCGGGGTATTATCTAAAAATAATAATAATAATAACCCAAAAATATAATAGTTGCTTATCGCGTGGTCCTGGATACAGCTCGACACTCGAATTTTAGGGTAAGAATGGCATATTCTGACCAATCTACTAAAGAAATTAGTCTATCTATAAAGAACTAGAAATTCTGTTTACTGATATTTTAATTAGATATCATAATTAGTATGGAACCCTTCGATTGAGAGTCCAAGACGCAAACCAGTTTTATTATGACAAAGTACCTTTATAACTTATATGCATATTTGCGCAGCTGACTGTACTACGTTTGCAATTCCTCTCTTAATTGAAACTGGTCAGTCTGGTAAAGCAAAAAACCTTTTTAGCAACCTGACCATTCTAATTTTAGTATAATATAGGTACATATTTTGGATCAATGATCTGCAGGAATGAACTTAGATAGCAATCTAATAATAGCTTTACTCACAATCTTTTAGGTCGCCAGGAAGAAATCGCTTTAAACAATAACACCGCCAATTTCATCGCTGTTCTCAGGGTTAAATAAGTACAAGCTGCTATTATAAGGGCTCTACGGGTTTAAAAAAAAAATATCTGTGCATCTGGTCGCTACCTATGACCAGACGGTCAGTATCTGACGCAGCGCATCAGCTTTGCCATAAGCGATCAGCCATCGTCTTGGGGGAGGCTTCCGATTGGTATTCATAAGGATCAGTTGAACTACCTGTAGATTGTTTTCAACAGTCTTTCGTTAGCTCGATTGTTTCAGTTAAGTACAAACACACTGTTTTAATTCGGTTATTTATTTGCAATTTTCTTTGTTAGTAAAAGGTTTTATAAGGCGGTGATAAAAACGTAGGAATTATTTATGTAATTGGCCATCGGCTGCGATGTACTCGATTGGATTGCATTACTACGTGCCTCTATGGAGTCGGAACAAAGAGCCGTTCATATTACTAAAGCATTTGCACATCTCATACGGCATGCGTCGTAGGTAATCCCGGGATAAATCCAATGACCAATATGTATTCAAACTCCGTTTATCTACATTATGGCACAGGCAATCAATTTTAGTCTAAGTAACTAATAAATAGTAAAAAAAACAGTAAATGGATTGTTTATTAGTATTCAGTACGCACTGGATCGCACTGTTTGGGATATTCATTGATGAGATTGTCATTATTGTCTATTTCACCCATGAGAACCATCCCCGTGCGTGGGGGGCTGAAATTGTCAGACATCGAATTGTCCGACCATGCTTTGTTTTTGCTTTGGTTTCTATTGATCATTATGTATACTGTGCTATACACAGTATACATATGTATACTGTGGTTATAGCCTGACGTGCCTAAGTTGGGACGTGGCTAAGTTAGAATAGACCCATCCAACTCAGCACGTATATCGTAAGAGCTAACAAAGGCAATCTGCCAGAGGAGCAGCAGCTTTCTTCTGTATATTATTACTAAATTATAATATATTCGGATGCATTTACATAACGATGAGATGTTGGCTATTACGGATAACACTTTTTTGTTGAAAAATCCCGCGATCCTTTGAAATTAAAGTTTAATTGAGATGTACTAAACCCAAGTCGGCACACATTACAGGTTGCCGGTTACAAATAAATACGCTTGCTTTTCCCTATTTTTGTATTCAGTGATATTTGACGAAATGTTCCTAGTGTCAAATCGGGCCTATTAAACATAAATGACAAACAAGGCTAAATAGTATGTCATAACTACAATAACGGGCTTAAAACAAAATACGACTTACTAAACAGCACCCGAATTTGTGTTCATCTATGTTTTCTTATATATCACATCAACCTTTCCCTTACATACCCACGAATGGGGAATTAAAATTTAACAATTATACAACAGCTATGCAATCCAGAAGTCCCGAGATCTTATTTTTAATTTGTTATTCAAAAATTTACTGTAGTTAAATATGCGATAATTTATCCGATCTCTATATGACACGATCAGCATTGAAGGTACCTATTATCCATAAAAATAAAACATTGTTTAAATGTTTTATTTTTAGGCGGTGTTATTGTTTAAAGCGATTTCTTCCTGGCGACCTAAAAGATTGTGAGTAAAGCATAGCTATGTATTAAAGGATTATTCCGGTCCATATCGATGTGACCCTTCAATACATGCGGATTTATAACGTTTAAAAATATTATATTTCAACTGGATGAATGCAACGCTGTAACAATATTCAAAGTTTCGATAACAATCTGGGCCGAAAATATTGTTTTAGTTGTGTTAACGTTATATTTAGTAATATGAACGGCTATTATTAGATTGCTATCTGCTTTGTGAAGTGAATTAATATCGAATTATGTAAAGTTAACATTTGAATATACCCAAAAGCAAAATAAATATAAAGACTTGTGCACAGACGAGCATCAAATTAAAACAAATATTATTTTTTATTACGTTAACCCCTTATGACGTCGTAAGATTTTGAGACGATATGTGTCATCTTTTTTACTCATCTCTTTATTTTTTGTTAGAATACTTTTTATTTGCGACTCATACAAAAATATGCTTAATTTAGTAAATATAGACAAAACAGTCTTATTTTTGCAATGAGTCACATAACGGTCGTTGTCTCACTCAGTCTACACTCGTTACAGGTCATCTTTTATTATTCTTCGCGACGCCACGGAAGAAAAAACTTTTGACAGAAGGTAATCTAAAATAAACAGTAAAACATCTAAGATACAACAATAAGATTTATTAAAAGTTTTACGTCTTGTCTGTGATTTTGATTCGGCGTAGATATGTATGGAATTCCTTCATCTGATTTCAATAGTATAAAGTTAAAGCTCTATTACTTAACATCAAACTGAAGATGATCTACCAGAGTTCTAGAAAGTCAATCATGGGAGCGGCTTTACTTTAGATCTCAAAAGCAAAACCAATGTGAACCGTGTGTTCCTTGACGCTTACAAAATAAGCTTATCAACAAGTCAAATTTTATATTATATAAGGGAGAATCAATATTTATATGTCATCGGAAAAGCATGATTTTATTTTTAGAGTGTAGGACCAAAATATATGAGAAACAAACTTACGAAATGACTTTTGGCCAATTACATGAGACGTTTACATCCGAAGATATTTCGATTACTTTGTCTCCTCGTCTGGGAAAATACTGGGAAATGTTGTATAAAAGCTCTTGCTATCAAAGGAAGAGGGCTAATTCTAACCATTAAAAACGCATGCAAAGACGTTGGAAGAAGAAAAAATTCCTTATTTAAATTCAATCACTATACGAGGTTCCAAATCATTCGCATAAAAATTGTCAGTTTACCCCAAAGCTCTAATCTTATTTTTAGTAAACTTCCTTATCCAGATAATTGCACCATTTATGTGTGAAAAGTAATGTGCAGGAAAATGGGCACATTCGTGTATATTCTCGATAAAGGGGTCACATTATCCAAGTGAAGGCAGATTATCTTGAACTTAACCAACCGTGATGCGTTAACCGCGTTTTTCGGCAATGGGGAAAGCTTCGTAATAAACGATACCTACTACGTGTTATGGAAACATTGGCTTGGCAGGCTGGATATGAAATGAGGGAGGCACGTCACGAATGTTGAATTAGATTTTCAAGCCTTAGGTAATTACTAATACATTACACCGACAAGAGCTCTCTGTAATTTAAAATAATAGGTAATTGCTCGTGTTTACGTGATAATTTTTTAATAAAATATAAACACTGAATTACTAAAAAAAAATATTAATATCTCGCTTGGTGATGTGGTTACTTGAGTTCAAATTGTTGGCTATGTACGCAATTTTGATAAATTATAAGATGCCAAAAAAAATACAAAACGTTGAGTTGTTTACAATTTACCAGACGCGCAACCGGCTCGAGAAGAAAATATTTCTCTTTATTCGATTGCTTTATTTTGTTGAGTCAGCTTAACCTATCCTAAAGGCGATATAATCAAAATATAATGAAGGTGTCTATAGTACATACATCTACAGCTAATTATCAAAGAGGAGTCATTAATGTCATTATTAACCTCGCAACCGCCAGTGCTGTCGCAATGTTACTACAGACCGTAGGCTGGATTAAGTGACAGATTATAGGGTGGATACTCTGTGGTGTCAGTTAGTGAATGAATCATGTGGTGTCTGAGAGAACTACCAATACCTATATGTTTAGTAGTGTAGGTGAGCACCTAGGCCTCCCTAAGGTTGCGGTTTAAGTGCACAGCGAGAGCAGAAGTAGAGTTATTCTGCCGTCTCACTCATGGGATTATGCGAGTGAAGGAATAGAGAGAATAGCACATTATATTGCACTAAAATATCGTAGTTTAGTCTACGTTGAGTCTGCAGTGACCAAAATCAGCTATGAGGACATCGTCATTTGAGATACATGATGATAAAAAAATTGGAATATTACTCCTAGTTGTAGTAGTTTTTTTGACAGTCTAAGTTGAAAAATAAGTACTGTTGAATAATAAAACTTAAACTCAAGATATAGGAGGAAAATTGAATTTCACTGTTAAATGATATAAATTCACAAAGTTTAGTCAAGATATTGTTATTCTGTCCTGAATACGTTCTCATATCCTTGTGTCTGTGGAAATCTGTATGCCGCTAATTGCGTCGCAGTAAACATAGCACTATGCCATTAGATGGATTATGAGGGTAATTTAAGGCCTTGTCTTTGGGTACACACAAGGCGACAGAGATCAAAATCGTTACAGCACATCAGCTAGTGTACATATATTCCGATATCATCTATTCAGCTGTACAATCTGTTTCTAGGCTCGGTTATAAATCAGAATAGCGTTTGAGGGTTAATAACAAGTAATTCCAAAAATCACTTTGAAAAACCAAGTATGTAATTAACAAGATTACTTAGATAGCGGGTAGAAGTTCGGTTAAACTTAATAATTTACATAATGAATAGAGTTTCAGCTTGAGAAAGTGGAAACAGTCTTGGGTAAAACAGATAAGTATGACATGTACGTATATCAATTTTAACACGGAACCAGAGCCACGTTTGGTTTAGAAATTGGGTGGAATCAAAGATTTAAATCTTTGGGTGGAATGCTCAGTACGTATTAAATTGAAATAGATTTCTAATTTCGATCAGTTAGGTATTAATGGAACCACTAACCTACAACTTTTAGGATACGATTGGAGTTGGACCTAAATTACAAACGTTTCCAAGAGAAAGCACCCTGGTTTCAACCATGTCCACTCCACTGAGTCATTGTCAATTCATCTGCAAGCTGGCCGAGACAGCTATGTAGGCACTTGAAGTGGAATGTCCAATATAGGATACTAGATCCTGCCCGCATCTTTGCACCGGTTCAATTCCAAATCTTTTAACGACACCAAGTTACAGATCGAACAAATTGTAAGTACCTAATATAAAAAATATTAAATTGACTGTAGATATGACAGTCATTATTTTTAGTATAACAAAATAAAAATTATTTTATATAATTAATTTAAATACATAAGTACAGTGAGGCAATGCAGCCAGCATCTTGGAAACATTTACTACTGGTATATTATATATTTGTATGTTTGCAACAGTCTGCAGTTGGATAAGTTGATTCAATTGTAAACACTGCACTGGTTCTAATTTGGTTATTTAATTGTTACTTTCTAAGTTAATAAAGGTTTTATCCATTAAAATAAAAGGTAATTCGTAGAACGCACCAAGTAGGTACCCTCTAAAAGCCATTTCTTCTGTCAATTTTCAAACCGGCAGCCTGTTGTAGACCAAGAGAGTCATTATATACAGGTTGTTTCTATTATAAAATTTTAATTTATTTCTATACCATGAGAACTGAATTGTGGGATACAAAGCACATGTGTTTTATTACAGGCCTAGAACCAGCTGTATTCCAAATTACAGCTCGATGCGTTAAGTAGTTCTCGCGTGAAGAAGTAACAAAAATCCATCCAAACTTTCGTATTTACAATATTATAATGATAACTGTTCCCAAATATTATGTCACTTTAATCACTAATGAAATCTATTGTATAGTGTGACCAGAGGGCTGGTGAGAATCTGGCGCGGCGCATCAGTATTGCCAGCAAGGCAATGCAACCAGGTCGCTTCCGAATAATATAGATAATGGATCAATTGTTACCTGTAGATTGTTTGCAACAATTTGCAAATTGTTACAATGGTGTTTGAACTATACAATGGGTAAAACTTTTACCCATTGTATAGTTCAAACACCATTGTATAGTTCAAACACCTGAGGTAGACTGTACTAACTGGTATTTGCAAAAATTATTTACTGTCATTGGTCTAAAAAAATTAAACCTTCATAATACTTGTAAAAAAGGAAGATATTTTTTTTTTTTTTTTTGATTGAAGGTGAAGATTGTGTGCTCTTTTATAGCTCTTGCATGACAGGATTCGTCACATAGTGGAACGCTATAAAAATAACAATTTAATTAAATCATAGGAATAAAGAAGTTTTAATTGCATAAAGCCCTTACAAGAATAGGGTATCAAATAACCCAACCAATCAAAAATCGATAAAGAGCTCCTACTGAAAACGGGCTTACGAAAATGAACCCATTTATACTCCATACAAATATAAAGCTTGATCGTAAGACTTACGTGCCCTTTTCCCAATCAAACACAGTTTATTTACAACTTCACGTCGGCTTGTTACTGTTAAGTAGCCAGCTTATTCCTACGGCTTCATGGATTTCTGGATTACCGGTTAAGTAATCCAGCTTAACCTACTAAAGCTTTTGTGTACAACAGAGACTAAATTCAAATTCAATTCAAATTCATTTTGCACAATTACACAGGTCTGAGACGTTACAAGTTAAACGAAGAGACGACGAAAGTTAAAAACTGCGGCGTAGTAACTTGGAGAGTAATATTGTTCTGTGGGCGTAGTCTCTTTGCCCGGCTTCTGACACCACTTTACAGTAGAGTTTAGTAAAGAATGAATAAGAAGTTCTTATTATTAATGTGCTTACAATACTTATAAATAGGTACCTAAATATCGTAAATAACTTATTAATTAGACTTTGACGTTACGTGTGAAGCTGAAAAATAAAAATTTGTGATTAAGAACTATACATAAAAAAAATTCAACTGGGTATTTTTCAGTGAATATTATTAAAAGTGTGTGGTATATATGAGTATGAGCGCACACGCGCGCGTTTGTGTGTGTACATCAAATACTAAGTTCGATTCCCGCCTCGATATAAATGTTTCTGTGCCCCGCAGTGTTACCCGCGGTAATTTTGATTGGTGAGTTTTAAGTTTTTTTCTTCCGAAGGAATTGGCAATAGAAACACTACAAAAAAATAATTAGTAAAATTGGTCCAGCCGTCCGCGCGTGATGCTGTGACCAAGGGAAATAGGGACCCATATCTATTTATAGAGATATGATGTTGTTACGCTACACAAAACAATTATGAAGCTAGTTGGCAGCAAACTAAGCTTGCTTATTTCTCGGTCGCTGTCGAAACAAGGCCTTATTCATCGTACTTCCCGTTTATAATGAGCACAGGCTTCTGGGTTAATCATAAAATATTACGAGACATTACTTTAGATTGCCTTTAAAGCAATGTTGTTTACTTAGGCACAGAACTGAGTCATACTCACCAATGTCTTCACTTCTGTTTTTAAATCTTTTTGATAGTACCTTGAGGTTTTTAATGTTATAAGTAACAGAAAATTACATGATTTTGGTTTCCTTTAAAACAATGTTCGTAAATAGTTTGAGAATACTGAAAAGAGGGCTCATTTTACTTGGAGCTTTCAAATTGAGGTATTCATACTTTCTTACTGCCGAAAGAAAGGACTTTAACAATTTTAGCAGTTGTTTTGATATTGCATTAATAAATCGGAGTTATGCAACCTAACACTCTGATGTCGATATGGACATACCTCTAAATTGTATGCAGTCTGCAGCTAGCTTAACCGTTGAAAATGTTAAAACTTCAAGTTTTTTATACAAATTCGTTTAATGTACTCGTATTGTTCTTTTTTGTAAAGTAACTTAACTTATTGATATACTTAGCTCACCGCCCGGTATTTAACGAAAATAGAATTTTTCAAACGAAACCCTAGTTTTTGAAAATATTCTATCCCATATGTTGATCACGGAAAATTTAGGATTCTAATGGTGAAAGATTTTTCAAATCGGTCCATTAGTTTCGGAGCCTATTCAATTCAAACATCAAAGAATCAAATCTTTCCTCTTTATAATATTAATATATATAAAATTATATTAAGGCGCATACAGCACCTAAACTAGCGCCACCACCTACTTTATGTTATTATTCTGTCTAACAAAGGAATTTTCAAAAATCCATCGTCCAGTTTGTGATACCTATCATAAGCTTTTTTTTAATGCCTCTGTAATAGTTTTATTCTATTTAGTTTAGGAAGAGATACGAAAATAGATTGTGGTGGCCACCAAGGGCAACTTCGTATCTCTGCCTAAACTAAATAGAATAAAACTATTACAGAGGCATTAAAAAAAAGCTAATGATATGTATCACAAACTAGACGGTGGATTTTTGAAAATTTCTTTGTTAAACAGAACAATAACATAAAGTAGGTGGTGGCGCTAGTTTAGGTGCTGTATGCGCCTTAATAATAATTTTAGACAATCCACAATGTATCATCTAGCCCCAAGCTAAGCAGAGCTTGTGGTATGGATACTAGATGACTGATATACTTAATGTAATATAATATAAAGATAGACATTTTTTATTCCACATAAAAAACGACCAGAACACCCGAAAAAAAAATCTGATCGTATACATTAAACATTTTTGTACAAACATCCTGCATCACAGACTTTCGCCCACCGCGCCACTCTGGGGCTAAATGCATGCAACCCCAGAAAATAAACGACACTAAAAATGTATTATATAAGCAATAAATTAATAATACTGGACAATCTACTCAATGTCATCATTAAAAACAATCTTTAAAAATCTGAATCGACAAAACCTATGTTGAGTATGGCAAGGCCCGAAAATGTAAAGTGGAAATTCTAAAACGAGTAAAACGGCCGTCAGCCTTTTGTCGTCGACACAGAAATGACTAATGGGTTCACTCTCGTAGAAAATTGGGTTATTCGTTAAACTAGGCGAAATCGAGGCCCCTTATCTTCTCGTTTGAAATTTGGGTACTTCAGCTTAAAGTAGTGGGAAATTGTAATGATATTTTCACAAGATTAGTCGAAATTTGTCTTACAATTCATGTCGCTTTATTGTCTTGGATAAGCGCAATTTTGTTCAAATTAACGTAATAAAATGTTAGATAGATACCATGACAGGTAAGGCAAAGGAAGTAGGTAGATAGTAATTGTTAGTGGTATATCATATATATGTCAGTATTTTAATAAACTTAGTTTATAATATTGTTATGTTGGTATTTTTAAAAGTTGTAGTACATTAATAGTTTTAAGCTACTTATAAAGTAAATCTTTATCTTTGGTCTTTATCTTTATGATAAAGATGACTTTACAAGTTATCATATAGTTTGATATATTTACTTATTAGATACCTCTTACTACTATTTGTCACTAGTTGTAGGTAAAGCAGGTTGTCCTTTAACATAGGCGCTGTCGTTTGCATTCCATTGCACGCGGTTTAGACATGACCTACACCATCCCTTAGGCACATCCTCTTCCCTGCACTTAATTGGTCTGCCTCAGCTGTGTTTTCTATCGCGTGGGAACCAGACCGTTTCCTCGAAGGACCATTTCTTCTCACCGATCTTATGCTATAGCCGGTCCAATTCCGTAGAAGAAATACTTTACAATAAACCAATCGAACAGAATGTGAACCTAATAAGAATTTAACATTTAAACAAACTCGACCAACACGGACAAAAAAACAACCTTGGACAGTCAAACTTTAATAACAACATTCCATATTTTGATGTTGGTTTCACAATAATACTCAGTGAAGTAGCCAAAACTCGTTATGTTATTTCCCTGTATTCTTGAGTCATGATGGTTAACGTAGGTTCGAGGTACAAGTGAAAGTCAAAGTGACGACAACTCTCGCAACAATATTTTATAACGTTATGCTACACAATTACCTACTTAGGTTATGTCAACCTGTGATCTGCAATACGTTTCTAAATTATTTTGTAATCATTAGAAGTTTAGTGGTTTAGTGCATACAGTTCGTTTTCTTCATCACCTTATTCCACTGTTTTCCTTGTTTCGGGAAGGCATGATTAACAGTGAGATTTCGTCGTTACCACGCGAGGTTACCGGAATGGCCAAAGGGCTTTTTAATCTAATTGTTATTATTAATATTCCGCCTCTTTGAGCTTACCTTTTATCTGTGCACTGCTGACTACGGGTCAAAGTAGACACAGATAGCTGACCCAGCTCCGTGGTCGAATCACTCTTTACCTTTTAATAAGAATCCTAGAATGTGACAATTCCCTAATGAAATTTTAGGACACTAATGTCCATATGATCTACCTAGCTGCGATGTGTGCGGCGCTCATGAATGGGCATACATTTTCGAAAATATATCATTGAGAAAGGGTTGATAAATCTTGACTTTGTAAAAGGCTTAAAGTGGCGTAAAAGTGATTTCAACAATTAGAAAGAAACCATTAAAAGCCGCTCCTTGAGCGGCTCCTTTCAATTCAGGACACTTTTCTAAAACCTTCCGAATACTATTTTTATAGATTTCTTTTCAGATTTCAAATTCACCAAATAAAAAACTTTTGACAAATCATTCCAATTTCTGTTTTAAATTAGCTCGTTCTTAAGTCTCTTAAAAACCGTTTTAGGGCAATTCTTTATTTCCTTTATCGTCTTCATTTTGCTTAATGTTTTAGATTACTTTTCCTGCCCTACTTATTTTATTTTTCTTATTTTCAGAGAAAATGGGAAATACCAGAGCGTTGGTGTTACTGGCATTAGTGGTGCACAGTTATGCGGTAAGTTTATATTGGTATTACTAATAGATATAGAAACTTTATTATATATCAATCAAAAATCATTTATTTCCTTAGATGCAAGACAGATGTACCTACGTAACTAGGTTAGGCACACTTAAAAAAGTTAAAAAATAACCTTCAAACCGATTAAGTAATGTTCGCGGCATTCTAGTTGATAATGAGTAGTAAAATAGGATAAATATTTATTAAGAAAAAAGACGTTCAAAAAAAATAGTACTTTTATGCCAAAGTTGCCCGAAAGGTTTCCTCGATCTAAGCGATAAGGGCGCCTTTTATACATCCTCTACTCAAGAAATGTCTGTTTGTATTGTGTGGTGGTATATACCTAAAGATTTTGTATATTCTATCTTTCTATCTAATAAAAGTCTTGAAAAAAATCTCACAACCCCAACTTTGAGATAAATCAATGGTTGTTCTTAGACTAATTACATAAAACCTCGGTTTAATTTATGTTGTTTATCCACTAGAATACACCTAAAATTGAGCAATGAGCCATTTGTCTCTGTCAAAGCAGTCTGGAAGCGGTTTGCTACGCGTAAAATATTACGCGGTTCACCAACCGACAGAATATTTTAAAGAAAGCAATCAACATCAAATCTGTTATCATGTTAAAATATAAATCAAATAAATATTAAATTATTATAACGAAGCGAAAATCACTCTTCTCACACAAAGTAAATATTATTTGGTAATGATTTGTGGTGATTATTAATTTTAAATTACTCAATAGGTGGGTAGGATTTTAGTGGAGTAATACAGGGTGATTGGAAGGTGGGTGCAAAGCTGGTGGGCGAAGGTAGTGTGGACTCAGACATAGACGTTGTCGGGAAAAGACGGAAAAACAAAGTATATATAACTAAATCGTGTAAAACAACATTTGCTCACCGCCATACATTATTTTTAGCACCGCACCTTTACAATAATTTGAACAAAAAAATTTCTATTCAAGAAAAAACTTATCAAGAATGTAAAATAAAACTAAAACTCTATTTACAGGGTTTGGATTATGAGCAAACCGAAAAGATGTTGTTGATTCAATCATAAATTATAATTGGGCCATATTTAGTAAGTAATAAGTCATTAAAATGTAATACCGACTGGTATTACATTTTAATGACTTTTTTTGACTGTTAATAATTTTAAGTTTGCTTAGTTTAGTTTTTAGGTTATATACCTGTTTAATCATAAGTTATATTATTATTATTTTTTGTATTTTCTTTCCGTATTCTTAATAGTTTTAGTAAATACCTAGGATAACTTAATAACCCGATGGAGCTGAGGGAGTGAGCCCTTGCATCTATATACAAGTGAAAACTTAGTTAGAGCAAGGAATCAATCTATTAGACCCCTAAAGGTTTTTAATTCAAAGTACGTACCTACTATATAATACTAAATAGCATTTAAGTTTAAAATGTAGTAGTTTATAAGCCTTTTTCTGGATAATAAACTTTACTTTACTTACTTACTTTACTATTTGGAACCATTTAAGCCATAGTAATAATGATGCCATCTATGGCGCTCATTAGGGGAGGCCTATGTCCAGCAGTGGACTATTATAGGCTGGTGATGATGATGATGAAGCCATAGTTGTCTTGGACGAAGTCTGACTATTTCTTTTTTACCAATTTTTAAACATGTTTTTAAAAAGGTTCGAACAAAAAAAGCTCCATTCGTTTCTTAGGGTTTTGCCATCGGTTGCAAAACCCTTATGAAATCGCTTTGGGTCTGTTTTGTGTTTTGAATCCTTAATATCTCAGAAACTACTGCAGCTATTGACTTGAAATTTGAAATAATAATACATTTGTGCGCCCGCACATATTTATAGAAAAATAAATGAAAAATTAAAATGAAGATTTTCCATACAAATTTTGAAATCGAAATTTTAAATGGAACGTACAAAGTCAAAAGTGTTATCAAATGAAAGGTACACATTTGTAGATTTCAAAATAGTTTTTGAAATTTTGTTAGGTTTTATACTTTTTAAAATATTTTGAAAAAGGTCAAAAAAATTACCATTCCAACCCCCCCCCCCCCCCACTTATCTCCGAAGATTGCAGAATAATTGATGTAAAATGTATTAAGCGTTTGTAGATATAGAGGAAAAATATAGAGAAGTCTGTAAATATAATACTTTTTGACCATATTTCATTGAGAGTAATATCAAATCAAAGGTATGGATTTCGACAATTCAAAACAGGTTTTGAAAATCGTCTAAGTTTCATACTTAATGAAATAGGTTGAAAAAAGCCGAAAAAAAAATGTAGGTACCAACCCACTTACCTACCCACTAATCTCTGTAGTAACTGTAATAGGAGTTCCACAGCGCACCAAAACCGTTGTTCTCAAAATTTTTGAGAAAAGATATGTATCCTAGATAATCCACACAGTATCATTTACCCACAAGCTAAGCAAAGCTTGTGTTATTGGTATTACTACGATAGCTGTTACACTTAATAAAGTATAAGTATCACATTAGATGATTTATTTTTGTGTACTGAAAAGGACTAGAACACCCGAACAAATAATCTGAAGATCCTACAAATATTAGGTCCCGAGGCAGGAATCAAACCTCCACCTCCTGCGTTGTAAGCCCAAAAGTAATAAATGACAAAAGTTCAAAACCCTCGGCGCGCGAGTTACACTCGCACTTGTCGTACTTGTTTTTTAAATAACTTCAAAAACGGTTTTCGTAAGTCGTTGAATATTTTCGTGAATTTTAAAATGTCACCTTGTATTAACCGGTCGCATTGTTTAAGTTTGCTTTTGCTGTTTTCATTATCCAACGGCAATTATAAATAGGGTTAAAAAGCTGTTTCCGAAATTGATGAATATTTATTATGTTTGTGTTTTAAAATGGTTTACGTTTTAACTGACCTTTGACTTTGATCTTTGTTTATGATGTCGATCGTAGTTGTACCAGGTATAAAATAAGATTAATTATACATATAATTAATCTTATTTTATACCTGTAGGACCTTGGTTCAATCACTAATGACATGACCGGCACAAGTGATTCAGCGGAAATTTTATTTTATATTCACTTGACAAACTTGTTTTTAATTTTTCTGACCCAAAAAATATCCATTGTTTAACGGCAGCTATTGTATTTAAATTTATATAGGTACATAAATATTTTTCTTCTCAGGTATTTTCTCTATTCCTCTCACCTACATTTATTTTAAATTTACCTTGCAATGGGGGCGCATTAGTCATAACGGTCGCGGCGTAAATATTTACCCCTCTTTCAGCAGTGAAAGTATGACTGCCACTGTGTAATTACGCTAAAATCTCCTATTGCTATTAAATGGACCATCCAAAAGACATACAATTTGGATGTAGCCGATCGATGACGGAACTTTTAATTTTATAAACAGGGTTATAGGATCAAACATAATGAGGTTATTGATTAACTTCGTCTAATTCAATAATTATTTCCATACAAAAAAATACTGAAGTAAATTTCCAGTTCTGATCTTTTTAGCTCTATGTAGCCGGTCACAGATTAATGCCATAATATGAACGCAGCACAAGCCTAGGCACGCAGCGGCGCTTGTGTGTTGGCATCTATTAGCAAAGAAACAAAAGGGGTTGTGTTGTATTAATTTTCGGCAATAGTCATAGAATAGTTGTTATGCTATGTTCACATGCGCGCGTTCAACTCGACATTCAACGTGCACGTTCACGTTCACGCGCGTGTGAACAGTACGCCCGAGCCCGTAAACGCGCCCGTGAACGTGAATGCCGCGAACCGTGCGAGTGTCGGTTTTTTGGCAAAGTTCAAAGGATGAATGTGCGGGCGCCCGGTCACTGTTCACACGCGCGCGGCGGCGCGCGGCGCGCGGCGCGGGCAGTCAGTCCAGCGTTCCAAAACCTACCGATTTTTCGGTAGATTTACCGATATTGACACTCGTTTACCGAAATACAGATTTGGGACGAATGTCTACCGATTTTTTGATTAATTTGAAGTTTACAATTAAATATGATTTGTGGTAATGGTAACACGGCTCTTTTTTTACAATATGCACTTTTGAACGAATTGTGTGACTGACAATGGGGATTCCCCGGCTGGTCTGTGTTCCTCTGTAATAAAAATAGTATATAAAAAGATATAGATTCTATTTGCAAAAGCTTTTTTTTAAAGAAATTAATGAGTTTCAAGATGATCCTGTGATTTTCTGGGCGGATGTGGCACATATAAAAGGTGATGACGGGACACATTTGTTCGGAATGGTAACTTCGTTTGTATATCACATTTTTTCTCTACCCCATCATCAAACATGGAAAGAATTTTTTGGCAGTAAATTTAATAAAAACCGCAACCGCTTCTTTCTTATCTGGCTTCTTTCTTGCAAAGGGTTTCCACTGTAGGCAGGTAGTCATAAAGTAACCTGATAAAATGAGACGGCACGTATGTACCTTACTAGTGTTTTAATTTTGACACTTAGGATGTTGTATTGTTCTAGGATGTGTAATTAAAGTATTGTTTCTAGTTACAACACTTATCTTACGACGACGGCCCATTCATTTGTAGACTTTGAACTTATTTCCACAATTATTGCTTAAATTTTCAGTTAATTAGTTTAAAGTTATATTGGCTGAATTGTAAAAATGAGAGATAGTAAACAAAAAAAAACAGATCATTAACTACTAAGCAAACATAAGTATAGGAAACAATGATGAATCGCTTCTCTTGCCAATAATCCATGGCACATGGCACGTTTTGTTGTGTGTTATGTGAATTTATGTTATTTTTTTAAATGTTTTCTTCCTTTACGCTGTAATCCGTCGTTTTTAGTAATTTGCAGGATTTTATAGAGGCAAATTAGCGTAATTTGTAAAAAAAATATAAAAACTTGAATATACGGCCCGTTTTTTAAATTTTGACCTAAATACGGCAATTTTTTGGTTAAGATACGGCCACCCTAAATTTTACTTGGAACAACACTGCCGCGCAGCCCGCCAGGCAGCCTGCCAGGCAGCCCGCCGGGCTGCACGGCGCGCATGTGAACAGCTTGAATTGTCGCCGGCCCGGGACGGGCTGCATGCCGCGCAGCCCGGCAGGCAGCCCGCCAGGCAGCCCGCCGGGCTGCACGGCGCGCATGTGAACGTACAATTAGACTTGATTTACCCAAGTCGCCTTTGATTATCTCCCTATCCTATAACCCTGTATATATAGATATACATAATACATACGAGATATATGTATGTATATGGTATAGATTATATATGTCAAGTCAATTGTCAGTTTACTCACACTTGAACATGCTGAATTATAGCAAATCTGATTCACAACAATTACAAACAGTAAATAATATTGCAGTATCGAAAAGTAGTCGAGCAAAACAAGCCAACGTGTAAGAACAAGTAGTTACTGCTAGGTTTAAAGTTCAAATATTTTTTTTTTTTATAATTTAACGTTAAGCTAAGTATTATAAATTTAGAAATAACAGTACAATTGAGTTTGACATTTGTCATATTTTGACTTTGACAGCTTCAAAACCGAAATCGCTTATAACTAGTCTTCCCGGATGGCGATCCAATGAAGGGGCATTTTACCGTAATCGCACAGCTAATCTGACCCATTACTTATGTAGTAGTGCGTGGGTTCACACATTCTAAAATCTTAACAATGTGTCAGAGTTGCATATTTTATGTGTAATATGATAATTTGATAGACAACAGGAACACTTATAGTCCTCCGCCAACTTAGCTCCATAATTTGTACACAAAACGCCTTGTTTATTTGTTTTTACTTAGAAATGCCTACGTTGAAACATGAAAATTGTTATTAATTAATTTGCCTGCCATAAAATTACTGGTTCTATGTTTCCAATTAAAGCTAAGGGTTCACTAATTGTTTTCTTAAGTCTATTTTAAATTAACGGAATCGTGAGTTATTCGAGCGTTGTTAAGAGATATGGCATATCATAAAAAATAGTGATTTTGTATTGCTACCAAAACTTGTGATTGTTGTAGCATGGGCTAATAATTACGATGTGGTAGTAGGTAACAGACAAACCGACACAATAATTTGGTTAGAGAATTATTAAAATATACGGGATTAATTATAACTTCCAAAACATTATTAACTATCACATAGGTAGCATACAATTATTCTTATTACTACAATTAATTAAACTATTAATGGCCTAACAATTATGCAGCCTAATGTTTGACGGTGCATTAATAATAAAGATTTTACAATTTAAATATTTAATAAAGACCTACACAAAATATCCCGAAGAAAAACAATAAAATGTTATTTTGCAAGGAAAAAACTTTACCAACTACAATAATTAAAAAAAGCTGGATAATCCACTAAGTCATTTAGTGCCAAAGTTAGCACAGCTTGGGAAATATTAAAAAAATTAACATAATTTTGCTAGAACTTAGTTTAGTCTGAATAGATGGATGAATGGAATTAATTTTACTTCTTTACGCGAAAACCAAAGATATCTGAATTCTCAATGTAATTTATGAGGTTTAGATCTGCCACCCTAGCAGGAGAATTATTCTCTAGAGTGGAATTTTCATCTATCCTGTCCTAGACAACCATTCCCTCCCCTTGCTAGGTCTGGAAAAACTTGAGTATTTTTGGGCCATAAACAGCGTATCTAAAGCCGTGGGCAGAATCATGTCAAACATATTCTTGAATAGCACCAACCAGCGCGCTGGTTTACGTTTACGCTGCAGCGTAAAATTCAGATTCAGATTCAATAACTTTATTTCTTTAGGCTTACAAAATAAGCACTTAGACAAATTTCATACAGTTAATTATTATTACATAGAAATAAGTTGATTTCTCTTCACTTCAAAAGAAAACATATAACATATAACGTAAACATACCTTAACCCTTAACCTACCGCGTTCTCATGCAAATAAAATTATATGAGTGATTTCTCACGAGGGACAGTTATTTCTATTGTTATACGATTTTAAATTACTGTTAGTATTCAAATTCAAGGGTCAATAACCTAGCACATTCTTGAAGAAGCACATTTTCCATAGAGCGCATATTAGCACATCGAGATATGGATCTGTGGAGCTACCTGCTCTGCTGCTGTTTGCAACAGTCAGTTGTTACCTCAATTAGATCTAATTTGGTTCTTTCTTTTAGTTGTAATTTTCTTTGTTGATAATACACCTCGAAAACATAATAAGAAATACCTAGTAGAAGTAGGTACCGACAGAAGTACAACAATAATAAATATTGAAGTATAAGCCCTTTATAGGCCAATAGGATATTAATAAAAACGCGAAAGAAAGACACATTGAACTAAAACTTCAAACAATGCCAAAGTCATTATTTATTGCCTAAAAATTCCAAAACATACCTTGGAGGTTGCATTTATCGTACTGGCCAACAAAGCGTAAATAATACTTACCGGTCTCAGATAACCGTCGACGATCGTGAGACAAACTAGACGCGCACATAAAATATTGATCCTCAGTGGGAAACTAGAGTGTGGAAGGAGCGAATGGAGGCCTTTTTCCAGCAACGAGACAGAACAGGTTTATAAAAAAATAAAAAACCTTACGTAGTTAACTGCAATGCTGTAGATTTTATTCTAAGTAGCATCTAGGTATCAAGGTGTCTTCACCACATACACTTTAACATCATTTCCTGCTTCCGCGGTAGCCAGTTACGAAGGTGATAATCAATCGACGTATACTGTGGCAATTAAAATTAATAATTCCATCTTTGTGGGGTAATCCTCAGCTCTTACGTTGATTTCCAGTACCTATGGAATTTTTATGGAACCGGTAACTACTGGGACTGTAGAAGTGGTGCATTAGAAATAGATCAAAGTTAACCCAATAATATTATTTATACATATTTATATATATTATACAGAGTGTAGATTTATGTATACAAAGGCTGCAGAGCAAAGTGTGTAAATCTGTTTATAAAGTCAGTAAAATAGGTAAAAAAACAAGGGAATTCATTACCCATGATCAACAATTAAAATGAATGAACTGTTCTGATCTCGTCAGTTTAATTTAACTGTGAATCTTTTCAAGTTTAATAAGTTGACACATAGATTAGATTGATTAGTTAGTTTACATTACATTTATTTACTCTTAGTGATTAGTCTGTTTTAGTTGATTATACTATACTGAAACGATTCCAGTGTAAACAACGCCACTATTATATGAACTCGACAGCGCTGAGCGCGAATACATTTTAAGGTGCAACTTATGCTTGTCACTGCGAGCGGCGATCCTACTCTGCCGTAACACAGTTTTTAAACTAGTACGGGGGGTAGAAGTCACAAGCAAGCTAAGCATCATCTTTTGCAATTGTTATCTACCTCAATATCCAGCGATTCTAAGTAAATTACTTAATAAACTTACCTTATCCTGAATTGTACATAAGTAGGTAATTAAGTACTCGTACGTGAATTGCGTTATAATTCAAAAATAACAGAGAATATGTTAGCTAATAGATAACACAGATGTCGTGATTTCATTGTTAATTAAGTTTTATGTATTAGCTGTTTGTGTATTAGCTGTAATCTGAGTAAATATATCCTGAAAAGCTGGGACCAGGAAACTCCACGTCGCTGATTTCTCAATGCTTCGCCAACCAAACCCTCTTTTTGTTTTCCATAAAAGACCGTTGTTTTATATTACATAGCGAAGTATTCTGTTCGACGTAACATTGCATTGAAACTGTGATTTTTAATGTTTAAGTCTATTTAGCATAAGTTTATTGTTATTCATATTCAACGTTCTATAATATTAATTGTGATCCAAAAAAGAGTTCTGCTTTATCAATTCACTGTCTTTTATTTAATAGAAAAGCAAAGTATCCCATCTCACCAAAGCCTATATTGCCGACTGTACTAAATATTCCGTGGACCTGCTGGGAACAAAATTATTAATAATTTTTAAAAGTCGTGGACCTGGTGGGAAGCAATGTATGAAACTATGATTTTTGAAAACAATAGAGTCGTGGACCTCTGGGAATAAGCCCCACGAACTTCATACCACTGGATATATTATATGTATATCAATACGCAGTAAAGCCTGGTTACCATCGCGGATCTGACCTATTATAGAACTCTGTTAAACTCGCAAGACTAATCTGCAAACTTACATATCGACCAGCAAATAATCTAGCTGAAAGTACTGAGCGAGTAAAAAGCGTTGAAACGATGTTCCTATGCGCACTGTGCCCACCGCTTTCATAGAGCTGGTTGTTTCTCTTCAAGCATCATTAGCACTGAGTTTTTTGGACGTAAGTTTTTTTTTCTAGGGTCGATGATAGCTGAATTACATGTATAATTTTTTAAGGCCTTTGACTACTGAGATTTTTTGGAAAAAAGTTTGATTTTTTTCTAAAAAACTCAGAATTGATGATCGTAATTTCAATCATAAAATTTTGAGCTCAAGGTGCAAAAGATCAGCCAAAGTCAAAGATCAGACCTTTTGTCCATGGTCACTGACCTTTTCAAAACATCATTGGCCTTGTAATTGAGGGACACATTAGCGCAGAGAGCATTCAACTTAGAGGTCAATGTCCAGGTAAGAAGTGAGCCCCCTTAGACGATTCCACAAAAAATATGTTAATAAATGACCATGCATAAAAAGATCTTTTAAAATATAGTATTTTTGCCTTGCGTTCCGGTAACTCCAGTCCGACCTAATTTTCCTGAATCCATTTTCCAAAATCATCAGAAAACACTCTTTGTTCGTCGTAATGTATAATTAGATTTTTCATTAAAAAGGAGTGCGTTCCGCCTACGTTTTCCCGGTCCTTACTTTTCCACGGTGAACACCCAGCTTATAGACAAGTAACTATCTGGTACGAACCTATGAATCATAGTGCAGAATGCTCGCGTGGTCAGCAGTGTTTCATGTGAGCTGTGTGAGCTGCATACTGAATGTTTCCGGATAGGTAGATACCTACTTACGCAATGTTGCGATGTAAATCGAGAAGTTATGTTCTAACCCTGTGAACTGTACGACAGCGTATGCTCGAATGGAATACTCCGAGCCAATGTAGAGGCTAGATTATATATATATTATGTATATAAAATACTTAAAACAATTTAAAAAATTATATTATGTTGGTATTGATATGAATCAGTTGAGCTACCTGTAGTTTGTTCGCAACAGTCAGCAGTTAGCTCAATTGTTCAATTGTAAATACTAGTTTTTATTTAGTTAGATAATTGTAATTTTCTTTGTTAATAAAGGCTTTTTGCCCTTTTAATAAAAAAAATCAACAGTTATTTCATTCAAGTACATAACACTTATGTATGTGTTTAAGGCTCCATTACCAATATAAGCTATTATAAAAATAGCTTGTGGTTTAGTCAATAGCCAGGAAGATATTACAAAAGAACGTCATATCGTCCAAATTCAATAAAATTTGATATATTACAATTAACCTTCTAAAAATATGAAAATACCTATGCGCCGTTATGGTCCGCCAACGGGGAAATCAGGTTAAATTATGCGAACTAGGTACACTATAAAACTTTAGCCGTTCCATTGGAATAACTGAACAATTTCACCAATTGCCAATGATTTGTTTATGATAATGATGTGCACCGGACATCCAGTGAGTGATTACAGCAACATCGGTTCGGCTGGTGCTCATTTCGTAACAATATCAAAGGGCCTTGTCCCGTTTACAAATACGAATGTTCGTGTGGGAAATTTACAAGGTTGGCTATTATTTTACTTAAGGACAAAGATAAAAAACTTAATGTTCTATCCAGGTGTTTGCTAACACAATCATCACTAAGATACTTTCGTACTTTCTTATAACGAACTAGCGGTCCGCCCCGGCTTCGCACGGGTATTAAACAAAAAATTCAGAAATTATACACACCAACACGATGGGTTTCACAGTTTTCATACGGATCCCTTACTTTTTTTAACAGCATCGGGGTTTTTGACATTTACTCGACACTCCATAACTGACACTGGCCGTAGAGAAAAAGCAAGCAGCGTGCGCTATATATTCAACCTCTTTTTCTATCATGGCTCCGCGCCATAATAGAAAGAGGTTGAATACATAGCACACGGCTTAGTTATGGATTTTTTCATGCGGATCCCTATTTTTTTTAAAATATTATATAGCCTATGTTCATCAGGGAAAATCTAGGATTCTAATGGTGAAAGAATTTTTCAAATCGGTCCAGTAGTTTCGGAGCCTATTCAATTCAAACAAACAAACATACAAACAAACAAACAACCAAATCTTTCCTCTTTATAATATTAGTATAGATTTCGCAAGCCTTGTCATACGTGACTAGGCTAACATTGGATCAACCATGACTATATCAACCAAATCAAACAACATTAATAAAATTCTACAACCCAATCATACAAATCGCAATCAAGATCAGATTTTTCTTCTAGGAGTTTTTTTAACAAATTATGATTCCAATCCATATCGCGCTTGCGCTGGGCCTAGCGTGGCCGCAGGGTTTATCTTTATTTTCATAGACGGTACAAGTGAGTTTATACGTTTTATTTTAATTGGGTCAAAACTCACAGGTCCCCTTGACTTTGCACGTGTCGTTCCCGTTCCCTAAGGTTTTTCAGGTATCGGACTTATACTTATACTAAGGAATGGACCGACGATGTATGCATCTAATTATCATTAGTTTTAAGACTCGTTTTGATATCTATAACTAATTAAACTCTCAAATTAAAACGCCTTATAGAGGGTAATTAAATTGTAATTAATTTGTTAATAAAGATTTTATCCATATAAAGATAATTATTATAGTAATTTCTTACGAGTAGGTACTACCACTTAGTTCATTATCATGCAGTGTCATGCAAGACTATCTGGTTTATCAGCATTTCTTGGAAAAAACCAAAAGCGATACGCAAAAACAGCATGAGCCATTGTAATTATTTTTATTCATTACAATAACAACTGTTTAAATTTAATATTAATTTTATTGTTTTTAAAAACTAGAAACCGACTTCGAATCCTTTTGTTTTCAACTATGTAAAATTTTGTTGAATAAATAGAACCCCTTAAGAGTATTTTAAAAAATACACATAGGGATGAACCCAATGTGTATTCGACTATAAAATTTAAAATAAAACCATCCAAATCGGTCCAAAAATAACTGAGAAATCGCCGAACAAACGTAAAAAAATACCTACAGCTGAACATAGAACTTTTTCAAAGTCGATTAAAAAGTTGAATATACCAGGGTAAAACCTGATCTTTTGTTGTTGTAAGTTTGGTAGGCAGATATTTTATTTATATCTAAAATTGGAGGAAAACTCTGAATAAGGTTTGACTCATTGACCTCTACGGTGACATTTGCAGAAATATTTTCTGTGGAGCCGTTAGTAGCATCTATGCTAAGGAATGTATTTATTATTATTTTAATTAAAAAAATGTTCAAAATATGATAAGCAATAGGGAAAAAATGCAAGAAAGAAAACGTATCATATTTTTCTTTTACTTTCACAACAGTATGTCCTTTTCACACCAGTTTATTTCTTCCGGCACTCGATCCAATTCAATGCTTCGGTCAAACCTACGCGTCATTCTCGCGGGACGCGAAGCGGGTGCGTCAAACTCGCGGTGGACGCTGCCATGACGCCTTGCACACAAACGCCACAAATAAATAATGCCACAATCCACACAGCATCATCTAGCCCCAAGCTAAGCAGAGCTTATGTTATGAGGACTAGATGACTGATATACATAATACAATATTAATACATACATAGATATTTTTTATTATACATAGAAAACACCCTAAACAAATATCTGCAGATCGTACAAATATTTGTCCCGAGGCGGGAATCGAACCCGCAACCTCCTGCGTCGCAGGCGGACCTTCGCCCACCGCGCCACAGACGTCGTCAAAATAATATAATATACCTACGCGGACGAGACTTGGGAACTTTTAAGTCGATAATTTTCGCGATGTTGACATTCCCTCTTTACGTCCGGCATCTTCTTTCATGTTTGACGCGCAGATTTGGCAACATATTGCAAACTGTATATAATTTGACAAGCTCTGTAGGGCAGCAGGCGATGTATTTGTTCTTAGAGGTAATCTTGTTGTTTTTTTGTTATTGTTATTTGTTTTTGTTAGGTATTTATAACTATTTTATTACGGATGTAAGCTGGTTAACTATGAACCTTATTTGTGTAGTGAAGTCGTCAAACTACGTTAATTTTTATTGTCTTTGTTTACAAAAAATAACTTGGATTCTAGAACCAAGTAAGGGTCAGTTATACTAGATAAAATAAGTTAGCTGCTAGGTGCTGTTAGGGCCTGGATCGTTAGTTCTAAACTTTCGAAGTTAGTACCTAACCCCAGCTGAACGATTACTTACTGTTGTGGTCCATTGTGGACTCTATTGTTGGTGATTAAGTGATCATTGATCTTAATACCATCTTTATACTTCCGACTGGTATTGATATGGATCAGTTGAGCTACCTGTAGTTTATTAACAACAGTCTGCAGTAGATTCATTGCTTCAATTGTAAATACTAGTTCATTTGGTAATTTTATTGTAATTTTATTAATTAATAAAGATAATTAATATTAATTTATTGATGTTTCAGGCTCCTCAGTTCATCACATTCAAAGAGGGGAAATTAGGAGTTAACTTCGGTGGATACCACGCTGGAGTTGGCATTGGTGGTGCAGCAGGTAAAGAAAGATCTCTTTTATAATATCGTTATAATCACTCATCTCGCCGACTCGCCTCGCGCGGTTAGTACCTATTCTTATCCTAGACATAAGAATAGGTACTAACCGCGCGAGGCGTATTGGATTGCGGATTGGATACCGGGTTTGTCCGGTGGGTTGATGACATTTAAACTTTTGACAATCTGAAAATTTAATGTTTGTAAACATCGTTCCTACTTAAAAATAAATGTCAAAATTTATCTAAAATTCACTTGTCATTTTCTGTTTTTGAAAGAATTCGCACTTTTCGTCGATTTGAGCTCTTTGCTATATAGATATACATATATAGCTGAGCACGAAACCAAAATGAGAATATTCGATTTTAGTGGTGTGCGTTGTTTACAAACATTATTTTTTAAGAATGGCTTTAGTATACCTTCTTTTATTTTATTTTTATACGTAGTATTGTTTAAAAAAAGCTACAAACCAACAAAATTGTTTTGGCAGCACAAGTTATTATTTCGACAGATGATTTTCTCAAGTTCTCATATCCGCGTTCAACCTTCGAGTAATAAAATCTCGCTGTTTCCCATAGGTATTTGATCTAAATCACGTGCCCACAAAGGTCGTTTTGACATATACCTATATCATATATGATGACATCCCAATGAAAGTCCCCCTTGTGTATACCTCTATTTTGGCAGGCACATTTATGCATGAAGAATTTTTTATTTGTTGTTCGGATCCCGTAACTTTCCGTATGTCTTCGGTTGGGTACCTACAAGGTGTTGCACGGCTCATCAACTCCAGTGCTGTACTACTGTCTAACAGCTAGGTCATCGCGGATTATCGTGTACAAGGGCTGCCGGTCAGATATCTCGCCATGGCAGCAACAACATCATGGCGGCAAGCCTTTATCACCACGAACGTTCTAGCTTTTCGAACCGAATTGTCTGTTAAGTAATGATGGTAAGAGGCCCGACTGTATGACACTCGTCCCATGGGAGGTGGGTAGGCCCGTTGTGTGGGGCGCTGTATGCGTCGCACTCCTTTGCTCCCAGCGCATCAGCATTGCCGAAGAGCGAGCCATTGTAGCCAGCATCTTGGGGACGCTTCCGACCGGTATTGATATGGATCAGTTGAGCGAACTGCAGATAAACAAGTTGTTTCAAATTGTAAATGTTAGTTCTAATTTATCTCTTATTTGTATTTATTTAATTAAGGTTTTTATTTGTTCACATTATTATCTAGCATTGTTGGTGTACTGGTACCTACCAGTTAAATGATTTATTTTTTTTCTTTTACTAATTACTTAGTTGTTTACTTAATTGGTAAATACATTTATTTTAGTTAAGGTAGCTACAGTGACCAAATTTACTCAGAAAACACCAAGACCTAACTGTGATACATGCCAATGTTATAATAATATTTTACTTGTACTAAGACTTGACTTGTACAAGTAAAATATCACGGATATTTTAATTAACTAGCGATAATTATTTCAGCAATAACAAAATTTCGCACTCTAACGGCGGCGATACAGATTATAAAAGATACCATTTTATTAATGGTTGCAGAATTTTTCCATTAGCAAAGCTTTTACCAAACACTGTCTTAATTATTCATTATTTATCATCCTTTTATACATTTAAGGGCTAAAATTGGGAGGTTAATAAAGCTTATGTGCGTCATAAAGATAATTGGACAATTAATGTTGAGATATATTGTTGAGATATATAAAAAAAAAAGTTTGGGACGAGTTATGCTCCAACTCTAAAACTAACAATCTAACAAGGTAAAGGTTTCTTGTTCGCTTCTTTACTTTACCTAAAAAAGATTGAAGTGAACAATTAATCAAAGTGATCACTTTATTTCCCATTTTTATTTCTTATTTAACTTGTATTTTGTGACGTGTCCAAGAGTCCTGTAAGGTCTAAAGGAAATAAAGCACTTTGATTTTGATTTTGATTTTGATTTTGATTTTATAGCGTTGGTCAAAGTTAGCCGAGGATGTTTCTTAATCGTCCAATATATTTCAAAGAACACCACCCTTATTGCAAAAATTACGATATTCTATTATTTCGGAAATATCAACGAATTCTAAAAACTGAAGAAAAACACCAATAAGCTTATTACGAACCAAAAAGATATTTTAAACGATGAGTTTAATATTGTTGTTTAAGATGTGTACCTAATTTCTAAGTCAAGTATGCGATAAAATACAAGTGGAACAATTCAACGTACCATACTCTAAACTCTGTTAATAGTCGTAGTAGTAGTATCATGAGTTTAGGTATAATTAAGCTTATTCCAATAATCCCCTGCTGTTGTTTGCTTGATGTTTTGCGAAGGGGATCCCTTATCTTTATCATCAGAATTCCACTGCAAGCACTCAGAATCAAACTTAGACAGCCTTCTGGGTTCGTGGACAAGATAGTTATATAAAAGTTTGTTATTCTAGGCTCCGGTGCAGCTGGAGGCTTGTACGCTGAAGCAGGAACTCCACATGGTCAAGCAGCTAGAGCAGGCTTGGGAGGTGCCGTCGACGGTTCCGGAATATCTGGTGGTAAGTAACATGAATAGGTACTCGCACGAAAGCTAGTGATATGCAAAAGGTAACCGAAAAGCGAGTGTAAACGGATTTGAAATAAACCACTGGTTAACTTGAATACATACGTTTAAAATTTTCGCTTCTTGCAAGTAGCATTGATGAAGTCTTTTTTTCTTTTTCGGCGAGGTAATTCTTTTACGAATAAGCTGGTCTGGGGGGGACCTGAATTATGTGGGACTCAACGCACTGAGGACAACCCACTAAAACCTCTCAAGTGACCCGCTCTCGCCATTATTTGCCAAACCACGGGAACGTAATACCTTTCGCGGCCCGACTGGCGTCCCATCTTCCTCACATATACAAGGCCGGCAAGCTCACCATTCCACACACTCGCCGACCTCATCCATCCACCACGTTTCCATGACGTCAGCCCTGTTAATACCGTCTCATAATTATTTATACTTAAAATGTTATTATTTAAGTTTAAATTCCTATTCGTAGAACTCAGAAAAAACCCGAGGGCGTCACGATCTGGGAGTTCCAAAATGTTTTTTGTTTAATATCTATCTTCATATTCATATTTATTTATTTTAATTTAATATATATCAAGCTGACGTTATCTATCAATATCAGATGAGTAACTTAGGCGCTACGGTGGACATTTTATGTAATAAACGTAATTCTAGTAGTTTTATTCCATGCAAAAACTAAACCAATAAGCACTTATCTACCACTATTGAACCACACTAAAAACGTACACAAACATAGCTCTTTTTGTTTAAAAGCTTCCGTAAGGAGGTTACGAGGCTCCTTGGAAAGAATACTCCGTTTCAAAATTAGAATTCGGACACGGGAGAGCCTGGGACAGGTGAAACATTTTGTCCCATATTAAGCTACGTGTGTTGCTTCCTACATTCCCCTTTGTTTGTAGCACTGAAAAAAGTTTCAGAGCCCCATATGTGTGTGTCATCAGGGGTTAATTTTGATTGATGATAATGCCTAAGGTAGGTAATGTGTACAATCATTCATCATACGGGGACATTATTCTCCTGAGATTTTATTAAAGAATGGCCAACGCCGACGCTATTGGATGGGGCATAACGTGTGGGCCGTTTGGGTGCCTATCTACACTACGCATGATTTATTCATTATTCAGTATTCATATTTATCCCGTAGGTACAAATGACACAGATGTCGTTAAAGTTCTATGTCATAACTTATGGCATTGGGTTTAAAAAAAGAATAAAAATAAGAAAAATGTAACATTCATCCCCACCCCAAGAACAGTTATGACAATGAATGGGGTGGGGATGAATGTGACATTTTTTCTTTTCTTATTGTTCTCTACTTAACGTAGTAAACCGAAATTTTGGTATATATATATATATATATACGTAAACAAATGTATATTTTACTGTAAAAAAAACAACTTTCAACTTTCTTTGAGGCATCTAATTATGTTTTATAGTTCAAAATATCAATAAATTATATACAAACTTTTCAATATCAAAGTAATTTATTTAAGGCTTCATTAGTTCAACTTTACAAGACTGGGCTCTTAGCTGCTCGTATCATAACCATCATTATTGAGAATTTGCCTGGAATTCTCCCCGAGGAGAAATATTTCAATAAGTTAATATGAAAGATTGAGATAAGATATTCTACAAGTTAACTAGTTGGTCGCTTGTGACTTTGTTCTGTTTCTTATTAAGATGAACCACTTCTTACAAAAATATAAAATGAAAGTACTTTATTTCTTTTAGACCTAGGACTAATGTATACCTACGTCACTAAATTCAGATTACATATAACTACACTACCTCTTTTTACGACAAATCTTTCGCAGTACAAGCTATGCGTCTTTGGAATGCTCTCCCTATGGACATCAGTAAAGCAAAATCACTGCCAATCTTCAAAAAACTACATAATCAGCATTACTTTGTTTTTTTTTCTTTGTTTGGTATGATAAAGTATTTTCTGTCTTCTATCTATATCTTTCTAACAACTAAATAAAGCGAAGTCGATATTGTGATATTCCAATAATAATTCTGACTTTATGTTTGTCACTAAAATTCCATGAAACATAAAGTAGGGTAAAATAAATTAAGGTGAAGTACCTACATAACAGTAACAATTAGATTTTCTGCGAAAACTAAAAACCTATCTCGAATCATTTAATTTAATTTAATACTTCTTTTACATTTTGCGGGATAACTACTAATTCCGCTGAAATAATTTTATGGGACCGCATCGGTCATTCTCTATAATATAACTAAAACTTTTCAAAATCTGTCCATAATTGACGAACAATCATAGAGCCAAATATAATTGCTCCTTTTGTTAAAAATAAAATCGGAGAGGATAGAAGAAGTGCCTACTAATAAAATCCAAGTTGCGTGTTGTTCTGCTTACAAAACGTTTAGTGCATTTCTTTTGAATTCAGCTTTATGTAAGTAGTGAAATAGTGCAAACGGACATTTCGCAAAATGTCAAACAGTCTGTTATCTATGAATTCATATAATATTCTTACATAAGGTTTTGGAGTCTAGACAAAGCCAACGTGATTCAAACTGTTATTCATGATAAAACGATAAAGTCGAAGGCGTTACAGTTAATTGAGCGTTTACCTTTGTCTCGCCCTAAAGTCAGCGAGTTAGAAGGGCAAGGGCGGCGTCGTAAAATTATCCGCGATTGACGCAACTTGAGGAAAAAATTCACAGTAACCTTTTTGATATTCCTTCGTAAATTAAAAAATGTTTCTACTATTTTTGTTCCTTTCAATAGAAGAGCCATTCTACTAAGAACAGAATTTCAATCGTTGTAGTCCACGTGTCAGTGTAATCTCCTCATTGAGAACACCGGTTGTGCGTAAAATACGGTTTGAACGTGTTAAGAATCCATATTTTAGTAATTTTCAAATGTCGAAACGAAGATAGAACTTTGATTTCTGCGCAAAACACAATTACCTTGGCGACGCAGTACGCAAGTACTTAGATGTCTTTGATTTAGAAACTAGGTTTTCCTAGTTGTCACAATACTGTTGCATAATAAATTAATAACACGTTACGTTGATAGTATCAATTCCTTATCTATTAGCACGCTTCGCATTGCAAGGCTTGTAGGAGTATCTGATCCATCAGTTTGTATCTTCTAAAGGTGGTCTTTTTGCTGGCGCCACTGCTGGCGGCAACGTAAAAGCCTCTGCGGGTCTAGGCGGCGCTGCTGGAGCAGAGCGGTCTGCTGGTGCTGGATTCGCAGCTGCATCAGCTGGCGCCCACCAATCAGCCTCCGGCTTGGTAGGTGACCAACATCAAATAGAGCAATGGAGGCTGCAAAGAAAGGAAGAAAAACGCAGGAGGAAAGAGGAGAAGAAAGCGCAGAAGGCCGCAGCTGCTGCCGCTTTGGCCAGGGCTGAATATGATTACCGCGTGTATTACGGGTGATGGAGTAGAAGATGGCCTCATCTTTTCAATAATTTAGGGTTTAAGTTTTAATGTTTAACAAATTTACTAACATTTTTGCTTTAGAGAAACATAACATTGGACGGTTTAATAATTTTAAAAACTAATTATCTTAGTGTAATTTGTAGGTAATCAACTCATTCAAGACTGACCGTTTTTTGTGTATGTGAGGTAACTAACATAATCATAACGTATTAAAACCCTAAAAATAAAATGACCTGTTCTTTTGACACTCCTATTTGTAACCAGAAACTACGACAATGTATAAGACCAATGGGCTAGTCTCATTTCTCACGAATTAAGGTAAAAGTTCTATGTTTTTGCATGCTCTTGCACGTAAATTCACCCACGTTTCCCAACTCTTTGAAGACTCCATTATCAATCTTTCCATCAGAGTAACGCCTTCATTAAGCATGGTTTCCGTTTTATGAAAGCATGACATGTTGCTATTTCACTCTCATTCAGAATATTCAGCACAAACGGGAAAACTTTGCTTCGTGTTTCTTACTTTGTTGTTATGTTCGCTTTGTTGGGTTCATAAAAACTTTAAAGATTCTGAATGTACTTGTTTCGGAACGAAGCTAAAGTTTGTTGGTACATTGTAAAAGCATAAGGATTTTACAGGGAGTGGAATCATCAGGCAGCGGTTCGTCTAGTTTTAAATTCTCTGGCACAAAATCATACGGTGTACCAACCGCTGTGGTTAAGGAGACAGAAGTATCAGTCGTTCCTGTTGAAAATACAATCGGACACAAAGTTCACACAGAGCTAAAATTAAACACTGACAATGAGATTCAGCACACGGATACAGATTCAAATTTTGGCGCACACGTAGAAGTAAAAGCAAGCGCACCGGCAGTTGTAGTCAAAGAAGTAAGTTAACCTGTTAGATTATAAACAATTGTATGTATTTATATTTCTTTTCAGACATTTCTGAATACTCTTCTCTCGTTTTTTATGCCAAAACGTCGCGTCGGATATTCGAAGCCTGTTTGGTACGTCCCAACTCAACAGCAAAGTTCCATTCGCAAGGTTCGATTCAAATCAAGTGCTTGGCATTTTGTATGCACCAAAGTCACAAAACATGCCCAAAATAAGCACTGAGTCCGTTTATGCTAACCCTACAAATACTGTTAATAATAAAGTTGCTTCAAGCAGCACAATGTATTAAATAAACGGTCCCTAATGACGTGGATCTGAATCACCTGTGCTAAAATGTGTCTATGTCTTGTTTAAGTGTTCTGTAAACTCTGTATAGAAAAGTTTTTTTGAGGACGAAGATGAGTTTTCAAGAGAGCTATCTAAGCATTGTATGCTACGAACAACTTTTATAAAAAGCCTAATTTTATATCCGGTATTCCTTTGAAATTTAATTGTTGATGAATTTGCAGGTTTACGTTGAACCCCGACCACAAATAATTGAGAAAACCATTGTACATACGCATTATAAGCCAAGCCACCATCACCACAAGACGGCTTATATCGGGGGGTAAGAAAATTTTACAATATTTGGTACAGAAAACATAACGAAATATAGATTAGACTGCGTTTCTGAGTTGAATTGGAGCAAACTGAGTCTCATAAACTCTAACCTAACGTCGGTTTTGCGACTTCACAAATTATCTCTTGGTCGGTTAAAGAAAAACTGTTTTACGAGCCAGTTGAGTTCATCAATCAAGGTAATTTCCTGAGATTAGTAACGCTCTATTCCTAAGTTGCTTTTCTTTCCTGTTACAGCTATATCGGCGGAGAAGCCAATATTCCTCCTCCACCTCCACCGCCACCAGCGCAGAAGAGAATTGACATCGGAGTAGACAGTTCAGCTCATGTTGAAGGTGGATTTGGAGGATCAGGTTCTGTAGAGCACGGCAACGTTGGTCAGGTCACGTACAAGAAGGAAGTGGTCTTCGATAACAACCAGAACTTTTTTAGGGATATCTTCAATGTAAGTTTTATAGAGTGTGATCGATGATGAAAACCTCTGTTTAAGTACAACTTCCCATCACTTTTATACAATACTAGCAGTCCACCCCGGCTTTGCACAGGTATTAAACAAAAATTTCAGAAATTATACAAACTAACACGTTGGGTTTTACAGTTTTCATACAGATCCATAACTTTTTTAGCAGCATTAGGGTTTCTGACATGACTCGAACTTCCATAACTGACACTGGCCGTAGAGAAAAAGCAAGCAGCGTAGCCATAACAAAAAAAGAAGTTGAATATATAGCGCACGGTTTAATTATTGAATTTTTCATACGGATCTCTAACTTTTTGAAAATATTATATGGCCTATGTTCATCACGGAAAATTTATTTATTCAATTCAAACAAACATATAATCAAATGTTAGAAAAATCAGTCCAAAATACAAAAGCAAAATGGTAACTTTATTGAAAGGGCCTGTTTCCATACAACAATAACACCGGTACCCTTGTTGATTACATTCTATTTGCGTTTTTCATATTTTAACATCCACTTCTATACAAAACACACTGTTGTTGTTCTCGTCATCTCACGTCACCCGTTTTCACGCGTATTTTTTTCGCTTCCTCTCCTTGGCCACGGTCGCTTGACGTTGACCAGTGACAGCTCAAACGCTTCACATTCACAGAAAGGCGTCTTCTATTTTCCGTCGCTAACACAAATCGTTCCTCTTTATAATATTAGTATAGATTGAAATTATTAGACAACTTAAGTTATAATGTAAAAAAACAGTTGCCTCATTAGAGTCGTTACTTAGTATATGATGTACTAACTAAATTAGATACTTAGTAGAGTAGTTTTAGTTAACTTACTACTAGGTAGATTGTTTAGAAATGAAACAATAACTTTGTAAATCAACAGATCCCCATCTCAACACTACAAGCAGTCGGTAACCTTCTGAGCAACACAGCAGCGAGCACAAGCGTCAAGGTCGAGAAGTCAGCGACCGTAGAAGCAGGTGGTTATGGTCAGGCTGGTGGTTACCATCAGGCTGGTTTTGGTCAAGAGGGTGGTAGGGTTCAGCTCGAAAAGGACGTTCAAGCAAGTGGTCAAATTGGTGGATATGGTCAAGCCGGTGGATACGGTCAAGGCAATGGCTTTGGAAATGTCGCAAAGTCATTCCAATTCGGGGGATATAGCCAATTCAATCATGGTTTTTAGTCATTATTTTATATTCGTGGTTAGGTACTAAGGTTTTGTGTTTCAAGTAAGATATTGTAGGTACATTGAATAAAATGTAATAAATTACAAAGTTAAATGTATTTGCTAGTAAACTTATGTTTAAAACTATTGTTTTGACAAAACCCAATAACTATCCCACTGACTATTTAGTAGCTCTTAAACGAGCGTAATATCTTATTTTAGCACAAGTTAGAATTATATCTAAATTTTAGAGAAGCGATAAGCAGGGCATTAACCGACCCACAGGGAATGGGGTATAATCTGGGCGCCTCACGCCGCGCCGTCGTAATCTTGATGATATTTTTATCTGACTCTTTTATTACGTTTTTATTTTTTACGATCACCCCCTTACGCGAAGTTTTACGCGCTTTTTTGGTGACTTTTGCCGGACTTGTAAAATGTTTGGTCCTGAATTATTCAGCTGCATTCGTAAACAATGAAAAATATTTTCTTTTTATCTCATTGCGTCAAAGCGTAAATTGAAATAGAATACTCAATCTTAGATATTCTGTGTAAAATTATGCTTTGATTGTTTTCTTAGAAGCTTTATTAAAATCAATTGTAAATGATTTATTTCAATTCAGAAGGTGTAATTTTCTACTGTCTTTGTTATGATGTGAATGATTTTCATTTTAATATTTTAATTTTCATTTAATATTTCCCCAGAATCTGACATATCACCGAAGCATGCATCACAGTCACAATCATCATCATCATCGGATGCGCAAATCACGGTTCAGACACCGAATGCATCTAAATTCTTTGGCGATATATTTGCTGTAAGTTCATCTCCAGTCACGCCATTTACTAACTTTTAAAAACATCTAAAATAAAATAAGTCTATTCGATTATACGAGTAGGATAGTTAATCCGCGCTGCAGCTTTCCAATTTACATGTATATAGAAAAGGTCCTATGAGTTCTTTAGCACCTTTCGTAAAGCTTCTATAACATTTCCATAAAGGTAATCAATCGGTGTTGGTTTTTGAGAGCTTTTTACAATTCTTTCAGCTTTATGTTGTTTCAGATTTCAACTAACAATTTATAAAATTTCATCTAACCCGCAATTTCGTTTCACGCCTCTTTGGTTTTCAATTTATTTTTGGTCACTTTATTTAGAAAATCGTATGGAACGAATAAACTAGGTTCTATCTATTTATTTAATTGAGTAAAAGTTATTCTTTCTTAACAAAGCAAGAAGCTTTGGCAAATTAATTACAGACTTTTTATCAAGACTAGCGTTTGCGCTATTTTTCTTGAAAAATAGTAGTCTCTCTATAATAAAACCTCGGAGTCCAAAAGAAAAGGAAATATTTATTTTTTTAAATAAATAAAATAAATGCTCAAATGTACTATGAATTTGATGCCATGTTGGATATGCGATAGTTTATCATTATCATTACTGCGAGAATGCATGCAGTACTGCACGCTCGGAAGCTTAAAAAAAATTATATTATTATTTTAAACATATCTGAATTCATTCACTTGTCATCATTTCATTACTGATCATTTCATCACCCTAGTCATAATACGTACGTGTGTTTTTAATGGAATATTTAAGTACGTGATGAATGAAATGTCACAAGTCTGGTTGAGAAGGGTTTGGTGAAAGGAAAGAAATGGTGAAAAATACGAATTGAACAAAAAACCATCTACGATATCGGTATGTTCCCAAACCCAACCTCAAATTAAAACAATTCTTGTATTGTAACATTGATATGAACGTTACGCGTAGTGCGTTAAAAATAGTGTCTGTTATCGATTAACTAATACAATTTTCAATTTTCAAGTCAATTTCTTTTGGTACAGAAATATTTCAAAAGTATTACATTTCTGTGAAATGAAGATAGCAAACTGTTATACACAATTCAATTTAATAATTAAAAACTAAAACCAATGTTGTGACAAGACTTGGCACCCGTCAGGGGAGTTATCTTATCTATGAACGCCATTGTACCTTCATTACTTATGATATATCACACCTCAGATAAAGTAGGGTTAAAACTCGAGGAAGTAATAATTTAAAAACAAGAGGTATATATAATAGTTAGTTTAGTTGTTTTATTTGTACTTCAAAATGGATCTGATTTCATGAAATTAATAGAATAAATAATATTTCAGTGAGTTTTGTAACTGCAAATACGAGCTGGTTTAAATAAATACGTAATTAACTAGTCACTCAAAGGTTCTAGGTACCTACTAACATCAAACTGTGACGTGGTTTGGCAAAATATTTGTTTTGGGTGAGGACTAACTGAAATGAAATGGTAAGTGCACTCTGGAACTGAAATCAGATTTTGTCAGTAAATACAAATGTTAACACAATTTGCATATCCGCAGATACCAATTAATACTCTTGGAGCAGTAAATAAATTTCTGGAGAACAATATATCAGGAAGGAAACGAATTCAGGTGAGCAATTTTAGATGAATAACAATAAATTTAAGTTGGTGAGTTCTTAAAATCCTTTGTTTTACGAAACAAGCGATTTAAAAAATCTCAGCCCTTTTGTAAGATATTCGTTAATTCTGCCTTTATCTTTTATGTTTTCCTTATTTTGGAAAAGCCTGCATAAAAATTAGATCTCTTATAAAGCAAAAAATTCGAAAAGGCAACCCTCCAAGGTTTCTTGTGCTCCTTCGGAAAGACAGCCCTTTCTAAAAGACAGATTCTTTTTTAATGAATCATTTATACGCTCTCTGTCCATCCGTCCATGTTTTTATAATAATGTTGTAGTCGCACGTATTTTTTAAAATAATAAAAGTTAGATAAAAAGTTTTTCGCAACTTTAGTATCATCATTTATCACTTATTAAAATTTATCACTCGTTAAAAGTAAGTTTGCGCAGAAACACTACAATGTACAATAAATTTAATAATAAAATAAAATAAAAAATAGTAGTCGTGAAATGAATTAATAGAGAAATAATATAGTAATCTTATAACAAATTTTTATATAATTTCTAAATTATAATCAGACACATATTTCCTATCAACTTTTCACTAGAATGTTTCAAAAAACACTTAGTTAAAAGCATAATTATAATAGCATTGTTTTATCTACCATTCAATTAATTTAGCTATAAATAATTTGTTTTAATGTAATTATTAGTTTAAATTCCTAGGAAAAGCCACTGGCTCCGGAAAAACAGTTTATAAACTAGTTCAGGAGCCCATATGTCAATAAATAAAATGTATACTTTACTATTCATAACTCATTTAGACAGTCAACTGCACTCCTTTTTACGATCAAATTATTAATTTCAATTGGTCCACAGGTCACCCAAGATGGATCTGAGGGCGTCGCAGAATCAAGAGTCAGACTCGGACCACATGCTCGAAGACGTGCCAACAAGCGCGTCGTTATTATCCACGAAACACCGGAAGAAGGCAAAGAAACAAACTGATGGTGTTTAACTTTTAGCTCTCTAGAAAAAACTATAAAAAAAAACTTCAAATTCCTCGATTTTATAATGAGGCTTATACTGTACATATTATTTGAGTACCTGAAACGCAATTTTTACTCGTTTTAGAGTTACATTACAACCTACTAAATGTCTAATGCTATTTATATTTGCTGTGTGTTAGTTTTACCATAAGTACCTACCTAGTACTACCTACTTTAAAATATACACTTTATATATATTCTTTTTATTCATTAGTTTTTTTGTACCGAACTGAATAAACATGGAATGAGATTACTAAGCGTCCCGCTCGCGCGAGCGATGACGTGTCAAGCGTTCATGCGGCGCGCGGGGAACCGCTGCGCGCATTCTACGCGCTACCTCGTCTCGAAAAAACGCTTATAGCACGACAACTGTTACAGCTACAACCAAGCAATAAATACTAACAGAATGCTATTGAAATTTAGAATCTAACAACACTATACGCTTATTACTCAATTGCAGTGAAACCAAGATATAAGGGCTGCAAGTTTGCGATTTGTCTAACAATACAGCTAACTAATTTTTTCATACGATTTCATTTGAAAACTACATTGTTCTTGCCCAAGAAAATTACATGCTAAAAAAGTGTAGGATCTGTCCTTTCGATTGATACCAAAATCTTTGGATAACTATTGCGCTTTCTACCAAAATAAATTTAAACAATCTAATCACTCGACCGAAAAATCGCGAGGTCGTCGTACTAAATGTGTACGACGACCCAAGATAAATTCGTTTAATCATATTTGATTTCGTTATATTTTTATTGTCTTAGTGTGTTTATAAACTAATACTCACCTGATTTTCATATTATGAGGCATATTTTATTAAAATATCTAATAATTTCATACATTTATGAAATTATTAGATTTTACCAAAACACTTTCCAACAACACAAGAACAATGGCCGTAATTTGACACCTCATTTCGGCGATAAAAACCGCCGCATCATACTCGCATCCTTTATATTTTTAGATAAACCTATAGTATGATTCCTGAGGATTGTTTTGATGTATAACACTAATACATTGGGATAACACTAATACATTGGGACTTCCGTTTCAAACACAAGGATCATAAAATGACGTCATTGATGACGCATCGTGAAGATAAACAAAAAATTTCTTTTTTTTTCTTTTGTTAATTGGCCATGGTATGGCTTATTGTCTGCGTTATTGTCTACAGAACTGAATGAGAACTGTCAAGCTTATGCCACTGTCGTGGTGTTTACATAGACAAAAAATTAATTTTGTAGACGAGAGTCAAGTGGGCCACTATAGCGGCTTGAACGTTTGACCGGAAAAATTATTAGGCCGCCCTGGTGACTTGAACGTTTGAGTAGCATCCAATTTAGTCCTCTAAATTACTAGGTATAGCAAGTAAGCAATAAAAATAAAGTTATTAAGATAAGTATAGTAATATATAAACAGCTCAGCTTGATTATCAAGTTCCTACTCATTATCATTTACGTTGTCAAGGTAACAGTACGGATCCTCTTAACATCAAGGCTTGATCTTACCATAACCACATATAATATTATACTACCTATACTAACATTTCTTTTCATTTGACTTCATCATCATCATCAGCCTATGTTAGTCCACTGTTGGACATAGGCCTCCCCTAATGAGCGCCATAGCGCCCTGTCTTCGGCTTGTCGCATCCAGCATCTGCCAGCAGTCTTTCGCAGATCGTCATCCCACCTGGCCGGAGGGCGTCCTACACTACGTTTACCGAGTCGCGGTCTCCACTCAAGAACACGTTTACCCCAGCGGTTATCGGTTCTTCGCGAAATATGGCCGGCCCACTGCCACTTCAGTTTGCTAATTCTCTGAGCTATGTCGATGACCTTAGTTCTCTGTCGGATGAATTCGTTACGAATCCTATCCTTCAGAGAAACTCCGAGCATAGCTCTTTCCATAGCGCGCTGAGCGACTTTGAACTGGTGGACCAACCCTATCGTGAGTGTCCACGTCTCAGCTCCGTAGGTCATGACTGGTAGGACGCACTGATTAAAAACTTTCGTTTTCAAACATTGCGGTATGGATGACGAGAAGACTCGTCGTAGTTTTCCGAATGCTGCCCAGCCTAGCTGGATCCTCCTCTTGGCTTCCTTCTCGAAATTGTTTTTACCCAACTGCAAAATCTGCCCGAGGTAAGTGTACTCAGAAACAATTTCGAGAAGGTGGCCATGTACGATCACCGGTCTTGGATCAATGTGGGCATTGATCATGACTTTGGTTTTATCCAAATTCATGCCAAGACCGATACATCGGGAGGCTGAAGCTAGACTGTCCAGCATCCGGTTCAGCTCCTCTAGCGACTCCGCCATTAAGACTATGTCATCAGCGAATCGCAGGTGTGAGATGTAGTCGCCGTTTATGTTGATGCCCTTGTCTTTCCAGTCCAGCGTCTTAAACATATCTTCCAACGCGCTCGTGAACAGTTTCGGGGATATGACATCCCCCTGCCTCACTCCTCTGCGCAGTTGGATTGGTTTAGTCTGCTGGTCCTGTACTCGGACACTCATCGTAGCGGCTTCGTAGAGACATCTCAGCACCTCGATATAACGATAGTCTACTTGGCATCGCTGTAAGGATTGTAGAACAGCCCAGGTTTCAACGGAGTCAAAAGCCTTCTCATAGTCCACAAAAGCCAGACACAGGGGCTGATTATACTCTTCGGACTTCTGTATAATCTGCCTCACTGTGTGAATGTGGTCTATGGTACCATATCCTCCGCGAAACCCAGCCTGCTCCGGTGGCTGAAACTCGTCGAGTCTCCTGGCGAGACGGTTCGATATAACTCGTGAGAAAAGCTTATAGACGTGACTTAGGAGCGAGATGGGTCTATAATTTTTAAGAAGGGTTTTATCTCCCTTCTTAAAAAAGAGCACCACCAAACTCCCACTCCACGCCTTTGGAGTTCTCCCACTGTGAAGGACGGCGTTGAAGAGGCTCTGTAACTCCTGTATAACAGGGTATCCTCCAGCTTTCAAAAGCTCTGATGTTATTCCGTCCTCACCGGGGGCTTTTCCATTTTTAAGCTGCCTCAGAGCTAACACGATCTCGTCTTGACTGATGTCTGGCAGTTCGTCGGTATAGTGGCGTATCAAGGTGGCTCTAGAATCGTGGTCGTCTCGTTGGGAACGGGGAGCATGTGCAGCGTATAAACGGCCATAAAAGTCCTCTATCTCGGCCGATATCTCCGGCTTCGACAATACGGTCCTTCCGTCGTGCGTTGAAAGCTTCGTCAGGTGGCTCCTTCCAAGCTGCTGAGTGAATACTTTGGACCCTCGGTTTCGCTCTATCGCCTCTTCAATGAGGCGTGTATTAGAGCTCCGAAGGTCGCATCGTACCATCTTCGCAATTCGCTTGTTCAGGTCTGACCTCTCTGACGAAGTCGCTTGGGTGGTTTCCCGTCTTTTTGTCATCAGCCCAAGAGTCTCATCCGAGAGTTTGGACTTCTTACCAGTACGCTGCTTTTTGCAAAACTTGATGCCCTCGTCCCTCAGCGTTTCTACCAGATTGTGTAGGGTCTCGTCAGCGTCATCAGTGGGTTCCAAGGCAGCGAATCTATCCCCGAGAAGCTGCTGAAACTTCTCGGTGCCCGCCATGATTTGGATTGGGTTCGGTCGGAGCGTGGACTTCATCAGACGGTTTCTTTCAAGCTTCAAATTTATATTCAGAGAGCCTCGAAGGAGTCGGTGATCAGATCCGGTATTGAACCTGTTGATCACTGAGACATCTCTGAATATATGCTTGCTATCCGTCATGATGAAGTCGATCTCATTTTTTGTCACAGAATCGGGACTCCGCCATGTCCACTTCCTTTGGGGCTGTTTCTTAAAGAAAGAGTTCATTAAGAACAGCCCCTCTTTCTCAAGGAAGTTGACGAGCATTTGTCCCCTGTGATTTCGAACACCAAAACCATGCGGGCCTATTCGGGATTCGTTGCCAGTCTGGGTTCCCACCTTGCCGTTAAAGTCCCCCATAACAACGTTGAAGTGAGCCTTGGTGGTGTGATGTAAGGCTTTGGATATGTCTTCGTACATATCCTCCACTTCATCATCCGAGTGTGTCGAGGTCGGTGCGTAGACCTGAATGACCTTCAAGCTGTAGCGCTTAGACAGCCGAAGGATCAGGTACGCTACCCTGGTCGACACACTGGAGATTTCTTCGACGTTGTTAGAGAGGGCCTTATTGACGAGGAAACCTACGCCACCCTGGGATGTTTTATCACCCTCGCGAAAGTAGAGAAGATGGCCCGAGTCTAAGGTTACAGTGTCCTCCCCCTCTCTACGGACTTCACATAACCCTAGAACATGCCATTTAATGTTCTCTAGCTCCACTTCCAACTGCGCTAGATGGTGATCAAGCCTCAGAGTGCGTCCGTTAAACGTTGCCAGGGTCAGTGTGTGTGGGGTGTGGTAGCCTAATGTAGCCCGGAGATTCCTAGCACCCCCTGCCCCGCCGTTACCGTGGCCGCTACCATGGCCAGGAATAGCGAGGCGGCCGGGAACTGGGGGCCATTTTGTGGCGGTTCTTATCATGGGGGTAATTGCCCATAATCCCCACGCTGGGCATGCGGGTTGGGGATCGCAGTTTAGTGGAGTAGTTCTGCAGAGGGCGCTGCTGCCCGCCCCCCGGTGTGTTTCCCTTAGTCGCCTCTTACGACACCCACGGGATGAGTTGGGGTGGTGAAATTCTATATTATGCCGTCACCACACGGCATTCATTTGACTTAATATAATGTAACTTCCGACTGAACAAGATGGCGAAACACAAACACTGTTATGCCCTCTGCCCAGAGCTAACATGCTAACATGGGGATTCAGGACACAAGAAGAAGATGAATCATCAATATCGTCATCAACGTGAATACTTGGGATATTAAAATAGAAGGCATATAAAGAAAAGGAGGGCGAATCGTGCCTTCATAAATGTAAACATCTCGGTTTACGAGTATCATTTCTCGCAGGCTTTGGTTTTAAACAAAATATACAAAACAATACCTCTAAATCAGACAAAAGCGTATGAAAAATACAAAAGAAGCGGTAAAAATGTCTCACTTATGTTACCGACACCAAACAAGCAATTTGTAGCGTAATAAAAACATAAACCGACAGTAAAAACTTCCCAGGATACTTATCGTAAAAAACGAAAAGTTGTTTTGTTTAGGTTACAGGATATAAAACGTCACTGTTCTCATTCTCGCAGGATAAATATTTACTATTCTCGGTTTACTGTCTACAAAGATGTGTGGTAACCGTTGGTGAATAAATTAGGCCAGACGGCTATAAAACAATGTTAGGAGGAAAAAATCGAAGCCGAGCGCTACTGGAGTACGTCTATCAAGATTAGATCTCTTGTACTATGTTTATTTGATGAGATCACAATTGTACTCGTATCATCCGAATAATAAAATCTTACAGAAAATTTTATCTCCTACCTACATAAATGGCCTATTTACATATCAGTTTATTTAATTTACACCCTGTTTATTTGCCGGGTCGACTTCGGCACTATTTTTCAAATAAAAGCAAACATTTAAACAAAAAGCTATCAAATTTGCGTAGAGAAAGCTAATATGTTACTATTATATTTTAAATTTTCCAAATTTGATAGCTTTGAAAAGTAATGAACTTAATTCCTCTCTACTGAACAAGGACAATCCAACGCGTAAAATATATTTTATTTGATAAAATAATATTCGGAGCTTGTGTTGATTTATGAAAACCTAAGCCTTAAATTCCTGCGCATATCTGATTAAATTGAAACAACTGAACACGGTTGAGTTAATTTCACAAATTAATGAACTCCAAGTGTAGGTAAACCTATTATCATAATTTAAATAGCGTATGCATATATGGTCGAACAGCTATTTAGCCCTAACGCGATGTAGTCATATCGAGATTTAGTCTTAAAGCGATCTAGTCATACCTGCTGTCTATTCGTATTGAGATGTAGTCCTAAAGCTTCTAACCCGTTTTATGACGTAGGTAAATTCTTACTAAAGCAGCACTGATATTGTTTTGTAGACAAGCATATTGAACCTTATTTTTAGATTCGCTACTAACCTCCAAAAGTAATATGTATATTGATAGACACACACAGTGAGAATCGAATCCGCAACGTTTGTTTCTCAAGTGTCAACGGTGCCACTGAACCTGTTAACTTACCTATATAATATTGATGAAAATTGGCACAGAAGGCAGCCGGAGTAGCTGCTGATTTCACAGTTTTCAACGAAGTTTTTGCACTGTGTGCGCGATTGTCGCTGGTTGAAAGAGCACACAAAAACTATCATAAATCAATTCCCGCTTCCATTCGCTGTCCGTCAACACAGCCTATGTTGAATGATGTTTGGGGTTATGCAACATAGATCCTATACTCAGCACTGGGAGATAAACTCAATGAAAGTATGGGAAAGACAGAAAAGAAAACATTAAACATAGACACCTATTCATAATCATGTCCAACTAGCCGATATTGGAATCGAGCGCGGCGGCCAGCCACAACGGATATAGTCGTAGCGTAGGACTTAGTTTTACAGTGCACGCAAGTGTACAAACACAGATGCACCCATTATTATCCTACTGCAGTGAGATAGAGAGTCGGACGAACCAACATGCGACAAGTCCGGGGATGGGTTAGGTGCAAGACCAACAGCGTTGTACCTTCTGAGGCAAGGGTGTGTGTGTGAGAACTCTTATTAAATCTGTATTGAACAGATTAGAATTAGAATAGAATTAGAATAGTTTATTGCAAAAAGAATCATTACAAATAATTACATAATAATTTGTCTAGCATTATGAAATAATTGACAATATGAAAATTATAAAAGTTATTAATGTATAATTATATGTAAGGCCTCAGTTGCCTAAACTAGACTGAAAAGTCTGTGATATAGGCAGCTGTGCTCTCAGATAAAACATACAAGAGCTATGCTATACCTGTATACACATTCTATTCATCCCTGTGTTACAGTAAAATGAATAATTTTATATATACTTAATTAGTACTCTATGCATATCAATAAGTGTTATTCCTACCGCTCGAAACTTCGAACAAATGAGTTTATTTTCTTTAATTGCTTTTTGAAGGCGGAAAACTGAGAGTCGGAATGGTATCGGGAATTTATTGCGGGCTTTACTTTGGAATGGAGGTAAACAACGTTAAAAGATGAGAAACATTTAAAAAGAGAGAGAGAGAGAAAGGAAGAGAGTGTACGATATTTTACCCAATGGAACCTGCCAGGTTATAATTCACTAGCGGTCCGGCCCGACTTCGCACGGGTGTAGCACAAAAATTTCAGAAATTATACACACTAACACGTTGGTTTTCACTGTTTTCATACGGATCCCTGTGCCGTGTGGTGCCGGCATAGAATTTCACCACCCCAACTCTTCTCGTGGGTGTCGTAAGAGGCGACTAAGGGAAACACAGCAGGGGGCGGGCAGCAGCGCCTTCTGCAGAACAACTACACTGAACTGCGATCCCCAACCCGCATGCCCAGCGCGTGGGGATTATGGGCAATAACCCCCAAATAATGATGCCGTCTATGGCGCTCATTAGGGGAGGCCTATGTCCAGCAGTGGACTATTAGGCTGGTGATGTTGATACGGATCCCTAACTTTTTTAGCAGCATTAGACTTTTTGACTTTTTTTTATGTTTATGTCACTCCATAGCTGACAATAGCCGTAGAGAAAAGCAAGCAGCGGAGCCATATTAAAACAAGTACGACAAGTGCGAGTGTAACTCGCGCGCCGAGGGTTTTGAACTTTTGTCGTTTAGGTAGGTACGTATATTGACGACCTGTTAGCGCGGTGGGCTTACAACGCAGGAGGTTGCGGTTTGATTCCCGCCTCGGGACTAATATTTGTAAGATCTGCAGATTATTTGTTCGAGTGTTCTAGTCCTTTTCTACGTACACAAAAATAAATCATCTAATGTGATACTTATATATACTTTATTAAGTATAACAGATATCGTAGTAGTACGAATTACACAAGCTTGCTTAGCTTGTCGCTAAATGATGTTGTGTGGATTATCCAGGATACATTACTCTTCTCATATTTTTTTGGAGCACGGTGGAATTCATGAATTCAATAATCTTATTATCTAAATATTCTTCGAGCGCAGTGGAATACATTGGGTAAGGACTTTAAAATTTTGAGAACAACGGTTTCGTGGCGCTGCTGTGGAACCCTACTATTACAGTTACTACAGAGATTAGTGGGTAGGTAAGTGGGTTGGTACCTACAATTATTTTTTCGACTTTTTTCTACGTATTTCACTTAGTATGAAACTTAGATGATTTTTAAAACCTATTTTGAATTGTCGAAATCCATACCTTTGATTTGATATTGCTCTCAATGAAATAGCCCCCATTGTATGAAAATTAGTTTTTTGACCATATTTCGAAAAGTATTGTTTTTACAGACTTCTCTATATTTTTCCTGTAAAATATAGACCTATATCTATAAACGCTTAGTACATTTTATATAGATCACTCTGCTATCTTCGGAGATAGAGGGGGGGGAACGGTCAAATTTTCGACCTTTTTCAAAATATTTCGAAAAGTATAAAACCTATCGAAATTTAAAAAACTGCATTAAAATTTACAAACTGATACCTTTCATTTGATACCCAACTCGGTGGGGTAGTCACCCCTTTAGAAATTTTTCCCGCCCTTTTTTGACCATATTTCAAAAAGTATTATTTTTACAGATTTCTCTATATTTTTCCTGTAAAATATAGATCAATACCTACAAAAACTTAGTACATATCAAATCGATCGTTCTGCAATCTTCGGAGATAGAGGGGGGGTACCGGTCAATTTTTCGACCTTTTTCAAAATATATCAAAAAGTTTAAAATCTATCGAAATTTTAAAAACTGCATTGGAATGTACAAACTAATACCTTTCATTTGATACCCAACTCGGGGGGGTAGTCACCCCTTTAGAAATTTTTCCCGCCCTTTTTTGACCATATTTCAAAAAGTATTATTTTTTCAGACTTCTCTATATTTTTCCTATAAAATATAGATCAATACCTACAAACACTTGGTACATATCACGTCGATCTCTCTGCAATCTTCGGAGATAGGGGGGGGGGGAACGGTCATTTTTTTGACCATTTTCAAAATATTTTAAAAAGTATGAAATCTACCGAAATTTCAAAAACTATTTTGAAATCTACAAACGAGTAACTTTCATTTGATACCACTTTCGACTTTGTACGTTCCATTTAAAATTTCGATTTCAAAATTTGTATGGAAAATCTTCATTTTGATTTTTCATTTATTTTTCTATAAATATGTGCGGGCGCACAAAATGTATTATTATTTCAAATTTCAAGTCAATAGCTGCAGTAGTTTCTGAGATATTAAGGATTCAAAACACAAAACAGACCCAAAGCGATTTCATAAGGGTTTTGCAACCGATGGCAAAACCCTAAAAAGTTGAAAATATTATGTGGTTCGACAACTATTTTGAAAATATTTTATAGCCTATGTTCATCAGGGAAAATTAAGGAATCAAATGGTTAAATAATTTTTCAATTCGGTCCAGTAGTTTCGGAGCCTATTCAATTCAAACCAACAAACATACAAACAAATAAACAATCAAATCTTTCCTCTTTATAATATTAGTAGTATAGATAACTACGCTTTTGAATCTTTCGTGTAGCTGTTAATTAAAAACCAATAATAAAGGTCCACAATCTGTTTTACGCACCAGAACTTAACCACCGACATCATTCAACTGTCAAACTTGATAGAAACTGACGGGTAGGTGTGAAAGTTCCCACAAAACCCATTTATTAATAGGTCGTTTAATTGTGTTCATGAATTGAGGTCTGCCTCGTAACTCAAGCGCCACGGCGGGTCGTTATCGGAAGCCCTCAACAGCCTCCCTATTGGGGAGATCCAATACGTTACCCTGACGATTATAGACAAGGATAGAAGGGATCACCTAAACCGTTTCCAGGCCACTTGACGGTATTCCCTAAATTGGATTAGTTCGTCTCTGTGGAAATTAATTTTGAACCCTAATCAAAGTTCCACTTTGTTCGGAAGCCATATGATGTGTCCTCATGATAGTAAGCATTACTCGCTTCTAATAAGGGAAAATAAATTGGCTGACAATATAGATAAAGTCGGGGTTGGATATATATCCCGTTGCTATTATTTAGGAATGATATCTCTCTGTCGTGATTACTGTCACTCGTACTTACGTCTACCTACTACTAGTGGATATTTTGAAGTAATGTTATGGAATCTGTAATTTTATTGTATTTATTGACAGAGCAAAGTCGATAAACAATTACGAAGAGGGCATATTTTTTTTACCTCTACCCGCACTGTGTTAGGACATAATTATAAAATGCAAGTTGATTATTCTGTGTATATAACCGTTTATGACGTGCTGATAATAAAATTGAACAAGCCGTTCAGAGCATAATATGAATGTGAAGTCTGTCAGCGTAATTTTTTTATAAAAGACCTATGAACCTAAAACCATTTTAGCGATATTAAAGGTCTTCATTTTAGGAACACATTCATTTGCACCTTTTCAACCGATACATTGATGTTACTCTAACATAAAATAGTGAAATAGTTAATTAAAAGCATAACTTATTAAATAGCGGTCGGGTCAGTGAAAATCGTGGTGTTCACTTAGCTCGGCCCGTATTTAATTATGGCTGATATAAATCACGGCAGGCTGCTGCACAGCGAAGCTATGTTGCTAATGCTACTTGTACTTTCCATGTAAACTTTGAATAAAACTTGTATGGGCATAATTTCTCGCCTTTGTTTTTGTTGTACAATTTGGACAGCTTGTATAGCGCGTATATTTGGGTAGAAGAAATGATTTCATGGGGATTACGTTATTGTATTTAGAACATTGTCACGGTAAACATTAGCCCATCGTTTTATAGTCAAAAATACTAAATTAATTAATTCATGGGCTTCAATAGCAGCTGGGACTAGCAATCGGAAAAAAAACCGTCACAGGATTATCACTTATGTTATTCGCAATTGGACGGGTACCCGAAATATCATCAAAAGGGATTGCAAATGTTAAATATAGGAGACTAGCGGTCCGCCCCGGCTTCGCACAAGTATTAAACAAAAATTTCAGAAATAATACACATTAACATGATGGGTTTCACAGTTTTCATACGGATCCCTTACTTTTTTTAACAGCATTGTGGTTTTTGAAATTGACTTGACACTCCATAACTGACACTGGCCGTAGAGAAAAAGCAAGCACCGTGCGCTTCATGTTCAACCTCTTTTTCTATTCTGACGCGCCATAATAAAAAAAGAGGTTGAATATACAGCGCACGGTTCAATTATTGAATTTTTCATGCGGATCCCTAACTTTTTTGAAAATATTATATAACGTTCATCACGGAAAATTAAGGATTCTAATGGTAAAAGAATTTTTCAAATTGGTCCAGCAGTTTCGGAGCCTATTAAATTCAAACAAACATACAAACAAACAAACAATCAAATATTTCCTCTTTATAATATAAGTATAGATATAGATATAGATTTGACATTTAAAATATATGCAGCATAGCGACTACGCTTATCTTCGCAGAGTTTGAGCTGGATGGCTCCACATGCCATCTTCTCTCCATATCTAGGTCCATTTATATTTAATTTTACATTATTCTATAGGCACACGATAAAAAAAAATATCTTATTATGTTCAACATCACTGGCTGCGTTGTTATTATAATTATATACTCTCATTGTCAGGGTCGAGTATTGTGTTGTGATATGTCCTGATGATGTCTCGTGGAGAGAAAAAACTAGTTGACTTACTCTGAAATAATTTTTGATTGTGAAGATGGTGTGGCTTGTTTTGCGGACTACACTTTGTTAGATCTAATCAAGAAAAGTTTTGCACGGAATTGGCTACTTGACAGATTTTGGGAATATATTTTAAAATGTACTTAAGTTCAATTTATAACTCCTACATTATTAATTTTCTTCAAAAAATCCTTTTTTTTTAAGATTTTTACATTTGTTTTTCATTTGTTTCAAAAGCGCGCTAAAACAGTCGGTCACGTGATATTTGCTATCGGTGACGTCACATTTCAAACAACAAAACAAAGCTAATTTAGAGTACTGTAAGACTTTTCACTTTTGTGCGTATTTTGAGTAGAAAGATAGAAGACGTTTTAATAAAATTGTGAAAATGGCAAGCTATAAGACGTGTGCCGTGCCTATGTGTAGAAGTACTACAATAAAATGTCCTAACAAATTGTTTGTACACGTACCTAATTGTCCTAAACGAAGAAAACAGTGGTTACAGTTAGCCCGCCGAGACCCGCAATTTACATCTGATAAATCTACAATATTCTTCTGTGAGGACCATTTTGATGTAAGTATTTAGAATAGAAGAAATCAACTTAGGTTTAATTTATTTTCCGAAGATCTCTGATCCCAATCCTAACCTATAAAAAATTTATAAATTAATGATAAATTTGTCTCTTTACTGTAATTTTCCATATCATTAGCTACCTAATGATATGGAAAATTACATCCAATACAGTATAATTGGTTCTGTCGGCAAAATAAGAATGAAGCCAGATTGTCTGCCGTCAAAATTCCAATGCCAACCAGACAGAATAAAACGAACCGCGCCTCCAGAGCCTCGATTAGCCGTAAACAAAAGACGACGTATAGACGTAATGCAAGAAATATTTTCTAAAGAAACTGAATTCCCATCAACATCAGGCATGACAAGCAATAGTGGTGTGTAAAAAATACTATGAACCTACTTATTTAAAAATAGACTTGTTGTTTCAAAGTTTCCTAGAAGTAGTAGTTTCTACCAAGTTGTTAAATAGATAGTAGTTGCTTTAAACATTACCATAGTATGTTATAAATAATATCATCTGATTTTTTTAGATTGTCCGTCTGCAGCAGCCGGGAAAGAAGACTGCAATTTTCAAGATGTGGCAGTACAAGTATGCCCTACAAAAAGTGATAAAATGGTTCAAGTATGTTTGTCTGGGAGGATTAGAAGCAAAGCTGTACAAACTTCTAGTCTAGCAAAGAATACAAGTACTTCTCCTTTAAAAATTGATTTTATGAGTACTGCAACTTCACCTTTGAAAATAAAGTCTCAAGTTGCATCAGCTGGGAATACAAGAATCAGAAGAAATTTAATATTTAGTGAGAGATTAGAAGTATCATCTTCAAACAGTTCATCACCGTCAAAACATTCACATTCAAAAACTGACTCTTCACCATCTGTTCAGTCCTTAAATATTATGACTTCAACTAGTAGCGACCAAGATACTCAATGTGAATTATCCCAAATAAAAAAGAAAATTGAAGCAGAAAATCTTAATAGAATGTCTATTGACAATACTGTACGACTCATCAGGAATAATCCTAGATATTACATAGGTATTTCAAAGGATTGTTATTATTTAATTGACATAATAGAAAAACATACAAAGCTTCCTGAAGAACACATATTATTATGTTTGAAAAAAATAAGACTAAATACACCATTTTCTGAACTTGGAGATCAATTTGGCATGTCTCTGTCTTATGCCAGCAAAATTTTCATGAAATCTATTGCTCTTATTGCAAATGTATTACATCCTTTTATAATTAAATCTAATATAAAATCAGTTAAACAAAACTTACCTATGGCATTTAGACATAAGTAGGTACCACAATGTCTATTGTATCATTGATTGTCTTGAAATAGAAATACAAAAACCATCAAAATCTGTGGAGCAGGCTTTGACATGGTCAGAATATAAGAAAGCAAACACTGCCAAATACTTAATCAGTAGTACACCTGATGGTATTATCAATTATATTTCACCTGGATTCAGTGGCAGAACAACTGATGTCTTGTTAGTGCAGAACTGCAGCTTTTTAGATTGTTTAGAACCGGGGGTGTCTATACTTGCAGATAGAGGATTTAAACATATAGAAGAACTTTTATTGCAAAACGGAATAAATTTAATAAGACCCCCAAGTGTTTCATCTAATTCTCAATTATCAAAACAGGATGTTATTAGAACGAAACAAATAGCAAGTTTAAGAATTCATATTGAAAGAATCATAAGACGTTTGAGAGAGTTCTCTATGTTAAAACCTCATTCTGTGGTTAACAAAAGACTGTTAAAATATTTGGATGAATGTGTTGTTATTGCATGTGCGCTGATTAACCTACAGGATAGTTTAATTAAAAATACATGATTTGCTATAATAAACTTCTTTTATTTAGTACTATTATAGACTAATGGATAAACATTTTTTTTCCAAAAAATATCCAATTTACAGAGTAAGTCTTTTACATATTCAGAATTATATTCTACAGGCACAACATTGACTTTATTATTTTCTTCAAAGTCCCATGATGCCACACAAAACAAACACTTTTTTAATCTAGTTAAGTGCATCTGCAGTTGCACTTGTGTGAAGTACTTAGCAGTGATTTGGTTGTTTGAAACATATTTTTTGGAAGTTTTTTCATTCATTGGACATTTTATTTCTATGACAGTATCACCATTCAAAACCCCATCAGGTGATGCTGCTATCATGGGATATTCTTGAGATATGAACAGGCCGCACTGAGAAATTTCTCCTAGTTGTTTTTTCATTTGTTTTTTTACATTGTCTTCTAATCTTCGGCCTCTTTTCATAGCAACTGTGTCAGGCAGTTTGGCACCCATTAATGTTGCAATTAATGAGCCATCAACTGTTTTACAGCGAGTCACATCAAATGCTTTTGATGCTGTTATTCTTGCATATCGAAGTTCGTACCAAGCTGGACTTTTATGCTGCTGGCATGTTAGCCTTTCTACATCTCTAATATTATTTTTGGTAAAAAATGGCAGAATATTGTTTATAAATTGATCACAGTCATTTTTAGAATTATACCTGCAACTCAAATAGTGTAATGAGAGCAACTCAACCGAACCAACTTCATAAACAAGTTGATGTTTAAAAATTTGAGAATTCTGCAATTTACGTTTTTTACCCTCTTCCAAAAATTCATGCAATACACTATCATTTTGTCGGGTAATAGCACTTGTACTATTATTACCCATTTCTTTGATTTTGATGTACTTGAGAGTGCTGCCTACTTTCGAAAGTTTTGATTTTTTCCAGTAACATTCAGTGGCTGTGCAAGATGGCTCCTCACTTCTTCTATGAGTCCACATTAAGAAAGCCACTGCATGCTTGCAGCAACCTTTGGAAGCAGGACAGTCAGCACACTGGACACTTTGTACTACTCCTTCCTTTTCATCGATGACCATGGACACGGAGTATGGCTGTTGACGAACTTTATGTTCAGGACAAATTTTGCATTTTAAGACACACAAACTTGCCTCCCTCTTTAGTTGGACATACCCTATGGCATCATCACCATAAGACTGTCGCGAAGATCTGAAAATAAAAACATAACCTATAACATTTCATAAACGTTTCTGGGTAATATTTGAACTAAGATTAACTTGTACTTTACGTTGAAAGTACAAGTAAATCTTCTCTTACATTGTATTTATGAAATTACGCTACTTACACGGAAGTTTTCGCATTCCGAAACTCGGCGGAGCAAAAGTCAGGATTACACGCAAAGAAATGCGCGATCATAAATGAATTCACTTTAGGCAGATTTGCACTATCGGCTTTTGTATATCCTGACTCCATTTCGTTAAACTTCCCAACAACAACTCAAAAAAATAAATTTTCTCAGCAAAGAGCTACGAAAGACGAAGATATTTTGTGAAATGTGACGTCACACGGTGTTTAGTAATGGCCGCCTGCGTTTTGACCATTTCGTCCACAGATTAAAAAACGTAGATAGTTTTTTACCAATAATAAAATATTTACAATTTATTTCAACACAAAAAATATTGTATAATTTTAGAAAAGCTATAAGCTACCTTACACATATCATTTCATCTTTTATTTTAACAACTGTCAAATAGCCAATTGTTTCTAACTATTTTCATCCTTGTAATAATACAAGATCCATCGATAAATGGTTGTTGTAATAACTTATGTTATTAGTGTGTTCCCGCTTAACTGTCATGGACTAAAATCATCTCCCCACTACGCTGCGCCACTCGAGGCGCCTAAACTAGGCAGTAAATGAATAAGAATAAAATAATTTAAATGCGCTAACAGTAAACGTTAACGTTAACTGTTAGCGCAAAATCTTTTAACTTCTAACGTCTTTTAACTGCGGACCTGAATATTGAGAGCACAGTTTTAATCTTACGGTTCGCCATAAACTATAAAAAAACTTAAATTCTATGAAACAGGGAAGGAAGGAAGAAAATGGTGGACAATCTCATACATAATTAATTTCAAACGACGCCAGACCCGGAGGAAATAATGCGAGTCTGGCTATTAGAACAAAGTTCCATGGCCAGGGAATTTCTAACTTTTAATAAGGCGTCAGGACGTGTTGGTTCAGATAAAGTAAAAGGTTCCACAAATATTTATTTCTAAAGGTTTCATAAATATATACAAAAAGTCATAATAATGTCATAAAGTCATATAAAAATGATAAAGGTACTAAGGTACAACTAACAACAAAATAGTGTACTATTATCTACAATAGTTTATTATATCGGTGCAGCCGTTTAGTATATCGCTCATTTGCGAAAATAACGACTCACCTGTCTTCAAACATGTTATTAGAAATCAACTTTGCAACTTGAATATTTCTGTATGCAGAGACTAAATCGATTAGAAATGTTGACCAATCATCAAAATTTATTTTTAATATTGGTTTTCAATGCCTTATCAGATATATGTTCTGGTGATTCGTAAAATCGTTGCCAGGTTTTTTGAATTTAACAAAATTAAATAAGTTTTACACCAACTTTAAACTACAAAATCAAAGAACTTTTTTACTATATAAATAATAAAAAAGTTCTTTAATATTTTTAATATTTTTTATTTTTAATATTTTTTGGAGACTTAAGGAACCCAAAAACTATTATCACTGACTGAAAAAGACGCTTTCTTTTTCTTAAAGGGAGTAAAAGCGTGGTCTGGTACTGCTGTAGCGAGTTCAGTGGACCTAATTAAGTCAAAAGAGATATTCTATGAAAATGTACAAAGTTTGACTTTCTTTTAAATTTTAAAGCAATCTTTGTTCGCTAATTACGCGTTCAACATTTTAAAATAAAACAGTAATTTTCCCTGGAATTAAGCTTTAATTAAAGAATTGCTAGATCGTTGAATTTTTTAAAATTTTAGGTTGATAAAGTATAAGATTACACTTCATTGGTTCAGTACAGATTGGTGTTGCTGTTCTTTTAATTAAAAGTATTCCGGACTTGGAACCAATTTAAAACCGACCACAGTCTACTCGCAACCGGAGGCTTCCTTTCTGTCGTACGGTAAAAAAAAAACAGGCGTGACCTGTTTTACTTAAAACAAACGCAAAGCCAAATATTTTCAAACTGGACAGGCATATCTTTTGCCGATAGTACATCGAATACGCCGTGTACTGCTCAGGTCGCCTTCGTTATCTACAGACATCAAGGGGTTGGAAAATAATAGAATGCTGTGTGACCATAACATAATAATAATTATATATTATTATGTTATGGATAATAATTTCGAAAGTGACAACTCGAACTGAACGAGCAATGAGTCCATCTATTGTAACCAAGTAGTTTCATTATAAGCAGTATGGTCATTAATAAGCAGTATGGTCGTTGTAGGATAGACCAACAACAACGTTGCAGTCGAACACACGCAATAGAATATTTTTATTGGCAATAGAACGTAACCGGACATATTTAAAAGAAATAACAACGACAAATTGCTTGAAATTCCATCATCGTCCTAGAGATTATCGCCATCTCCATAATATGACGTTTTTGATGACGAATTGGCCATTCTCGGCCAAAATGTAGATATACCAGAATATGAAATTGAAACCTTTATAATATGTTATCAATTTCATATTCTGGTTCCATTAGGTGGTGAATAAGTAATAAGTGCAAAAGTGAGTTATTCTACTAAGCCACTTCCAAGCAGTCCGTAAGTCCAAAGTCGGGATAAAACCATGTGGTCGGGCTCTCACGCTCTGTGTTTAGTTTACATCGAGCTACGAATTCATGGTCAGCTTTGTTGAATTTTTAAATTGAATTTAATCGCTAAAAGCGGATCAGATATGTACATTTTTGATTATATACTTGATGCTTTTATTTTTGTTTTATCACCAAGTTTATAATTTTAATGGCGAACTATAAAATGTCATAAAAGTCGACTAAAAGGCTGGTATGTGTTTTGATATTCAATGCAGTTTTAATATTCCGCACTCTCGTAAAAAGCATCTGTTTACATGCTTTTGTGAGGCATACTTTTTATATTTTACTTTTTATTTCTTTATTAAATGTGTACCATTCTCCATAATAATTTTAAGAAAATCGCAAAATGCTAACATGACGCGATCTATTTGTGTATCTACTGAACGCGCCCGATGTTGCTTAACTTCGCTGATAAGTGCTCATCCATTATCGGCGTTGGAGCCCTTAAATATTGATTTATTTTACTTTTATTTTTGACGACCTTGGTGGACGAAGGTCTGCCTGTGACGCAGGTTGCGGGTTCGATGCCTGCCTCGGGACAAATATTTGCAGACATTTATTCAGGGTGTTCTGGTCGTTTTCTAAGTATAATAAAAATATCAATATATGTATTATGTATATCAGTCATCGAATACCCTTAATACAAGTTCTACTTAGCTTGGGGCTAGATGAGTGTGTATTGTCCGGCATTATTTATTTATTTTACAAAATTTCGACTGGCTATTCTTCTTTTTTTTATTCGTTGTTTTGGGCAGGAATACAAGAACATGTGAGCAGCATCTGGAAACGCTACCACATCCTCATTCGGTTTGCCAGATACTGCACATTTGTTTGCCGAGCGAGATGCAAAGTTTGAGTGGACGTACTTAGTATTAGTATTATAAGTATGAGACACTGCTAGAGTATCCAGAACTAAGTAATTTGATATTTGTAATTCTAAAACTACGCGATGCGATTTCAAAATTATTTGAACTACATGACAATCGATGATATGGCGAGGTGGCCGAAGGTCCGCATGCGACGCAGGGGGTTGCAAATTCAATGCCCGTCTTGGGACAAACGTTTGTACGATCTGCAATTTCTCGGGTGCTCGGGTATGTTATATGTTTAGTAAAATATATCTAAATAAGTCATATGTATATGCTGTTGTGAACATCAGTTATCTAGTACCCACAACACAAGCTCTGCTTAGCTCGAGGCTAGATGATGCAGCGTTTTTCAAATTATCTATTTATTTCTTCTATCAAAAATTCCGATGACCATGTTCTAGGAAATTATTGATTATTGTGAAAAGCACGAAACAAAGAAAGCAGCTCAGGATACGAACGAAGCAAGATTCGAAAGGTAAATTGATATAGGATGAATTGATAATTGATGGACAGATATAGGATAATAAAAAAAAAGCTTCATTTGTCCTGAATCGGTATGTCCAAAGCAACTGCAAAAATGTTTAGCAGCACAAATAAATTAAATTTACTCGTTCATTTTATTGTACTCTTTTGCTGTTTTTAATTCTCCTTTTTTACGACTGCTTTTGATGGAAACCTGGGGAATGCTAGATAAATGTTACATAGGTACTAGGAAAAAATAATTGGTATGGGAAAAATATATGTAATACTGAAAAGCTAATTTTCAATCTCAGCTTAAAAATTCTTCGAAAGACGAACGAGCAATTCGATATTCGAATCAATATTCGTTTCAATAGTATATAGAAATTAAAATTGCTTTATTCCATTGTCCAGCATTATTTATTTACTATGAGACTGAGCGAACAGATAGGGAATCGTTTTCTTTGTATGATAGAAATAAATATCTATGTAATATATTGGAATAAGTATATCAGTCATCTAGTACCCATAAAACATTCAAGCTCAGTTTAACTTGGGGCTAGAACATGCCGTGTGGATTGTCTAACATTATTTATTTATTTATATCACGTAGGTATATTACATACATACTGTAGTTCCGTGGATAGTGTCCGTTGGGACTGCCTACCGTGCCCACCAATAATGTAGCAACTTTGAATCAAATGTGATAGTCGATGTCAAGATTAATACACGATAAATAGTCATTAAAAGCAAAATGCCTAATTTTTAAAAATGTATGTTACATAGTAAAGAGCTTAATCTGAATCATTAAAATTTAGTTTAGTGGAATCACACCTCTTGGACTGTAATCCATCATTTCAGTACGAAGGTACCATAACTAGGCTAATGGCGAAATGAAGTTTACGCGACACGCTCTAATTTATGTATTCGATGAAACTCTAGCAACTAAATTAAGGAATAGTGAGTTGCAATTAATGTTAGCGGGTTAACAACGAACCTAGTTTGGTTGGAAGAACACCAAACATCCCTTCACGAAGGAATCATAATGAATTCGTCAAACTACGAAAGTTCTTATTTTAGTTATAGCTGCTAACCATATAGTAACTTGTCAGTTATTTTTCCCGGATGTATGCGGGTTAGCTACAAACCTTTTTTGTGTTGGGAGAACAGCAAGTCAAGTTTTTGTTCTTGTTCCAAATAAAATACGTCAATAACCCAGTTTTAAAGTTTCAGATCTAAAATAAAATAAAAATTGTTTTTTTTTTAAATTTAAAAACAAAACTTTATTAGGATTATGTACCCAAATTATATTTTTAGGTTTTTGACGTCGGTTTCAAAACCCTTATGGCACCGCTTTTTTCCGAGTTGTGATTTGAATCATTTATATATCAGAAACTACTGCAGCGATTGACTTTAAATTTGAAATAATAATACATTTTGTGCGCCTATAGATAGTACCGATTTGTGAAAAATATGAAAAGAAATTAAAAATCAAAATAAAGATATTCGGTACAAATACTGAAATCGACGTTTTAAAAGGGACATATAAAGTCAAAAGTGGAATCAAATTCAAGGTACTGGTTTGTAGATTCCGAAACAGTTTTGTTATTTTTTTTTTGCTTTTGGATTTTATACTTTTTATAATATTTTGAAAAAAGTTACCATTCCATTTGCTTTCGTCGAGCATAATTTATATAATATAAGTATATATAAATACCTAAATAGTGTTGGACTAACTACACAGTATCATCCAGCCCCAAGCTAAGCAAACTTGTTTTATGGTTACTAGATGACTGATATACCTAATAAATACAATAATATTTACATACAAAGATATTTTTTATTAAACATACAACATGACCAGAACACCCGAAGTACGTATCTCCAGTCGTAGGAACGTTTGTCCAGGGGCGGGAATCGAACCCGCACTCCAAGGAAACACATACTAGGTGGGCAAAAGAAGCTGGCACAAGCAAAATAAATTCTATAGCACCTCAGACCCTTTGCAATATAAGCTGAACCTCTTTTATTGATAACGCGGTAAGATCTTAAGATTCCCAAGATCGAATCGGTACAAAGGCTGATTGATTACCACCTAAAACGAAATGTCAGGGGATCTGATTTACCTGGACTTATAGGGAGAATGAAGGCAAGAGGGGAAATATTAACTAGGGCTTGTCAAAATGAGTATTTTTGTTGGAGTATTCATTCGGGGTGCTGAAGACATGGCGTTATGGAGCTCATTAGGGGAACCTTATGTCCAGCTGCGGAATATGGCCTGATGATTATGATGAGAACGGGGCCGTGAGCGCAATTTTCCTTTATGTTTTGGAATTACATTATTATCTAAAAAAAACATGTAAGCGCCTGGTTGAAGCGACGTGTTAGTGAGCTGGTGAGACAGCGTCTTGCGGATGCTTCCGACTGGTATTCATATGGATCAGTTGAGCTATCTGTTCGCAACAGTCTGCAGTTAGCTCAATCGTATCAACTGTAAATACTAGTTCTAATTTGGTTGTGTCTTTTTATTCTAATTTTCTTTGTCAATAAATGTTTTGTATTATATAAACGGGATGTTAAAAATCTTAGTTCCGCGTCGTATAATCTCCTGATTTAGTGATAAGCATGGATAAAACTATCTTTAAAGAGTTCGGATTTCAAGAAATCTGCAGTGAATATTCTGTAGAATCCATTTCGAAAATCGGTAACTGACGATAACCGAGATTTCCGCAAAAGAGGCGCTTGCAATCCTTTTTGAATCCCGGCTTAAAGTTGTCTATCTGCAGTTTGCGTACTGTGCGCCTGTTTGTGATATAGTCTCACTCAAGCGTACGGTAACCGATTTCTGTATATTATCTTATTTTTTTATTAGCTTGAAGATAGTTTTGTTTGAACGAATTAAGTTCATACTAGTTCGGTACAACGATGGTTAGGTTTATCCGACCCATTTTCCTTTCTTTGAGGCCGAAGGTTAGCCGTTTCAAGACTGATGAATTCTTCCAACCAAGGGTCACAAACCCGCTCTCTGATTGGTCGATTTTTAGCCCGTCTGTTAGAGTTATCGATGGAAACAGCATTAGAAAGGTTTTATTTGAAGGTTTTTATCAATAACCCTTTGATATAAAATAATGAACTATAGACAAAATACTCAGAGGGCCTAGACAATGTAACATTTGATTCATCACCACCAGCCTATAATAGTCCACTGCTGGACATAGGCCTCCCCTAATGAGCGCCAAAGATGGCACTATCATTTGGGGGTTAATACCCATAATCCCCACGCTGGGCATGCGGGTTGGGGATCGATTTGAACATTTGATTAGCGAAAGCGATTGTAGAAAAGTACAAAGATGACAGATTCCTTCGTTAACATACATCACAATGACAATCATCATATCTCAAACGATGGCGAAGTTCAATTGGTAGACAAAGTAACCTTCGCGTAGCGATCGCCTTGTCTATTCGTCTGATCGCTAAATGCCGTGATGTTGGCATAATTGGTTGTCAATCTGTTGTTGTTAGACTGTCATAGTTTGAAGTGTTGGGCTCGTAATTGTGTTATTTATTAATATTTTTCGAATTATTCATGCCAAAGCCATTTAAAAGCAGTGCAAGAGAGATTGTGTTGAAGGTGCGTGCCTTTTGTGAGGAAGAAAAAGCAGACCATGCCCAGTTAATTCCACTAGATCTAGTGCGATCTCGCGTTGCCCCCATCATTGGTTTTTATAATAATTGTACCATAATTCCGACACATGTACCTAGTTAAATTTGTTTGTGAATAAATAAATTAAATTTAATGAATACGAATGTATGTATTGTGTGACGTGTAAATAAAATTAAAAAGTGGTCTTATGTAGAATATATCACAAACAGAATATATCAAAACTCTCACAAAACAGGTTTAATTTATAGATATCTAGTTTCGTTATAAGATTTATTTATAAGTAAACCTCGTGGAGAGAAAATAAATGATTATTATTATTATTATATGTATATACAATTAATCCCCATTTCCCACGAATGAACCGCTGCGCTGGACCAATTTTGCAAATTATTATTTTATTAAATTTGAGGAAAAAGTTCTTATGAAAGAAATAAAACATTCGTGTTAGTTAATCAAATTATACAGCGGGGCGGAGCTAGTTTATAATGAAGTTATAAACGATTTGTCATTTTAAGGATGTGTGACCTACCTATAGTTCGCTTATAACAGAGTTATTATGGTATTGATAATGGATCCAGTTGAGCTAGTTTTTTTTGTTAAGTTTAGTTTTTTAACAGTCTACAGTTAGCTAGTTCTAATTTGATTGTAATTTTATCTGTTAATAAAGGTTTTACTCCTAAATAGTAATATTTATATTTATTTAATTATTAAAATAATTTTCAAAGGACCATGCCTTAATGCAATACCTACATGGCACTTATCGTCGACTGTCGGCGGACGTCGACGACAACTTCGAAAGGCCTATGCCCAGCACTCCAGCAGTGTAAAATCCAACCACAGTAATTAAAATAAAATATATATAATAAGTAGTGGTCGCCAATTTTAATAAATATTCAATACACCCGATTGTTTTCTGTCCCTTCCTGAAAATGCATAAATAAAAACGAGAGATACCTTCACGTAGTAAATAAGTTCGTGTGGTCACGTCTTGACAAGCCACTTCAGTGCAGACACGCGCATTGAGGGTTAGCTGACAAATTGCTGCCCCGCTGCGGATTATGCCGGATATTCCGGAACATATTACCGGATATTCCCCGTCTTGATTGATGTGAAGCGTTTCTTAAGTTCTACGTTTTTTGCAGATCAGGATGAAACATTCAAGATTAAAAATGTTATCATCATCAGCCTATAATAGTCCACTGCTGGACATAGGCCAACATAAAAATAACCCCCACATAATGATGCCATCTATGGCGCTTATTAGGGGAGGCCTAAAAATGTTATGACAAGATTTATTTTTAAATTTGAACCCTTCTATTCTACTTATAATTTTTTCTATCGCAAGTCCACTGAAAATGCATTAAATACTTATTTCTTGTCAGTGCACCAACCTCATTTCTTTGAATAAACGCACTGGCCAGCCACAGGCCACTCACAGCAGCACGGACTGACTAAAATAATAAAAATGTAACCATTAATACATTCCAAAGGCAAATTGATTTCATTTGCAAAATGAATAAAAAATAATTTAATAATTACGCTGTTTTTTTGCACTTAGAGCTTTGTTCGCTTTAGTGACGTCAAAAATTGTGTGTTTCTTTCGGAAGCAAAGATAGTTTGCATCTTACTATATCTTTGAAACTCTCCCTACAATCAGGATTCTATATTTGAACTCGCTTCCCTCGTGGTGCAATTCTAGAACTTGTCTACTCACTTCTAGAACTTTCACTTGGTCAGGTTTCAATACAAGTCTTCGCACCAAAAACCAACTTTGCATAACTTTTCTTACCAGTTTCCGCCAGCCATTTTCCGGCCATTCCAGAGGAAACGTTTAAATTTTAATTTCATCTCCATATTTTTTATCAATTATATGGGAACTATTTTTATCCTTTAAATCAGTTGATTTAAAGGATAAAAATAGCCTAAGTTTGATTCCAGGACTAGACTACCAGATTGGAAAAAATCAGCCTGATTCGTTCAGTAGTTTTGCTGTGCAGAGGTTATAAACATCTAAACATTTTTTTACAATATTACTGATTAATAACGCCACGGTTCCTTTGTTTCTGGCTTACCAAAACCTAGCTTAAGGTACAAAAATCTATTGAGTACCCGACGTCATACCTATTTTACAATGAAGTATTCAGTATTATTTCAGACATTCAGATTCTATTCTACGAATTTCCATTTCAAAGATGTTTTTAATTTCACAGCGCTTAACAACGCTTGTAGAATCGTAGCATTAATCCGAGTGTAATTCAACGAAACCCACTCCAGTCCCCGTGTGTGAGCCTGTGCTTGGAGTAAGCTCTGCAGATCGCGTCTCTTATTTGAAGGTACCACAATCACATCTCGAAACATGGTAATACGTAGGTTACTCCGATAGCGGTGGTATACAAACGGCGGAGGTATTTTTGCGGTGTCAAAAATTGGTAGTGTATTTAGAAAACAGCATCCCTAAGCAAGGTATCTCGTCACGCTATGTCGTCAAAAAAAAGTACTTCACTAGTTTTAATTACCATTTTCGTTGTAAATAAAGGTTTCCCTACTAAATATAAAACTATGTAAGAGCTTTTTAAACACCTCAAAATCGCCAAAACATCCAAAAATAACAAGATTTTAGTTGGCAAATGGTTTTCTGTGGTAGCTACAAAGTAGAAAGAAATAAAGAATGGATATCGTTTATTTCATTTACACAAAAATTATGTTGCCCATACTGGGATGGGATTGGTGTCCTCAGAACTCGACATATATTATATAAGTCAAGGTCATAAGCATTTCAAAACGACCTTAAGTTTCTTAAAAAAATAATCACCGTAATAAGCCGATGACTGGTTTTCGTAAGATTTGTAGAATAGGTATCCTCGTCTCATTTTGTAGAAGCTACTTAACCTGTTTATGTAGAAGCAAGGTTTGATTTGATCCCGAAATAGGAGAGGAAGCGCAAGGCGTGAAATTATATGGGATTAAATTTTCTCTTCACTCTTTGATCTGTTACATGTGAATTTTCGGCACAGATATTCTCTTCTCAACGGGGAAGTGGCATATTGCGAATAAGTGGAACAAATAAAGCCATTTTAAAATACGTACGACAAATATGCTAAAAAGCGTCAACCACTAAAAGATGTAGTCAAAAGATGTTTTTATCACTATATACTTCAGCAGAAACGCATTAAAAAGCTTACTATCTTAAAGCTAACCCAAAAGTTATATTAAAAAAGTTTTGAATTACGTAAGCAGATTTAACTGAATTTACTTTAATTATAATTTTGGCTTGCAATGGATTTTTGCGACTTTCAAAATAGTAAGCTAATGTTACTTTTTTAAAGTTGTTATTGTAGAATATTTAATGAGATCCTTTTGATCGCTTAAAATTTATCCCAATGTTAGGCTACATAACAAAGTTTTAGTATCTATTAATCTATTAATAAATATGTATTTTTTTTTGCAATTAGCAGATACTAGAATATAATGTTTTTTAGTCCCAACAACAACTTTAAATACCTTACCCTATTTTTTGAGTTATGCCAAACCTATAAACGTTTGATGCGGAGTCTATTCTTTCCAATTCTTCTGTACTGGCCGAAACGTGGACTCTGAGACAAAAAGAGCGGAGGAAAATAGATGCACTAGAGAATGTGGTGCTGGAGACGTCTCCTGAGGATTCGGTGGACCGCGCATCGGACTAATGTCTCCATCCTCGAAGAACTTCGTATAAAGGAGAGACTATCGTCGACTGTGCAAATACGAATACTTAAGTTCTTCGGACACGTGGCAAGGAATGATGACTCGATGGAGTGCCTCGTAGTACAAGGTAGAATGGAGGGTAAAAGGTCCCGTGGTCGGACACAAACTAGATGGTCAGACCTCATCACCTCCCTAACGCAATCCACCATGACAGACTGCTCCCACAACGCAACCAATAGAGATCGATGGCGGCGCATTGCGCGAGCAGCAGTTCATCAGGACCCCTCATAACCACGACCACTCTGCCAAGAGTGCACGACTTAGAAGAAGATAAACGTTTGAATAAAAATAACATCTCATTCTAACCCCTATCTCTATATAAAAACCATAGTAACAGCTATTATCAAGAGTTCGCTGAAAATCTCTCTATCCCACAAAATTATTATTCCGCGCACTAGTTGAACTGGCTCTGGCATTCGCTTAATATGAAGACGTAGAACATTGTAATTAAATTGCTGACACGTGCCTCAATAGTGTTTACACTATTGAGGCACGTTCAGTTCTCATCTCAAAAGCCAGCCCTTTAGGGCTGGCTTTTGAGATGAGAATGGATGGATGGCTAAATCCAAAACCATGAATGGAATAAAACTTATTCTACATGTGAAAAAACCAATGAAGTCAACAGATAATCAAAATGAACTATTTTTTTTTGTTAATAACTTAAAGAAAAAAATCTTTATCAAGCAAGTTGAGAAAATAAACTTATAAAATCTGATATCTGAAAATTAGGGAAGGTCGTTTTGGCTTTCTCAAAAATAGAGCCCTTCACGACTTTTCTCATACTCCCATGGTTTTGGTCATTCACTCATCTCAAAAAACCACACTGTAACGATGACTCACGTGTTATAAGCTTTAGCATTTCTTTCACTGACCGTTTTTATGATTTTCAAGCCATTAGTTATTTTAATCAAAGGCATTGTTATTAAAAACGAGGAATTAGCCCGAACAAAAACCAGCGATGTCTTAATGTGCTCAATATTTCGTAGTATCTTTCTGAATGGATAATAAAGTAGAATTAAAGTACCAAACCACAGATAATATAATACTATACACCAAAGTAAAAAACGTACCGCTTTTTGTGAGGAATCATAAAACGGTTAGCTTTATGTTCGTTATTAAATTCATTCAAAAAGCTTGCGCCATTTTGCAATCAAAACGAATATGATATAGTGTTTCCTTTTTGGCGACTTTAAAATGACAAAAGTTGGAATATACTCGAAAGTTTGTGAACTAAAATATTCTAGTAAATATATTTTATAAAAATATTCATTGAGATCCACAGTTTTTATTAAACTCTGCTAGCGTGAATCGTCTATATTACATTTTCTAGACATAATTTGCATCCTTGCCCCGAAGGCAAACTTCTTCGTCAGAATATAACTCGCGAGAGACTGCAGAATCTAATTCCACATAGACAAGCTCTTGCGTAGTCGGTGCTCTTGTTTAATCAGAGGAACATCTTCAGCGGTTTCTCTATGTTTACGATGCTAATCCGATTTTCGTCTAACTAGACTTAAAGGTGCAGTCATTAGTTACATTAGCTTCCAAAGACGATATTAATTATATATTCTAACAAGCGCTAAATCCTTAATCACTCATGAATATAGTTATCATAGCGTTTCTACATATATAGTTTCCTGTAGGGCCATCACGCGGATTGGTGTCTTGGGTAAGATAGGTATAAAAATGTACGTCACTCTGTTATCAAATGCGTAAAATATTTAAAACGTTAATAAACTAGCCCGGTATTTAACAAAAATTTATTTTTTCATGCGGATCCCTAACTTTTTGAAAATATTTTACAGCCTATCAGGGAAAATTTAGGATTCTAATGGTCTACAGCTTATGTTTATCAGGGAAAATTTAGGATTCCAATGGTAAAAGAATTTTTCAAATGGGTCCAGATGTCTTGGAGCCTATTCAATTCAAACAAACAAACAATCAAATCTTTCCTCGTTATAATATTAGTACAGATATAGATAATGGATATCTTCGCACCGTCTTTTATTTTTTGTCGCACTAGGTAGCTTCCGTAGAAGTAGTTACGCTAAGTCTTGGAATTTACCACAATTTAATACACTCGAGAGCAATGAATCCGGGTCACTCAAAGAATCCAAAAAATCTCGGAAAGTAAGAATGCTAGGTTAATGCAATAAATTGTATTTAATAGACAATTTAATACTCCTTAAATGAAAGTTAAAAAAATATGAGTCACCATACATTTTATTTACACAAAATTACATAAAGAAAAAAAACTGCTGATCTCTCCTTAAAACAAAACTAGGAAACATGAAATTTTTGAACTTTATGACGATTTTCTTGAATTTCAATACTTCGTATTACCTCCTCGTGCTTCCATTACTGCGTTTACGCGGTTTGGCATGCTGTACACCAAGTTCCTTATACGATTTTGGGGAATATTCTCCCATTCCTCTGTGAGAGCAATTTTGAGCTCAGGAAGCGTGATTGGGGGAGGGTTTCGTTGTTTTACGCATCTCCCTAGCTCGTCCCAAGCATGCTCGATCGGGTTGATATCCGGGCTGCGCGCTGGCCACTCCATACAAGTAATGTTCATCTCTTGAAGGTAGTCATTCACAATCCTACCTGTATGAGGTCGGGCATTGTCATGCATAAATATAGCATCCTCACCCAAATTGACCATAAATGGACCAACGTGTTCGTTGAGGATTTCTTCCACATATCTTACGCTAGTTAAAGAGCCGTTTTCTATGATCACCAGCTCTGTGCGACTTTCAGAGGAAATTCCGGCCCACACAAGTACAGACCCACCACCGTAGGCTACTTTTTCTTCGATGCATGCTTGCTTGAATCTTTCCCCTGGTCTTCTATACACTCTGTGTCTTCCATCGTGCTTGTAGAGCATAAATTTTGATTCGTCGGAGAACAATTTATTGCATTAACCTAGCATTCTTACTTTCCGAGATTTTTTGGATTCTTTGAGTGACCCGGATTCATTGCTCTCGAGTGTATTAGACACAGAGGGGGAAATCTTATAATTATACAATGTAGGTATTTGGTCTGCAAAAGTTTCTTTTTTTTTTGTAGGTATATATAATAATTTCCTAAGTGCTTATAATCCCGTTAATTTTTCACTCAGTTTTTTGTGGTAACGGCATTAAAACTTTGGGTATTTCAACTTACGTTAAACTTTTTACTGAGAATGACGAGAAGTTGTAATTTTTTGAAAAATGATTACATGTTAGATATTATACGTAAAAAAACATCACAATTTGTGAGTTATTTACCTTGTACACCTGTATTGAGATAAGCGGGATGGTATATATGTATAGTTCAGTTGAACTACCTGTAGTTTGTTCGCAACAGTCTGCAGTTAGCTCAATTGTTTCAATTGTTAATACTAGTTTGTATTTAGTTAGATTATTGTAATTTTATTTGTTAATAAAGGCTTTTAGCCCTTAAAAAAAAAGATAAGCGGACAACACACAAAAGTTCATCCTAGTTATTCGAAATTTATAACGATTCCGAAACATAAACCAAGGACAGACCAAAGAAAAGACGGTGATATTGTGCTTCTCTCCATTAATGTTGTTAAATGTTACGTCATGTCACGAGCGAAATACAAAATAATAATATTTTCTAGTAGGTATATTATATTCAGTGCAAGTATAAAATTTCACCTGTAAACCTATTTTGTAAGCTTAATAAACAATGTTATCTGAAATCAACACAGCTGCGTAAATGGACACACAGAAAAAACAAAACAAATGTTTTTAGTGCTTTAACAAAATTCAAGAGTAACAAGTTTCATTATCTTATTTATATTAATAATAAATTTAATAATGATCACGGTTTTCCTTAACCAAAATGCCGTGCCCTGTTTCAAATAAAAGAAATGTTATTCTTATTAGGAACTGTCTCATAATTAGAATTTGAACTCAGCCCGCTCTCCAAAATGAACATTTCATTATAACGGTACCAACTGATACAGTTTAATTTAATGAATGTAATTAACTTTGATGATAGTAATTAGAATGTACGGCTTGTACGGTGTAACTTCGCGGTAAAGAGTTCGGTTTTCGTAAGACTTCTTGCTAAGGATCGAAGTGTGTGTGCGAACACGGGCGAAACCCTAGCAAAATGCTCTTTGAAATTCGTAATAAACTAAGAATTAAATATAACAGCATATTCTTGTTATTAAAACTCTCAATTAGTGTATCTAAGTAACTATTTGTGTATTAACTTTGAAAGGATAGAAGCAAAGGTTGGTTGCATAACTGATATCGCATCATGGGTTTGTTTTAGACAGAGTTAAATTAGAAATATAAATAGAACGACACTTATTCATAACAACATACAATCGGAAAGGAATAAGACACAGTTATATAATAGGTATATAATACCCTTTTGTAACAACTATAGCACGTGCTGATAGTTGTTACAAAGCACCTGCTTATAGTTGTTACAAAAAGGCCCTAACTCTGCATATAATACATACTAAGATCCAGTGGGAGACGAAGCCAGCGCTGGTCTTCCGTTCAGATGGCTGAGAACACCTTAGTTCCCATAGAAACGTACTTTCCGATTCATGCGGAATACATCTTCGATTTTAATGAAGTTCATTCTGATCGGATAAAGAATAACTGTTGTGAACAGAATTTTAGTTTTTTGACAAAATAATAGCCATTTAATGAGAGCGAAACTAATTCGCCACATTTTCACCAACTTAACGAAAAACATTCAAGCTAAAATCACCTTTTTTCGAAAAATTGCATGATGAATATAATCAACAATAGAAATGTATTTGAAAAAAAACCTAGGTAAGTTTTTTTTTATAATTTTATATTTTGTTATTGCTAGAATCAGATTCTTGTTTTTATTTCATTTTTCCTTTTGTATAGTTCTATTAATTGTTAGTTATTCTTAGTTTATAATACAACATAGTTGTTAAAATACAGAACTATTCCTCCGCAAGGAAGCAGTATTTTTAGCTTTTATATGCGAGGACACATAAATGGTTAAGAGTTAGTATTTAGGTTAGATATAAAGCGTGTGAAACTGCTTGTTCTCCGGATAAAGTAAAATAAATAAATAAAATAATCATTTTATTTATTTATTTATTATGTGACTTATTTATTTCCTGTAACTCATCTTAACTCGTGGTGTTTCAAAATAAGATTCATAATGAGCGCATGTATGGGATGAGTGCTCGGTGTTTTCTTTGTAGAATAAAAATATGTAATTATCTATATAGCGTACTTATTATTAATCTTAAATTACTTTATTAATCATGATTTTTTTTTCTTTAATATAAGGCTAAAAAGACCTACATTGTTTATTGGTATCAAATAACGGTTTTAGAAATTTATTTCTCAAAAGAATATACATTCACTTATAAGGAAATACTGTATTAACTTAATTAAAGAGAAGAAAAAATAACGAAATCATTACTAAAATAATTTTAGATAAATCTCGAAAAATTTATAGCGAATGCATCACATTTATGTCTGTAAAGTTTGTTAGAAATAACTGCAAAACACGTCTGTGTTATGCTTCTGCGGTAGATTTCTAAAGCCTAGCCTCGTTGTCGTCAACAATAGACCTCTCCACGGCTCGTTCCGAGGACATGTGGGATGAGTACACATGTCCTTAGAAACATGCGCTTTTATGATGAGTCGAGTGAATGTACTCTTCAGGATTAAATTTTGTTAGTTTTCCTGTAACTTATTTCTGCCTGAGGATATACTTACTGGCTTGATACATGTGGGAAGAGTACACAATGACATGTCCGAAACATGCGCTTTTGATGAGTCGAGCGAATGTAGACTTGAGGATTAAATTTTGTGAATTTTCCTGTAGCTTATTTCTGCCTGAGGATATACTGACTTGATACATGTGGGAAGAGTACACATGTCATGTCCTCAGAAACATGCGCTTTTATGATGAGTCGAAGTACTACGACTCTTCTGAATTAAATTTTGTGAGTTTTCTTATAACTTATTTCTGTCCGAGGATATACTGAGTTGATAAACTATGTTCTGTATTTTTTTACTGTCTCTGGTCCGCCTTGGAAGCAGTAGGTTGCGGGTTCAATTCCTGCTTCCGGACAAATGTATATGTACGATCTGATGTTCTGGTCGTTTTCTATAATAATAATGTCTATCTATGTAATATATTATATGAAGTAGGTATATCAGTCATCTAGTACCCATAAACACAAGCTCTGCTTATCTGGGGTTAGAGGATATGCCCAGGACTAATTGGCAAGACCAAAAACTATGAATTACGATTCATTGGTCAAGATTTAACAGTTATTTCTAATTTGTGAAAATTTTGAGAAAGTTATTATAATGGTTTTCGATACTACACCCTCATGTGTGAATTTTCCAGTATTATTTCGTTATTATTTATTAGAGAACATTGAGCAAGACCATGAACTTTATGTTATGATGTTGTACTAGCCAAATTTCTGTCCACTCTCAACTAAAACTAGTTATAAGACCAAAGGGATGCTAAATAATGTTAATTAAATTACTCGTGACGAGAAGGTTAGAGTAATATTTAAAAGAAAATAAATTAGTCGTTACCAAGGTTCTTATTTATCATTGCCTATGACGTGCATCAGCGTCTCGCACCTGGTGGAGGCTCGGCAGTGAATGCGTTAAAACGTAACCTCAGTATTTCACCATAACAACGCAACAATAAACTTTGCCGATATTTTCCAGTGGTAAATTTTTCCAACAGCTGTCATAAAATTTCCGATAAAATATTATTCGAAACCTAGACCTCTTCAAATGTGATTTATTGCGGCCTTGCAGAAAATCTGGAAGCGGTAAACATTTAGTACCCTCGATAGCTCAAATTAATTTGTGATGTGTTTAGGGTTCCGTGCTGAAACGATGAGAACGGATTTTATTACAAAGTCGCCGCCTTTTGTCTGTCCGTTGAGTGGCCACCATAGCAATTTTAAGACTGTATATCTTAAACCGTAATAGGTAGACCGGTGAAATATTGACAGACCATTTATTACTAATGCTACTAATTAAATAGAATAAGAGGTAATAAGGGTAAGGTATTAATTAAGAGGTTCAATGTACATAGCAATCTGAATACCGATCACCGAAGTGAAGCATAGACGGGACATCATGTTGATATTTGAGTTACTTTTGTGAAATATGGTCGACTCCTACTTGGGCGGTTTATTATCGCCACTCAACTGTCGATTCGAGTAAGGGCTTTATCACAAAACTAGCGGTCCGCCCCGGCTTCGCAAGGGTATTAAACAAAAACTTCAGAAATTATACACACTAACCCTTTTTCACAGTTTTCATGGATCCCTAACAATTTTTAGCAGCGTTGCGGTTTTTGACATTGACTTGACACTCCATATTGACACAACATAACTGACTCTGGTCGTAGAGAAGAAGCAAGCAGCGAAACCATAACAAAAAAAGAAGTTGAATGTTCATATATCGCACGGTTTAATTATTGAATTTTTCATGCGGAGTCCTAACTTTTTCGAAAATATTCTATAGCCAATGTTCATCACGGGAATTTTAGGATTCTAACAGTGAAAGATTTTTTCAAATTGGTCCAGTAGTTTCGGAGCCTATTCAATTCAAACAAACAAACAATCATACCTTTCCTTTTTATTATATTACATAGTATAGAAGGATAGATATAGATTACTATAGATAACCTAACGAAACATCAGCGTCATGTCTTGTCAAATTAATTTAAACAAGTACCTATAATGATGACCCATAATGGTAATTAATTCATAATCTGATTATTTCATCTTTTTATTATTTTACTAGCGGCCCGCCCCGGCTTCGCACGGGTATTAAACAAAAATTTCAGAAATTATACACACACGATGGGTTTCACAGTTTTCATACGGATCCCCGGATCCCTTACTTTTTCTAACAGCATTGGGATTTTTGACATTGACTCGACACTCCATAACTGACACTGGCCGTAGAGAAAAAGCAAGCACAGTGCGCTATTATATTCAACCTCTTTTTCTATTCCGACGCGCCATAATAGAAAAAGAGGTTGAATATACAGCACAGCGCTCGGTTCAATTATTGAATTTTTCATGCGGATCCCTAACTTTTTTGAAATTATTATAATTAGCCTATGTTCATCACGGAAAATTTAGGATTCTAATGGTGAAAGAATTTTTTAAATCGGTCCAGTAGTTTCGGAGCCTATTCAATTCAAACAAACAAACATACAAACATACAAACATACAAACATACAAACATACAAACATACAAACATACAAACATACAAACATACAAACATACAAACATACAAACATACAAACATACAAACATACAAACATACAAACATACAAACATACAAACATACAAACATACAAACATACAAACATACAAACATACAAACATACAAACATACAAACATACAAACATACAAACATACAAACATACAAACATACAAACATACAAACATACAAACATACAAACATACAAACATACAAACATACAAACATACAAACATACAAACATACAAACATACAAACATACAAACATACAAACATACAAACATACAAACATACAAACATACAAACATACAAACAATCAAATCTTTCCTCTTTATAATATTAGTACCTATAGATTTCGTCGTAGCGATGACGATGTTGGGATTCTATCGAAAATCCCCCTATCACCTATTATATATTTACACCTCTCGGTACCTACAGCTACCCGAGACGAGTAAATTGAAAAGCAGCGCTGCTTGCATATTAATGCATTACAGCAAAATGCTGAATTTACACCTTTTGCTACTTGCCATAGTTTTATTTGCTATGTATTTATTAGTTGAAGTCTAATTTTTGCTTCTATTTTGTAAAATATGTAATACAGTAAAGATTTTTTAGTTATGTAGGTTTAAGTAATATAAACTAGGTCACCCTTATATGCTATCGAGTCGACCGACGCGACGCGACGATTCTTTCGAAGTTGTAATTTTTTATTATTACTTAAATTCAAGACTAATTGAACCCTAAAAAGTACGTTATACCCTATATATTGACCCTTCTTGAAAAATAACCTTGCTAATTGGAATTTTCCCTATGGATTGGTCTCATAAAATACACTTTGTCACCTTTGGTGTTTATAAGATTCTATTACGAGTATAGGTAGAAAAAAATGCATGCTATGTTAAAAAACATGGGTTTGGCCAAGATTTTTTTCGAAATTAAAATTTTATTACTTTTTAAGTTTTATTCGCACAAGGAATAAAACTAGTAACAAAAATAAAAACCACAAAAACATTAATCTAGCGCCGACGCGCGACGGAATTACTTATTTATTAAAATATCTATTTATAAATTAATATTGCTACAGTATAACGAACCTAACCTTGTGATCATGTATTCCAACCTAAATTTTTTTTTATAAACGCTTACAAGACCACGTTTTGCTAATACCTGGCTGAAGAACCCAAGCTCTGTTTTCCCCATGAAAATGAAAATTGTACAAAGTTTCAAGTAAGCGTAAGTATAGTAATTAAATATGCATGAACTTACTCGTATGTGCTACCTGCGTTTATTAATAATGCAATGAGGTGTTCACAACGTTTAACCCTTTGGGACCGGGTGTTTAATTATGGGGGCACTAGTAAAGCGTAAGGATGCAAACCGGTGGAACGATCAAAGTAATAACGATCCAAAACAACATCAAAATCCACGAGGTGTTCATAATACTCGCCCAATACAGACTTGTTCAGAAAGCTGACTAACTTACGATATCCGTGGGGCAGCGTGCGACCGCAGAATAAATATAGAAAAAAAAATCACTTACTGGACACAATGACTATGTTTCAATAGGCAGCAAGCATATTTAATTTTTAGTGTCTTAAACTAGTTTAGACTGTATTTCAAAATCCAGGAATTCGTTTAAAGAAAAAAAATTTAAGAAAACAGTTACTTATAGAAGTGAAAAATAAATATACATTTACACCTACCTATATTGTCTATGGGTCACGCCTATAGTCCACAGCTGCATAAAGACCTGTCATACATACATATAAGGGAGTATTAGGTTTTTTTGATTGTTTGTTTGCTTGATTTAAATAGGCTTCGCGAGTACCGTGTTTAACCGATAGAAAATTATCAACTCGAATACAAATATTAATAATGTTCGTTCTCTCTACTTTATATTTATAAAATCACTGGCTCTCCGCCTCGGCTTCGTGAAGGTATTAAAGAAAAGTTTTAAAACTTTAAATTATTACACAGTTGGGTTACTTCATTGAAGTTTTTATACGGACCCCTTACTTTTTTTTTAATATTATATTGCCTATATAGCCTGTTTATCAGGGATAATATAGAATTGTAATGGTAAAAAAAAATATCAAATCGGTCTAGTAGCTTCGGAGAATTCGTTTGTTTGATTGCATTCAATTCAAAATATATAAAGAGATAGAGCACTAAAACGACCCTTAGAGTTCACAAGTACTTGCCTACTGCGAAGGCAATGAATACACTACGGAAATTCACTACAGTACATATCAATGTAACGGAACATCATCGTGCAGAATTTCCGAATTTGCATGGCGTTTGATAACAACATTGTTTGATAACAACAACGTACATTTTGGCCGTGCAAATAGTGTTATAGATTTAGTTTATAGATAGATTTGGTTTATACTAGAGAACCAAACTAAACCACTGAATACCTAGCAGAAAATCATTAAACACAGTTTACTTGTCAGAAATTGTAAGCCAGGCTTTGTGGTTAAATATAACCGTAATTTTACGAGTTTTGTATCTGAAGTAGTTTAAAAAATACTGATATTAATTACATTGTCTCAACTTGATTATAAAAACCGATTACAGAGATAGTACTGATATAGTTTCAACATTGGGAGAGATTATTTACTTAACATGCGTCATGTATGTTAGAGTACCGTCGACGGTACCCCAACGCATAATCCAAAATGGCCGCCGAGTTCTAATGTAGCGGCAATTAATTCTGATGAATCTGTTTGAATTTTACCTGTGGCAATACAAAAGCCTTCTCGCTGTATAACCTGTTAATTTTCTAAATGACTCTGAATATCTGGCGCAATTTTCATTAACATGAAAAAACTAGAGTAAATTTCAACTATTGAACGTTTTAGAGTATGAGATGTTTTAAAGGAATGGCTTATAGATAACAAAAACCACTTGTTAGGTAGGTAGTTATTGAAAAAAAAAACACACTTAATGAAGAAAACCTCGAACAGTTATCTTTTATGGGCTGCAAATTTTTTAACAACATAAAGTTACTTACATTTTTTGTCTTATAGCGTCTTAAATCCTAAAATAAAGGTTTATTTAGACTTTGTGTATATTGTGTGATATTTAATATCCGTATAGGGCCGATCGTATTTTTGACTTTGGCAGGGTCTAAATATTAGTCTTGCCTATAGCTATGTATTTCAAATAACAAATATTAAAACGAGACGAGTGTCTAGCTGTCGTTTCAACGCACTGATATATAATTTATATAGGAACTCCCTTACTAGCACTAGCTTGACATGCTGTAAGAGATTTTATTTTCCGATGAAACTTAGCTCCGTCGCTAAATTAAATTTTACGTTGTTGCAGCCTTGTTATTTTTCTCCGTCGCAGAACAAACGTTAATATTTTATCATAATATCTAATACCCGACCATAATTTATCATTTTTTCTGCGACTAGCGGGTTGATTTTATCAGCAGCCTTACCGAGGGCGAATAATATTTCTTCTCGACACAGGCTTACAATTTGATAAGCGACTCCCTTCAGGAAGTGTTTTTATAAACTACCAAGATTTGGAGGTTTTATTGACGCACGTTGAAAACAACTGTTGATCAATTCAGATTTAAAATTGTATGAGTGATACACAGTGATATGATTTTATTGACGCACGTTGAAAACAACTGTTGATCAATTCAGATTTAAAATTGTATGAGTGATACACAGTGATATGATTTTATTGACGCACGTTGAAAACAACTGTTGATCAATTCAGATTTAAAATTGTATGAGTGATACACAGTGATATGATGATAAATAATGCCATCTATGGGTTCATTAAGGGAGGCCTATGTCCAGCAGTGGACTATTATAGGCTGATGATGTGATGTGAGTGATACACTGACGAATACATGTGAATTGACAAGCAGGCAATTACTTATCTCAAGTTCTTGCAACAAATAATTATGTATATTGACAATACTAAGTAATAATAAGATTAGAAACTCGTATAGGTAGGTAAATACGTTGCATACTAAGAAATATGTTCATGAAGTTAAATTTTTTGTGTAAATAATACCATTATTTTTTTTGTGTTATGAAACTTCGTTTTATTTCGTAATCTTTTGAAAGACAGCTCAAGTTTTATTACCCAAAAATGTTATTCCTTTCCCAACAAAGTTATGAACATATTTACGTAGCGACCGCTTGAAAATCGGCAATTGAATCTCTTGAATTATTTATGACAATAACTTTGCAGTTTCTAAATTGTACTTTAGCCGAAAATAGCTTCACAGGTGGTGGTCGTATATTTGTATATTTTACTTTTACAGGGTTATAGATTCTTAATCAATAACCTCTTAAAGGCGACTTGGGTGGATCACGACGAACGACTTCTGTTTTATGACTTTCATACATCTTTGAGAGATCAATAATCTTTAAGGGGATTAAAGAGGTTATTGATTTTTGACCTTAACCTTGTATATTTTTAAAACAGCAAGATCGTAAGTACAAGTGCCTCAAATAATTACTATTATTGACGATAGTGAACATTAAAATAACGAACTGAACTGATTGAATTGATATGCATCAGTTGAGCTACCTGTAGTTTATTTGCAACAGTCTTCAGTTAGCTCAATTGTTTAATTGTAAATACTAGTCCTAATTTGGTTATTTTACTAGCTGAATAGAGATTTTTCTACGTTATTGAGTTTGGTCGAAAAATCTCGCTTCTGTGTTTTTTACTATATGACCGCACTTAGGAAGCGTTCATAAGTTTGAAATGGTAATAATTTTAATTACTTTTCTATCGATTAAATTCACTTAGTTTTTTTTAAATAAATACTGCCTCAATTTTTGCAGAAACCCCCAATCAATGAGCTTCTAAATAAATTTTGTTACACACGAGTTGCTAAGCTCGTTTTGATCGCTATTGAACAGAAATATTTCGAACTTCCCGAACGAGTGCACCTATATTAAATGACTATTGCAAAAATGTAAATGAGGATTCCCTAAAATACTTGGTATATTCATAGCGGATTTGCAATGCAAAAACTTGTAAATTTTGCGTTTACAGTCGGTTGTAACTATTGGTGGCAATACCTACGAGTACCTACCTACTATTATGGGGAATATTCTACCCGCTTGTAGTTTTGAAAGTGGAAAAATAATCTAAGTCCTCTATTATTAAATCTAAATTTATCTGAGCATCTGTTCGAAGCTATGTGTGACCCGAGAGCTGGTCAGTATCTGGCGCAGCGCATCAGTATTGCCATACAAGGAGGCAATGCAGCCAGCATCTCGGTTTTGTTTCAATTGTAAATACTTGTTCCAATTTTGTTATGTTGTTATTTTCTTTGTTAATAAAGGACTTTCTCATATCCTAGAAGGACAAAAAATATTATCTTTGTTGTAAGGAACAATTTTTAATTAACATTATCTGCAGGTATTTTGCGATTTCATATAGGTACCTACTAAACTTCCCTACCTACCTAATTTTGGCGTCTATCGAACGTTACCAAGATAATTAAGTCCAAGCACAATTCACCTACTTGTTATTCTACTCATACCTATTTATTTCAAGCTGTACAAAAAATTGCTCAAAGAGGTATTCATTATAAGGGTTGGTATCGTTCGGCCATTAGGTGACAAAGAAATATTCAGTCGACTAAGGGTCGAGATAATACAAAGGGGCAAAACAAAGAGTTTGCGGGGACGTCTTTGTTCTTCTATTACACAATAAAATGGATCGTATTTTACATTATTAATAAACAACATTTTGAAAACCCGGAGATCCTCGGTACCCTGACCTAGGGTCAGTGTCAAGTTTAACTAACTTGACACTGACCCTAAGTTAGTTGCTAAGAGTTAAGATACCTAAGTTAGGTGTCCCTAATGCGTGAAATTATTATGGAAGGCGTGATAGGCGCTTTTTGACACCAACAAGTTATCTATGAGCTTCCACGTAACTTCTTAAACATGTAAAAAGTAAAAAGTCTGTGAAGACAAGTATAAAGAAGCATTACATATCGCTGTGTTCATAATAAAACAAAAGCCTTTGCAAGAATTAACAAATAAATAATGCTGGATAATCCACACAGCATCAGCCACAAACTAAGCCGAGCTTGTGTTATGGATACATAAAACAATATATTACAATTATTACATGAGCATTATTTCCTAACATTGGAATATTCAAAAATTAATATCATGTTACATCCCTATTTTCACTGGCGCCGCCTATAACCATCGGGGTATTGAAAATCATTCGAAACCTACCTCTTTTGTTGCAATCGGACTCTCCGGCGCTACGTGGGAACATATAAATGGGCTACATAAATACATTGAGTGCCTCCTCTTCCGTTGGTAATCGTATAAAAACGAAGTTTTATTTATTTTCAAAGCCTTGATTCGCTTCCAATTGAATACGGTTTACTGAAAACAATCTGGTGTTTTTCATTTCATATTAGATATTTTCTAACAATAAAATATCTACCCTTAGTTACTGAAAAAAAACCATTAGATACCTATACGTAATTTTATATGAAAACGGAACAAAATGACAAAAAAAGGCGGTCACAGACATTAAAAATGTTTACTAACTTGCAACGTCAGCTTGGCGCCTTTGAAATCACATTTCCTACTAATCCAACCTATCGAAGCATCTTTTCCAATAGAAAAAGACCTTTCTAAGGTATAATTCACACGTCACGACCCATTGCACGGTATATTTTATTTGAGTGTCGAGCCCTTAAGTTTAGCTAGTACCCTATTAGGAGAGAGTTGCGACCACTGAGCAGAAGTAAAGACAAATGGATATTGGGAGCGAAAGCTTTTTGCAAGTGACAGAGAATAAGTATGACATTTGAAATCGGACATTTTGATTATATTTTATTTATCATTTTGACTAATTCCACAGCTAACATGATCCATTTTATTTTTAAAATAAAAATAAAATGGCGGCTTCGCACAACTATTAAACAAATATAAATTTTTACTCACACACTTGGGTTACTTGCGTTACATTATTGACGTCCTTAACTTTTTGAAAATATTCTCTATGTTTATCAGAAATAGAATTGTAATGGTGAAATAATTTTTCAAATCGGTCTAGTAGTTTCGGTTTGAGTTTTATTTCGTGTTTTTTAATGTATTGGATCTGCTTGCTTTGGCAATTATAGCAAAATATTGGATGTTAAAATATGTGAATCGTTTTAAATATAATGTGAATAAATAATAAGAAACGAAAGAACAAAGAACGCTGGTCATTTTGTTTGACGATTGTTACTGATGGTTTTATAAAATGACAGAGAGGATAGATGACAATCAGCACGTTGCATCCACCAATTTTAACCCTTTTAATTCAAAATCCATTTGTCTAATCGTAAACTTGGGCTAAGAAGCTTTGCTTTCCTTATATTGTTGGTATATATTATGACCTCATACATATTTAGCGGCGGAAAATCTGGGGTTTGATGTCACCATCGTCTGTGTATGTTTACTCATGACGAAAACTTTAATTTCATATACAAATGCTCGGGTAAATATGCCGCGGCTTTGCATAATGAAATGCCACACGGTGCGGGTAGCGGATTGGCTGAAATTGGCAACCTGAAGGCATTTCTAAATGAAAAATCTCGTATGGGCTAGGAATTCCATAGAAAATGGAGAGGTCAAAGGGTCTTTCGCTATTTTTTGTGGACTGCAACCACAATGATATTTTCATGTCACCATCTTACTTTTTCATCCACCACTATATCTTCGAAAAAGAGATAAAAATATAAAAAAAAATATTTGAAATGCTTCTTCTACACAAAGAAAAAAGTTATGGAACAGGTTGCATAATATTTTTTTGCTTCAAAGTTTTACTTTGCATTATATGTACGAGTATACTTACTAGACTGTCGGTATTTCGTAAGTTTCTTTCATAAAATCTTTTATTGCCCTTAAGTTAGAAGAAAAACTTAATTAAGGTTTGAAATGTTTATATTAAGGGTAGTTGATTTTTTAAAACAATAAATAAATAAATATATTCTATTAGCGGTCCGCCCGGCTTCGCACGGGTATTTAACAAAAAAATAATTTTCCATGCGGATCCCTAACTTATTTGAAAATATTCTTTAAATCTTTCCTCTTTATAATCTTAGTATAATTAGACTATTTTTGCACTGTCATTAACATTTTTTAAGTAAAACATAAGAAAGTTTATTAGAGATTTAGAGATTTTATAGATATAATCATTTAAATGAGTTAATGCTAAACAAATAAAGTTAATCTAAAATGTAGATAAATAAAAAAATCTTAAGATTTTTTGGAACATTTTCCAATTCAAAGTTGAATACAAATCCTGGATATTTAAAAAGATATCATCCTATCGTAATGACCTCGGTGCGCTATCTGGGACGCGGTCGAATAATACTACGCCGTTTCCGAATCATTTTATCAACCATTTTACTTCGCTAATAATTCATTTGATCATTTATTTTATATGTATTTCATTGGATTTCGCAAAACCATATTTTATTTAATGTCTAGATAGGTATATCTATAATTCCTCCATAATGGTCCTCTATAATTGTATTCATTGTTTATATATTATTATAAGTGTTGGCACTGCCTTATAAATTAATAAATAACTAATAGATACGTTCAATATAGCAAATTGTTTAGGAGACTATGTGCGTCTACACACTTGCGCTTTCCCATGTTCCAAGAATATCCGTAAGACCTGTATCAGATTTATCTGCGGCTCTTGAGAGAGTCGCAAGTATGAAGATCTCGACCGATTCTACGCATGTGGCTCGGTGGGCGAAGGTCCACCTGCGACGCAGGAGGTTGCGGGTTCGATTCCCGCCTCGGGACAAATATTTGTACGATGCAGATATTTGTTCAGGGGTTCTGGTTGTTTTCTATGTATAATAAAAAATATATATCTATTTAATATACATATATCAGTCATCTAGTACCCATAACACAAGCTCTGCTTAGCTTGGGGCTAGATGATGCTGTGTGGATTGTCCAGCATTATTTATTTATTTATTTGCTCTAGGAGACGACCCTAGGTCCGTGGGGTACCGATGCTCTCCGGATTTTCAAGAATTTATCAGAGGATTTAATCGCAGCGACCCGAGTACTTGTGTGTTGGTAGATATTTATATAAATTAGTTGAGCTACCCAAAGATTCTAAGCTGAAGTCTGTTTCAATAGAGAATCTCTTCTCGGAAAATAATTTTACGCAGCAAATTCACATTTTGTTGATAGTTTTAGGCACATTTCCATGAATTAAAATATCATGGATATGACAAACAGTATCCATGCAATAATCAATAAATAATACCTATCGTCAGGTATTTCTTGGTAAATTATATTTCAACGGATACTAATTTAACAACCTCGCAGCTTATACCTAATCGTATTTTCGTTAAAAATCCATTCGAAAGATATTACGGCTCTCGAACCCAAAATATAAGGTTCTGCCTAAGTCACGAGAGTTGCGATAAGCCATCGAGTGGGGGATTTTATTATTATTACCTCAGAGACAAACAAACATACTCGTATATATGTATACAGGGCGTCCCATCGCTATGCCACATGGAGGGAAAGTACCTTAAATATTGTAGATGGAACATTTTACTGAAAGAAGACATTATTTTCATTTTAAAAACAATTTAAACTGCATTCATAGATTTTTCAATAGTTACATATTTGAACCGGGAACCGAACCCGTTACACGAGAAAAATAATTACCCAGTAGCTTTATCATACCGATCAAAAGGCTTCATCATACGGATTATTTTTTGCTAAATAATATAGTATCAGAAATAAAAGGAAGACCATGAATTTGCCGCATTGCGATGGACAAAATAGTTTGCGCGTCTTTCGGGTCAGAATACGGCTTGGTATGTTGCAGCGTCTCGTGGTTCGGTTCCCGGTTCAAATATGTAACTATTGAATATGAAAGCATTTTAAATAGTTTTTAAAATTAAAATAATGGCTTCTTTGAGTAAGTAATGCGTTCCATCTACAATATTTAAGGTACTTTCCCTCCATATGGCATAGCGATGGGACGCCCTGTATAACAAATCTAAAATAATCGTGTCATTGACAACTATGAGCCTTTAGCATCATTTTGATATAGGTACATACATATGCCTGGTTTATACGTAAACGCAGGGAGACGATTTGTAGAATTGTCATAGTCTAAAAGGTTGGAGAAAAACTATAAGTTTTCTTTATGGCGACCTCTGTGGCGCGGTGGGTGAAGATCCGCCTGCGACGTAGAAGTTTGCGGATTCGATTCCCGCCTCGGGACAAATATTTTAACTGCAGATATTTGTGCAGGGTGTTCTGGTTGTTTTCTATGTAAAAAAAATATATCTATACATATATGTAATAATATTGTATTTCGTAGGTATAACAGTCATCTAGTACCCCATAACACAAGCTCTGCTTCCCTTGGGGCTAGATGATGCTGTGTGGATTGTCCAGCATTATTTATTTATTTATCTATTTTATTTCTTTCAGCCCCAAGTTTCTGTTTTAATTCTCATAGGTTATCAATTTCATCTCCCGCTACCCGTTCATATCACACTACATCCAGGACACATATGGCGCAGTCAACACCACCGCGCGAATGTCGATAACGATCTACTTTTTATGACTTCCACTATAGCTGGCACTTTATGAAAGGCTTTTCGAAGCGGTTTAGTTTTTCAGCGGCACGCAGATTGCTTCATATCACAAGATTTTCTAGCCAAATAGAGGCTGTGCTTGAACGGCACTCTAATGGTTTAATGGATTTGTTTTTGTCCTGTTTGCCCATTCTTTGGCTACACTTTATTTTTCTATGCAGGAACATTTGCTGGAGTATTATAATATTTAAGAGTGTGAAGTAGAATGCAAGTAGCAAAAGATGGAATATTTTAAATTAAATTACATTATCTAGTTCTGATAAAGCGCCGGCTTAAGGTGCTTGATAATGGTCATATTTTGACCATTAAGTCCTTTGACTATTAACACCTTAAGCCGGCGCTTTATCAGACCTAGGTTAACGACAATATTTATCTTAAAATGCTTTAGGAATGTTTAACTAGTCTACTTATTTCATCATTATAACAGGATCAGGACACCACTAGGAACAGAAATGACGAACAGCACTTGAAGACATCGCTGGTTGGGCCCAGGCGTTTCTTGGTCGATTTTACCGCTTAAAATAATGTAGGTAGGTATACAGCCTACACCGTAAACATATACAGTGGATGTGTTCTTATTATGCAACAAATTTTGTTTATAATTAAAACACATTAACATAAAGCCTTTCAGTTATTCTTGGTACTTATAAAAAAACATAATAATAATAATAATGCTGGACAATTCACACATCATTATCTAGTCCCAAGCTAAGCAGATCTTGTGTTATGGGTACTAGACACTACTAACTGATATACATAATAAAATACGATTATATATATATAGATATTTTTTATTATACATAGAAAACAACCAGAACTCCCTGAACAAATATTTTTTAGATCGTACAAATATGAAAAAACTGCTAATATGTTTTCCGTCAATGGAATAAAAATATATCCTCATATCTATATTATGCATATTATCTACCCATACTGTAGATGCACTTATAAACAATGTTACCAATTGTTTACAGACGGATAGAATGAAGTAAAAATAAATACAATTAAGTTATTAATCTGCAGAATTAACTTTAATTGTACGCTCGCGAGCCACTTGCTTAAAACAATGGCATTAGCTGCTTTTGTCACAATGCACACTACGAACAGCTGGCTGTAAATAGAGCACTGTGATTAAACGCTTGTGACTTTTGCTCCCCGTGAAACGAATTGTTGATAACATCAGATTAATACAAATATTTGTACGATCTGCAGATTGTTCAGGGTGTTCTCGTCGTTTTCTATGTATAATAAAAAATATCTATCTATGTAATAATATTGTATTATGTATATCAGTCATCTAGTACCCGTAACACAAGCTCTGCTTAGCTTAGGGCTAGATGATGCTGTGTGGATAGTCCCGCATTATTTACTTATTTAATTATTAATTTTAAAGTCAAACTCGAAAACGGCGAAGGTTCAAAAACAGTGAGCAAGATTGCTCACTCACTAGTCAGCAGCGAGCTAAATTACTCTCGTGTCTTCTTGACTGCTTCGCTAGGATCTAGTATCGGCACTTTAACAAAAGCTAACTTTTCTCTCGTGTTTAATAAATAACGATTATTTTAATAACTTATGATTGGCATTGTAAATGCCATAGATAAATACTGTTCCGGCGACGGATGAATTTTCTATACAAACGTAGTACCAACATGATAGAATAGAATAGAATAAATATTTACTATAATAAAGAACACAAAGAAAGAAAACATTACAAACAGACATGCTTAAAGTAAAAGAAGTATAAAGGGTGGCCTTATCGCTATGAGCGATCTCTTTCAGGCAACCTTGGGATGAACTGGACATGAAGGAACAATGTAAACGGTGATAATTATTTGTAATATGAGATTTTTTTAACCAAGGTTTCCTTTTATTTTTGTTAGAATTGTATTTATTAAGATCCCTGCCACAAGCTCTTATCAAAATATTTATCAACACAAATACTAAGACAACATTTCTTCTTTCATGTATAACTGCAATAGGATTTCATTTAATTATGAAAAATATTTTTTTAAAAAGTTTATGGCAGGAACCTATATAAATGCTTACTATTTAATTAATACAAATAATAGCAGACCCTGGAGAAAATATGCTCAAATGCCAAATAATTTTGGTACTACGTTTGTATGGGAAATTCATCTCGACGACTTCTACCTACTTAGTTGCTTATTTCAAAATGGCTACGAAATGCAACTAATCCGCGAAATGCAAATAGTCCGCAAATTGCATAGTAAGCACTCGAAAACGATGGAAGTTTAACTAATTATATTCCGTCCCTCAGTTAAACTAATTATATTCCGTCGGCTCTCACGTCGCTTTCAGTTCCGTTAATCCTCTAGAAGTATTATCCTATGCTATACAGTATACAGGAACCACAAACGACTTCTCGACAAGGTTAAAAACAAATGAAAGTAGAACGCAGGTATTTTGTAGCACTTCACAGACCTGTGCCGGCTGAAATAACAATCATTCATCGTGAATGAGAGCAAAGGGGGTGCCAAGATTAACCCATTTATTCGCGCTAGAATAAATGGAAACCATGATAAGAAAAGCTCACGTTTTGGCGTTTATTCTAGACAAGACTATTCTCGAAGCGGCACTTGTTACTTTTAAGTCAGTGAGTGTCATTTAAAGTCTCGTAAATTTATTCCGCTGAAATTGAGGTAGATTTTACGATTTTAAATTAAATAATTAAAATAATCCATAGGATGAAGCCTTTCGATCGATATGTTAAAGCTACAGGATAATTGTTTTTCTCGTAAGGGGTCGATTCCCGGTTCAACCAATTATTTAAATATCTATGAATGCCGTTTAAATTGTTTTTTTTTTTAAATTCAAATAATGTCTTCTTAAGGCTAGGCTTTGTTCTATTTATGTCTTCTTTCAGTAAAATGTTCCATCTACAATATTCAAGGTACTTTCCCTCGTGTGGCATATCCGTGGGACGCCCTGATCCCATGCTTGTTGGTGATATAATGTAAAGTTAAACCACCCGCTGCTGGTCCAAGTTAAAATGTAGGATTTATTGCAAGTATTTATTCTGGGTTTAACGTAATGAAACTCAATTGGAATAACCATAATGACTGAAACTCGAAATAACGAATTAAATAATGTATCCAATTATCATTAATTCTTGATTCATACAGTATCACCTAGTACTACAAAACCGAGCTTTCAGAGTAAACTGATTAACTACCTACTTCAACACATTTGAGTTGTTCAATTAGCCGACAAACATGCTGCTTATCGCACAGAAGGTGACGCTGTTCATCTGTTTATGTCGTTAATTGTACATACTCGTAGTTACTAGGTGATACCGAAGCATCCACTCAGTAGCTTACTATTAATTTAGTTAAGTACCTACCTATATATATAGTAACTACTAACTTTGCGTGTGTGCTTTTTATTGTTGAATAAAACTTTTTATTTTTTTTCATCATCCCCAAGTTAAGCAGTGCTTGTGTTATGGGTACTACATGATTGATATGGTTGATACAATATATTAAAATCCGACTGTTATTGATATGGATCAATTATTGAGCTACCGGAAGATTGTTATATATAGTAGGTTTTATCGACATTTTTAACGACACTACAAAATATCGGAGCTCATTCCACTCACTGTTATATTTTTCTAAACTACCTCGTGACCACCCAAAAGTTGTCGCGGTGGCTCACTTGCAAATACACTTGCAGTATTCAATGCCAGTTTTAGACAATGGAAAATGTTAAACAGTTTGCCTTAAAAATTAATCGGATAAAGTTAGGGTACATATTCATCAGCCCATGTTAGTCCGCAAACGGACATAGGCCTCTCCTATTGAGCGCCATAGCGTAGGTACATAGCTAGTTAAGATAACGACCCACAATTTTTCTACCTGTTATGTCCACCGTGGAATAGCATAAGTATATGAAGATGGTGCATATTGTCTCCCCCTCTCCCCATTAGTATTACTGGCTATGGCCCTAGAGGCAAAGACTCGTGATACAAGTGGTACAGTTCCATGCTCTTACCTACAATTCACATATTTCTCATCCTCCATATTATTAACTTGCCCCCTGGGCCGAGGGCTGGCGACGCCATTGGTACGCAGGAAACACCCACAACAAATATTGACGGATCATTCAAACACGGTCGAAGCTTTATTTTATAGTACAAGCTGCGCGTCTTTGAAATACTCTTTCCCTCCCCTCACCCAGCAAAATCACTGCCCGTTTTCAAAAAACTGCTTCATCAATATTACATAGAATGGTAAAAGTCAAGGATTTCATTATTTATTTAAATGTATGGTAAAAAACTAAATTGATGATTTTGATTTGATTTGATTATTATTTGTTTAAATAATGTATTGGCAGGCTAAGTATATCAAGTAAATACTAGGTATTCTAGTATTTAAGTATTTGTTTACTATTATCTATTTGTCCAACCCAAGGTGTGGTACTTACTTTGCGTAACGTCGGTAGTATTCGATCGAGATGAAGAACGTATTGAGGCTGATTCTGTAGTACTTTGAAACGATATGTTGATAAGTGAGTTCAGTCTCATTGAAATTGACATCAATTTCTTATGCATTGAGTGAAAACAATAACAAAACATTCTTATTTGGCTTAGCTTTTTTTCGCGAAAGTGACCCGCTAGAATCCGAACTTGTCGAACTAGAACTCGATAAACTGTTTTAAGAGCTCGATTTTCTGATTGTTACAGTTTTTTGGCCAGACTTAGCAATCATACCTTGATCTGAATATCATAAGGTGGTGCTTCAGAAGTTATCTACAAGAAAATTTTGAAAAGATTAGTACAAATAAGAGAATAGCTTTATTATTTCACTTAATAATATAATATCTAGCAAAGGACCAACCTAATCTAATCTACCATGTTCAGTATTAACCTTGGCATATTGATTGTGACCTAAACAGAACATAATTATAAATTTTATCTAATAAAGAACCATACAAAAACTGGAAAAGATTTGGCAAGTTAATATTAAATAGACAAAATTCACTAATAAGCAGGGATCGGAATAGGTAGTTTTTAAGTACCTAATGACGTAAAAAGCCAAGGATAACATAACATGGATATGCCTTTTTAATCCCTGAATCGGGAATTGATAAAATAGACGGAGCAAATTAAAGCTACATTTTGTGGCTTGGATGGCATGGATTCATAATTTAAGCAAACTCAAAGAACCGCAGCAAACGAATGAACAAAAATGTACCTATATATCCAACTTCACTTCAAACCGGCAAACAAGTGCAGGAATCAATCACTTTTTTATAATATTAATTATGATTTATTATAATTATTATTGAAATGAAAATAAATGTTTTCTAATTGAAGTACCTACGTAAATAACGTTACGTAAATAAATCGAAGAATCTCTGGATTAATATAGTATATGAATCTCGAGATTATAAGGCATATCCATACTAAGCTATCATTGTAGCGTATATGACGTCATTTGGTACTTAAAAACTCTACCTATTCCGATCCCTGCTAATAAGGCAACAACGTTACTCTATGTTTAAGAACAAAAATGCGCAAGCGTGGATGAGCATTCACGATCGCGCCCTTGTTTACCTGTCAATAAGGTATTCAAAATATAACAACGAAACAAAAACTAAATAAAACACGAATGCAAATGAGCGGCTAAAAGTGAACACATTTGACTGCTACGGGCGAGAGTCGAAAGAAATTACTATACAAACTAAAACGCACACACTACAGTTAAAATACAAAATTGTTTCGAATTTTTGTGATTTACTCCAATATTACTGCGATGATATACTGGTATCATCGTAAAATATGTATTTACTCATAATTATGTCCTCATCTTTTTAAGAACTTGTTGGAAAAAAAACCATTGTTATTTTCTTTCTTTTGATTTTAATTACACAATAAACCCTACCATAAGTATTTCAAAACATTGGGTAAACTTCCAAATCGAAACAATTTTATTGATATGTATAACGTGTATAACAATAATTTTATAGTTTCTGACGTTAAAGATACCAACCTTTTTGACTAGGTACTCATTTTTATTTGACCCATCATTTCATGAACGGTGAACCTCACGGTGAACGGACAAAATAAGTTATTGACACATTTGAAATTTGAGTTCGACAACTATAGACTACAGACTACACCATTAAGATGTCCTGCCTCAGGAATTGGCAGCATGATATTGCCAACATTATTAACCTTTACCCCCATTATCTAAACGTGTGTTTATGTTTTACTTTCATATTTTATATAAATAGAGTAGGTTATAGTTATTAGGAAAGTTGTAAATGATGAAACAATTTAAATTTTAAATTATTTATTGAAATTTTCCTGACACTAATTATGGTCAACACAAATAATGTTCATAAATCGAAATCTTCAAGATCCATCGTTTTACGTTTTTGACGATTTTTTCCAGGCGAAAAGAGTTTTTGAGACATAAAGGCAACTTCGCTTTCTTTATATTCTACTCACGGTTTTCACATGCCTGAAAACTACACATAAAATTTGTATTTGTATATTATAAAATTCAAAATTTATATAAATACAAATAAGGATAAATAATATCATAACAAAATAAATTAAATTACCTGAATTTTTTTTTATCTGCTTATGTGAGTTAATCTTATGATCCATACTAAAGGTATCATGTCAAAAGCTGGTATCCCTATTTTACTAACCAGTGATGGCGGTAATGAGAGATCGCACTAGATTTAGTGGAATTAATTATGGTCTTCCTCACAAAAGGCACGCACCTTCAACACTATCTCTCTTGCACTCCTTTTAAATGGTTTTGGCATTAATAATTCGAAAAATAATCATTAATAACACAAATACGAGCGCAAAACTTCAAACTATGACAGTCTAACAACAACAGATTGACAACCAATTGCGCCAACATCACGGCATTAAGCGATCAGACGAATAGACAAGGCGATCGATACGCGAAGGTTACTTTGTCTACCAATTGAATTCGCCATCATTTGAGCTATGATAATTGTCATTGTGATGTGTAATAGCCTCTGAAAAACGATCATATGGAATTGTTGTAATTGTCGAATTTGACACGGAAGCAATATTGGACTACCAGTCTCTTTCTCACAACAGTGGTTTAACGTTAGGAAAAATCAATACACACTCTTTTTATCAGCGCCCTCTTCCTGGTTTCATTGTCACGGATGCCCATTCCATTCAACGGGTTTGTTTGTTTGTTTACATGTCAGGAGAAGTCATTGTGAGATTTTTATGTTTTGCACGTGTTTTCGACTTATTTATTGAGCAAAACTGTAATATAAATTGAAAATCATATAGAAGAGGTACCATGAAGTGTTCTGTAGCAGGCTGAGGCCTATGCCAAAGCAAAAACAGGCCGAATCTAACCTTACACCGGTAAGTGGCTAACATTTCGTTAAATTGGTGTCTATTGTACATTGTATTGTGATAAAGAGTGTAAAAACCTATTATTTTGAATCATCTTTATTGTGAGCTGTAGAAACCCGCAATATTCTCAATATTTCATTCACATCGCAGACATAAAAACCGGTGCTAGTGTTGAACATCATCGAACATCGAACGTTATCGATAAATTAGGTAAGATCAGTATGGGTACCTAAGTGTAACTATTGGGCAAGTGTAGAGGACTTTTTTATTACGAAAACCATTTGAAAACCATTTTTAGATTCAAAATAAACTTTGACAAAAATATGACACACTGCCCCGTGTTGACCTTAGAGGTGCAAGTCCATCGGACTTGAACCTCTCCACACAAGACCACCGGACACAAAACCACTGATGATGTGTTGACCTTTATAAGTTACGTATTTTTTCTTGTTTTAGTTTACCAAGAAACGAAAGCCGGCGGAGGGAATCGTAAGAAAATATTGACTTAGAAAATATCCGGCCAGGAACTCAAGACATTCATGTGTGCACATTGCACTTTGAAGACAGTGCATTCAAATCAGAAAAGCCTCCAAAACGTCAGGCTATAACAAAATACAAATGTACGCGATCAATTCAGTTAAAACAGTGTTTTATTACATATCCTGCTACTGCTTCACCTCCAGTAAACTCTCGGATCCAGCTCCAATTGTATGCTTAAATCATTAAAACTACGCAACGGATTTGGATGCGGTTGTTTTAAATAGATAGAGTGATTCAAGAGGTAGGTTTACATGTACCTATAATACATGCATAATATAGTAGAGGCACACTGACAATTTAAGAGGTTTCCGTGCAAAGCCGGGGCGGGTCGCTGAATCGCTGAAAAATGTAAATATATTTTCCCGTCGCCTATAAGTTCGTTCTGACCTTACTTTACAGTGGCGCTAACTGGTGAGTACAAAAACGGTAGCCCTCATTGATACAAAAAAAATATACAGTTGAACATAGAACATTTCCTTTTTTGATGTCGATTAAAAAGACAAGCTCGTCCATCGATATAATGTTATCGACTAGACGAACAAGTGAACATCCCTAATCCGCCATGTTGTTCTACCGATTTGTTTACATAGGTATCCAAGGAAAGTACATGCTTAGGGCACTTCCAGGTAATAGCGAAGGAATATGTCAAACACATACATTTTTGTACTTTTCTACAATCGCTTTCGCTGATCAAACATTGTCTAGAGCCCCAGATATTGTTATCGTTTGTTTTCTTGACTTGCCTCCCGGTAATAATTTAAAGACACGTCAAAATATGAAAGGTACTGAATCGAACCAACCGATCGATTTATCACCTGTGATCCCCTCCGCGCGGAGTCCGTATAGTATCCGGAAGAGAACCTTGTCAAATTAAATAAAAATTCACAACGTCACATTTCTAATACATTTCAGGAATTGTCAAAGTGAGATGGAAAAATATCTTAGTGATTTAATTTCAATTTTCAGCTCAAAATAGTTCTATCCCATTTTGTCCGCGCGTGGCATATCCACGAGAACAAGATAAAGTTGTTCTGAAGGATGAAGTACGCCCGCATACTCTGATATTGATCTATAGATCATTTAAGTAATATCATACTGCTGGCTAATGTTTCTCAATTATTATTTTATTCTTTGACGAGGGTGCAAAGCCTTCCTCGTGGAATTCTAATGTCACAATCCAACTAGATAATGCTAGCTAAGTAGCTTTTCTAAGTACCTACAAATAAGTGAATATAAGCTTCTTACGTAGTCGGGCAATCAAATTGGGCTGTTTTGAGTAAGCTCTCTTAATAGCGTAGGGGACTATTTTTGTGCTCGATAGGAAAAATCTAAAAATCGTGTTGTGAGTCCTAACAAGATCCGTGTCCTTTGTCATGCCTGAGTGTAACTCACACGCCGAGGGTTTCGAACTTTCGACGATATGTATACAAATATTATAGTTACCAGTTACTTTGGAGATTAGGGAGTAGGTAGGTACTAGTAGGAAATATCCTACTTACTAATATTAGACCAGGGCTGAAGCCTTGAAAAATGGTAATAAGTGGATGGTAAAACCGGTAAAACTACAAGTCCTATAGAAATAAGTTAAATGGTAAAGTTGTAGGGAATAAATCTACAACTTTTTATAATCACTTTTACTCGTATCAAGTAACCTCAAAATTTACGCGACAACTACAAACTTGTTTATTTGATGACTTAAAAACTCACCCTCCTTTCTCGGCCTCAGATCGCCCGTAAATTATTTTTCCTTTCATTTCTGTTATATTCTCTTCCACGCGTTTCCTCCTATAGTTCTCGTCACTTAAAAATAACGCTGGCCTTGAACCTGCGCAGAAGTTGATTTATAGGTCTATTTGGTGGTAAGCGGTGGTGCGCGGGGCGGGCGGGAATCAAACATGTTTTTAATTTTATCGAATATCATTTTCTAATAACCAATAAATACCATGCCGCGAGAGCGGCATGGTATTTATTGGTTTTTGGATATTGGTTATTGGAACCAATAAATACATTGTCGCATCCAGCATCTGCCAGCAGTCTTTCGCAGATCGTCATCCCACCTGGCCGGAGGGCGTCCTACACTACGTTTGCTAAGTCGCGGTCTCCACTCAACAACACGTTTACCCCAGCGGTTATCGGTTCTTCGCGATATATGGCCGGCCCACTGCCACTTCAGTTTGCTAATTCTCTGAGCTATGTCGATGACTTTAGGTCTCTGTCGGATGTATTCGTTACGAATCCTATCCTTCAGAGAAACTCCAAGCATAGCTCTTTCCATAGCTCGCTGAGCGACTTTGAATTGGTGGACCAACCCTATCGTGAGTGTCCACGTCTCAGCTCCGTAGGTCATGGCTGGTAGGACGCACTGATTAAAAACTTTCGTTTTAAACATTGCGGTATGGATGACGAGAAGACTCGACGTAGTTTTCCAAACGCTGCCCAGCCTAGCTGGATCCTCCTCTTGGCTTCCTTCTCGAAATTGTTTTACCCAACTGCAAAATCTGCCCGAGGTAAGTGTACTCAGAAACAATTTCGAGAAGGTGGCCATGTACGATCACCGGTCTTGGATCAATGTGGCCATTGATCATGACTTTGGTTTTATCCAAATTCATGCCAAGACCGATACATCGGGAGGCTGAAGCTAGACTGTCCAGCATCCGGTTCAGCTCCTCTAGCGACTCCGCCATTAAGACTATTTATTTATTTATTTATTCAATTTAATTTGACTTACAGAGCTAAGTTCCAAGACGTCAAACATTATTAAAAAAAAACTAAGTAAGTACATTAAAATGGACATGTCACAATAATAATTATATAAAGTCACACATAAGATTAGTCAATACAATAGTCAATAATATTAAAATAGTCAACAATAGGTTAATGTCAACAAGTACAATTAAAATACAGGACCATAGAATGGTGTAATTTAGCGATGCTGTCAAAGAACACGTCTGCGTCCGTAGCGGAGATGAACCTGTTTAGTAGGTTAAGCACTCTAGGGGTAGGAGCACTGCGCCCGGATTGCGTTCGAAATCCGGGTGGTATTGCAAATAATAAAGGCCGACGCCGCGGGCCGACAGCTCCTACTGCGCCTAACATGTGCCGCCTGGGGACCACGAGGCCCATTTGCTGTAGAGCTACTGGGTTGTCAACTCTACCACGTAGCACCATGACATAATGCATAAGCAGAAGGAGCTGCCGCCTCGAGTGTAGAGTGTCTAGACCGACCATGCCACAGACAAACGAGGATGGGTAGAGGTATGGATAATACCCGTACATGCGTTTATACGAGTAGCGTGCAAATTTTTTCTGAACCCTCTCGACCATCATTCTGTACTTTTCCTCGTGAGGATCCCAAACAATCGCTCCGAACTCCAAACGACTACGTACATAGGCATTGTACAACATCAGCGCCGCACGTAAATCGGGAAAATCCCAAGTTACACGCATTACAAATCCTAAGATTTTGCACGCTTCCTTGCAAATGCCCTGTATATGAGCGTTGAAGCTGAGCTTCGGATCCATCATCAGCCCTAGGTCCCGCACGGTCTGAACTCGCTCAAGAGGAGCGCCAGATAAGGAGTAAACGTACACAATGGGACAGCGTCGACGTGTAAAGGTAACAGTTTTACATTTTGAAGTGTTAAAAGACAGATTATTAGCTTCACTCCACTCAGCGACAAGGTTAATGTCGCGCTGGTGTGCCAAGCAGTCATCCGTTGCACGAACCGCTTTATAAAGTTTTAGGTCATCCGCAAACAGAAGACTCTCAGAGGAAACGACAACAGATGGTAGGTCGTTTATCATTAGTAAAAATAAAGTAGGTCCTAATGTACTACCCTGGCTTACTCCCGATCGCGTGAAATAGGTTCCCGACACATGGTTCCGGACAGAGACGTATTGCCGACGATTTCGTAGGTAGCTGGCAAAAAATGCTAGGAGTTTGGGCACGAAACCCATCACGGCCAGCTTCTTGAGGAGAATATCGTTATCTACTAGGTCAAATGCCTTTTTAAAATCGTAATAGGTAACGTCTACCTGAAAGCCCTCATCCATACACGAAGACACATAGTCAACAAAGTTGATGTGATTTGTGACTGTAGATCTCGCTGCGCGGAAACCATGCTGAGAGTCGGCGAGAACGACACCGACCTGACGCCGAATCTCATAATCTATCACAGTCTCAAAAATTTTCCCGAAGACAGAAGGAACAGCAATAGGTCTGTGCATATTCACTTGTGTGTTTGATGCAGTTTTGGGAATTGGAGTGACCTTTGAGACTTTCCACCGGGTTGGATAAGTGGAGCTCCGGAGTGAAAGATTGTATAAGTAAAGAAGGGGTTGCTCAAATACTGATCTACAATCCTTCACTAGGTATGACGGTATCGCGTCGGACCAGTTGATGATTTTGGTTTCAGCCGCTTAAATGCTCTACGAATATCGGGTATCCCTATATGATCGACTACGACTCTACCACTATCCAAGGAGCCAGGCACACAAAAACCCTGTGCCGCTTCCGCGTTTAGAATGGGTTCAGTGACGTGGAACACTGAGCCGAAGAAATCAGCGAAGGCATCCGCTGCTTTCTGACCTACAACAGCCGTACCCTGCCACTTGAATTCTCCGAGTGTTGGTCTGCCTTGTCGCTTATCTTTGACATACTGCCAGAATTTTGAAGGATCGCCTATTATATTAGACTGCGTCTACAATATATAATATTTAAAAGCCGTATCTATTAACTTTTTAACTAACTGTCTGTAGTACTTGTATAGCTCTTGATTAAATAGTTGTCCCGCTTCCTTGAATTTCTTAAAATGAAAATACTTATTTTTAATATTGCGTATAATATCACGTGTATACCAACTCGGATATGTATACTTCCGTAAGACAGTACTTGAATTACGCTTGGCGGGCACGCACTCATCCAGGCACCTATTCATCTTATTATAGAAGATTTCGGTAGCTAAGTCCGGATCATTTTCGTTATAAAGGTCAGTCCAGTCTATCTCACCTAGAGACACATACGAGTCTATGAAAGTCGGCCTTCCGAAAGTTCCATTCCTTCTCGGGCTGAGAGCAATGGATAGAGTCGTCAGATATGGATGCGGGGGAGATCTGGCGCCCACGGGGTAACATGAAGTGAACATGAAGTGGAGGGTGGTATCTATCGATCGGAACCAATGCATCGGGGGCACACTCGACTGAAAGGAGGTCTCTGTTCATTCCGCTGAGTACTAAGTCCAACAAGCCGCCGTATTCATTGACGACATCGCTAAATTGATGAACATCACATACTTCACAAAATAAATCAAATTGAGTCCTAATATTAGCGCTACATGAATTCAAATTAAAATCTCCAATAATTATTACATCTAAGTCAGAATATTTACATAATAAATTCTCAATACAAGTCAAAACATTAGAATATTGCTCGTCTCTGTAGTTAGGCGGCAAATAAACTACACAACAGATGAATTTAATGTTTTTAAACAAGACTTGAGCGATTAAAAGTTCCATGTCACTCGTTAGGCCATCTATATTGTTAATAGGTCGCATAATTAGATCAGAACGGGCAGCTAGGAGAACCCCGCCCCTACCTGCATCGCCTGCGCGGTCCCTCCGTAGCACAGTGTAGCCTGGAGGGAAAAGTTCTCCATCGTAGACCGAACTTGTTAGGAATGTTTCAGTAAGTGCAATTAGGTCCGATGTACATGTACTTAAGTTATTGCGAAATAGGCTTGTTTTAGTTCGGAGGCCCCGTACGTTTTGGTAGTACAGCGATAACTTTTTGTGCTTAATGTTTTTGAAGTTTGTCTCCTTTCCCGCGAAAAAGCTGCTTCCATGGTTTTATGCATATATCTTCAGTCCAGTTCTTGGGAGATAGGACGCATTCGGACCACTTCACCGGAACACCGAGCTTGAATGACGCATAGTTGCCGCGGGACTTCAGAGGATGGGCTGTGCAAACGTCGCTTCCACATATGGTTTTTAGATGATCGAGTACCATGGTTTCAGTTGTCCCCTGCTTCACATAGAATAGGTGTAGGTATTGAACTCTTTCAGAAGCCTCAAGGAGCGTCGACCCGGGAGCTGCAGTGCCTCGTGATACAGTGGGATTAGGAGTAGACATCCGGTGTTGTTTGCGCTTCACATCAAGCCAACCATCATTCGCTTCGGCGGCGTTAGCTATGGTAGCAGTGCTAGGCAATGAGAGTTTGCTAGGGGCTACATTCTCTCCGCGAGCTGGGCGATTTGATTCAGAACATGCTAAATTATTGGGCGAGTTAAACTTCGAGGGGGGCGCTGCGGGAGCTATCACTGCCTGGTCAGATTTTTTGAGCCCACCACGCTGCTTTGAAGCCGTATCGGCCCCTTTGTGTTTTGGTTTTATTAATTTAGCGTATGATGTTTTGTTACTGCTACCTGCTTCCGTTCGTTGAGCAGTGTTGGTTTGACCGGGCTTATCTTCAGATGTGGTACCCTTCGCTGACCGCATCTCAGACTGAGGGGCAGTTGGAACTTCAACCGATTCCCTTACTATTGGTAGATAATTTTTTAGTTTTTCCTCCAATTCAGTGAGCCTGTCATTTAGCTTGCCGATACTATCAACAATGATTTTATTGTTTTTCTTCACAATTTCAGTCAACTGTTCCGTTATTGCTGACTTTATATTTGAAACAAGTCCCCTCTCTAAGGTGTTTAATTTTTGGTCCAATTCTTCTCTCAACATGTTGCGGATATCCAAGCATGAGTGTTCCGCAACCTGCTTGTAGTTTTCAGACCTATGTTTCGTGCGCCCAGTGACATTCTCATATCCGGCAGGATTAGGTATAGATATAAGCTCGCTGACCTTAGTTGATATCGCAGGCATTCTATTGTAACGAACCGGAGTATGGGTGTTGTCGGCCCTCGGTAGTTTAATGCGGCATTCCAAGCAAACCCAAGAGGTTGACTGGTCTTTAGTTAATGCATCGTAGTACTCTTGTTCAGTGACGTTGGCACAGAGAAGATCATAGATGTTTTGGCACGTCGAACAAGTTAGATAGGGGTCAGATATTAGCATACGGCAGCCTGAACAGGTACTAGTATCCATACTAGTAAATAAGGTTTTCACTTATACTAAAATTCTCAATTAAAAGATATTTATTCGACCGACTTCCAGTGTATGTTGATTATGTGCGCTAGATTCAACCTACGTAATATCAAAGGCAATACTTGTAGGTGTTCTGCTCTTCGGACTTAGCAGGCGCTCTGGGTGTTTATTATATTTAACCTGTGGTCATAATCTAGTCGACTCGTCAATATTGTACAAGTTTTGCCTTATCTATGGTGAGAAGTGTCAGACGTCAAACAAGGAACTGTCAATGTCGGTGCCACAAGTCAGCTGTTTGTGTGTGACATGTTTTGACAAATTCAAAAAGTTTAGCAGGAAGTGCGTAGATAGTGATAATTTATTTTTGGGGGTCTTCTTCGATTATTTACAATGTTCTTGGTGATCCTCGATGCTTATTGGCTGCGATAAAGATGGTGGATGACTGTCGGATGACTGCCGGGATGGTGAGACCGGTGGAGAATGTGTTTTCCGTGTAGTGTGTGACATGCAGGAACCGGTAAACAAATGGAGTGTATTTACCTAATGTGGATGAGTCTGCGCTAGTGTTTCTTAGTCAGTCAAGTCACAGGAAACTCTTCTAAATTTGTGTTGGTCGGAGCACTTCTATAAGACACGTCTGTACGATAAGCCGACCGGAAGTCTACTACTCTAGACTATGTCATCAGCGAATCGTAGGTGTGAGATGTATTCGCCGTTTATGTTGATGCCCTTGTCTTTCCAGTCCAGCGTCTTAAACATATCTTCCAACGCGCTCGTGAACAGTTTCGGGGATATGACATCCCCCTGCCTCACTCCTCTGCGCAGTTGGATCGATTTAGTCTGCTGGTCCTGTACTCGGACACTCATCGTAGCGGCTTCGTAGAGACATCTCAGCACCTCGATATAACGATAGTCTACTTGGCATCGCTGTAAGGATTGTAGAACAGCCCAGGTCTCAACGGAGTCAAAGGCCTTCTCATAGTCCACAAAGGCCACAGGGGCTGATTATACTCTTCGGACTTCTGTATAATCTGCCTCACTGTGTGAATGTGGTCATGGTACCATATCCTCCGCGAAACCCAGCCTGCTCCGGTGGCTAAAACTCGTCGAGTCTGCTAGCGAGACGGTTCAATATACCTCATGAGAATAGCTTATAGACGTGACTTAGGAGCGAGATGGGTCTATAATTTTTAAGGAGGGTTTTATCTCCCTTCTTAAAAAAGAGCACCACCAAACTCCCACTCCACGCCTTTGGAGTTCTCCCACTGTGAAGGACGGCGTTGAAGAGGCTCTGTAACTCCTGTATAACAGGGTATCCTCCAGCTTTCAAAAGCTCTGATGTCCGATTCAGATTCCGTCCTCACCGGGGGCTTTTCCATTTTTAAGCTGCCTCAGAGCTAACACGATCTCGTCTTGACTGATGTCTGGCAGTTCGTCGGTAAAGTGGCGAAACAGAGGATTCAACCTCGTTCAATCTGGTGTTATAAACTTAAAACAGGAGATTGGAATTCACAAGCATCTTTCGGAAGCGTGCAACCATTCCGACCATCCGTTGGCAATGTGTTTCTGAATGAATAATGGTAGTTCGTGATCGCTGCAGCTTTCATATTAGCATACACGTTGGGCACGGATTCGTTTTTTTTTTTTCGTTATTTTTGGCACACGAGTAAAATTCAATAAGAGATATTCCATAAAATGGAATAGAACTATTAAATCGAATAAATACTGTAGCACATCACACAATGAAAGAAAACATACCAACATGAAAACACACAAACATGAAATCAATGCTTAAATTAAAAGGAGTATAAAAGGCGGCTTTATCGCTATGAACGATGTCTTCTAGGCAGCCTTGGAATGGATGATCATAAATAAAAAACAAATACTTTTATTAAATACTACAATAACTATATACTTAGTCCCTAAATATGTATATAAACTATTTCTATCTATTTATTTTTATAATGCAAATACCTTTTTGGGACAACATTAAGTTACTTGTTGTTTAAGTTTACACATATTAATTAAATTAGATTTTAATATTTATATTGTGTACTATAAATATTTATAAATAAGTAATCCTGGATAGCACAGCATCATCTTGCCCCAAGCTAAGCAGAGCTATTGTTATGAGCACTACATATAATTATGACTGATATATGAACATAATACAATATACTACACAGATAGATATTTTTACTATACATAGAAAACGAACACCTGAACAAACATCTGCAGATTGTACAAATATTTGTCACGAGGCGGGAACGAACCCGCAACCTCCTGCGACGCAGGCGGGCCACCGCCCACCCCGCCACAGAGGTCGTCCATAGTTTGTATGCATTGAGTTTCCATTATATTATAACAGATATCAGGATAAAAAATAATTTGAAACTCTGTAGTTACTTACTAGAACATCGTTATTTGCATTTGATTATTTTGTTCATGTATGAAAATATAAAACACTAGCGGTCCGCCCCGGCTTCGCACGGGCATTTAACAAAAATTTCAGAAATTATACACACTAACACGTTGGGTTTCACAGTTTTCATATGGATCCTTAACTTTTTTTGCAGCGGGTTTTTGATATTGACTGGACACTCCATAACTGACACTGGCCATAGAGAAAAATCAAGCAGCGCAGCCATAATAAAAAAAGAAGTTGAATATATAGCGCACGGTTTAATTACTGTATTTTTTGAAAATACATATTCTATACCATATGTTCATCAGAGAAAATTTTGGATTCTAATGGTGAAAGAATTTTTCAAATCGGTCCCGTAGTCAAAATTTCCTTTAGACCTTACAGGACTCTCGAACAAGTTTCGGAGCCTAATCAATTCAAACAAACAAACAATCAAATATTTTCCTTTATAATAATTGTATAGATTGGAAAAACAAATAACGTAGCACCATGTAATTTCTGACAAACAAAATCTCAATAAGCCTAGAAAACATCCAATATGTCGTCCAATTTCAAGGTACAAGCAAACATTTCTAAAGCCTATATGCATCAGAGAAAATTTAGGACTCTAATGGTGAAATAATTTTTCAAATTGGTCCCGTAGTTTCAGAGCCTTTTTAATTCAAACAATCAAATCTTTCCTCTTTATAATATTAGTATAGATTGGAAAAAGCAGATAACCGAGCACCACATAATTTCTGAAAAACAAAATCTCAATAAGCCTAGAAAATATCAAATTATGTCGTCCAATTTCAAGATGCTCGTGACATTCCTAGAATTCATAATCCTGGCATAAACAATTTGCTCGTGCGCCTCCAACAAGCTCACTGACAATGCGGCCAACAATAGGAGCTTGAACTTCAATTATAATTTGAATTATATTAAGGCCAGTGAAAGTAAATACTAAGGATAATCACCATTCTATTCCTCTCTCGGGCGATGTTTGAACAGATTGCGAATGAACACAGCCGGGCTGAATGTTGGCTCGGAAAATTATTTAATTTGAACTCCCTTATGATGCGAAAATAGAGGCTTACTTAGAGAGCCCTCGAAATTTTTCGGGCTTATTGATGTTGGCATATTTATTTCGACATTTCCAGGTGTTTTTTTTTTCAGCTTTTTTGGCGCCGTTGTTATTTGCGAAAATCAAAAAGCAAACAATACGGTAACAATATATTTTTTACGTCACATTAAATAATCCTGAGAAAAAAGTTTTGAAAAGTTTAATGGCTAATAACTTGGTCATTATTTATCGTTAAAAATAGTTCTGATTTGGTTTTTTATTTGTAATTTTCTTGGTTAGAAAAGGTTCAATACAAACCGGGAGTTTCTAATGTATTAATATTATGTAACATTACCTGCTACCAGAAACCCTAGAATTGTATTTAAATAAATATTTTTTTCAGTCAACAATGATGGTTCATAAGAAAATTACACAGTTTAATCACAATAATATAAAAAGGAATACAATAATGAAAACACAGAAATACAATAAAGTAGTGCAAGCTTGATGCAAAAGTTTACTTATTGAATTACAACGTGAACGTACCTACTCTTCTCAAATTTAAAGACTTGACTCCTTCCATTTCTTGACCAAAATAGCTCTATATAATCTGAAAATTTCATACCGTGGAAAAGGAAGCTCCTTGACGCAATGCAGTAAATTTTTATAATACACATTAATAATAATAACCCCTTGTAATAATAAACGTTATTAGTATGATATGTTAATAGTTTATTCCATAAAAATCAATTTGGCTTCACCAAAGGTAGATCGACAACAGATGCAGGTACAGTTCTATTAAAACATATATTCGATGCTTGGGATAAAGCAAAAAACGCTATTGGTATATTTTGTGATCTTTCTAAAGCTTTTGATTGTGTAGATCATGGTACTTTAATTAGCAAATTGAAACATTATGGAATTAATAACAAGGCACTGGACCTTATGCAATCATATTTGTCTGATAGAGTTCAAAAAGTTGATATTGGTAAAGAAAGATCTAGAGGTTCGAAGATTGAATTAGGTGTTCCGCAAGGATCAATATTAGGTCCATTTTTATTTTTAGTTTATGTAAATGATCTTCCTTTTTTAGCAAAAGATTTTTGTGATATAGTCTTATTTGCTGATGATACCTCGTTGATTTTTAAAGTTGACAGAAATAAACATAATTTTGACGATGTAAATACTTCTCTTTCACAAATACTAGATTGGTTCACCGCCAATAATCTTTTACTCAATGCTAAAAAAACCAAATGCATAAAATTCATGTTACCAAATGTAAGAGAATTCCCTACTAAAATTATGCTAAGGGATGAGATAGTTCCTCTTGTAAAATCTACCATTTTCCTAGGGCTACATATTGATTCCTCTCTGCAATGGAGACCGCAAATTGATGCTCTCGCAGGCAGACTTAGTTCAGCAGCCTATGCAGTTCGAACAATTAGATATATTACCGATGAAGATACAGCTAGGTTAGTTTATTTCAGTTACTTTCATAGTATTATGTCCTATAGTATTTTGTTATGGGGACAGGCGGCTGACATACAGACTATCTTTGTACTACAAAAAAGGGCGATCCGTGCGATTTATAAATTAAAGCCACGCGATTCTTTGAGACAATTTTTTAAAGAAATAAATATCTTGACAGTAATATCACAATACATCTATGAAAATTTAATGTATACGCATAAAAACAGAGACAACTTTTTGAAAAACTGTGATGTTCACGCTAGAAATACTAGAAACAAGAATAAATTACTTATACCATCCTACAGATTACATAAGGTAGGGAAGTCATATATGGGAAATTGCGTGCGCTTCTATAATAAGCTTCCATCTGAAGCTACTGAGCTCCCTATTCGTAAATTTAAACAATACATAAAACAAAATCTTATTAAGAAAGCATTTTACTCGATAGATGATTACGTTAACGATAATAATGCTTGGCCAGATGTCGCTCCATTCCACACCGACAATAGCATGTAAGAAATAGAAATTAAATGTTGTGCTTATTAGCTATGTAATATGTATTTAAATAATTATTGACATGTATCTAAATCATTTTAAACTTAGATTTAGATAGGCAAAAACAAACATTGTATTAGACACATAAGTTACATATGAATGTACTAGTGGTTTCTTTTTCACTTCTTCCACTAGTGGACAAAAAATTGAAGTGAAGAGAAATCAATAACTACTTATTTCTTTGTAATATTAATTAACTGTATGAAATTTGACTTGTCTAAGTGCTTATTTTGTAAGCCTAAAGAAATAAAGTTATTGAATCTGAATCTGAATCTGAAACAAATTATATTATCTTCGTAATTTGGGATGGTCAAACGAGCCGGATTATTTCATAAAACATGTAAAGGGCTCGCACATGACTTCCTCTGACCGGAAAGTAGATATTACCGGAAACCCTTATCTTTTTATCATATTTCCAGCAATAAAAAATGTTATATTACTTTCGTGCTAGAAGAAGGAGGAAAATAATCATAGAGAGTTTTGTTTCGTGCTTGATCGTAAAGCAAAGTCACCTGACTTTGCTTTACGATCAAGCACGGGGATTGTTCTCTAGGGTAGAATAGACAATAATGACATCGCATCGCCATACATTGCGTACATCATCGAAGTTGAAGAAATTAATTTCAAATAATTTACGCATTCGATAACAAAGTGACGTAATTTTGGTCTATTCTACCTTAGACAAAAAAGCCCGTGCTTGTCCTACAGTACAGGTTAGGTTGGTAAGCAAGATCTACCATCGGCGTGTTTTATATTCATTAGATGTAGTCTATAACGTGATAACTAAATAAGAGGGAGCATATTCCAAATGCTAGATTAAGATAACAAACACACTTCTGTGTTCGATGGAAACATAACTTAATTGAGAGAGATTATAAACTTATTAATGCTGGACCTCAATCTACTTTGTCTTACCAGTAAAGTGTGTGTGTGTGTGTGTGTTTATTTGTGTGGGTCCCCAAACAAATCAACACAAACACGCTTGAGAGTAACTCTGGCAAATGCATTAATTTGGCATCTAAATAAACTATAATTCGTCCCGGGATAAAAAAAAACAGTATTTTACCCACCAAACTTGCTATTATCACCCCAGCACAAAAACTTTTCGACGAAACAGCCCCCTGTCCAAACTAATTTAAACTTCGGCGGTAACGGCGTCACCTAACCCTTTTCAGGCCTGTTAACGTGTTTATTAGTGAGTGCTAATATTTCAATATGATGTGGCGCTACCCAAGGTCGTAAGATACGGCGCAGATGTGCGAAAGCGAGCGGCTAGTGGCTTCCTTAACTTTACTAGAGATGGCCCGTATATTATTTAAACCAAGCAATTTCTTTGGGTTTCTATTACACAAAATAAGATCTTGTAGTTTGTGGGCGTAGGTAGCTCAAACTGCCGAGTATAAGTAACTCATTGTTGATTTCACGATAAAGTAATAATCTATCTGTCTTTCAAACCCATCACTCTTAGCTATTATTCAAAATTCAATTGTAACTCAGTTTTCGGATGGTCAGAAACTAAAACGAAATATAACGAGCTCAGAACATGGAGATATTAAAAAAGCTTTCACATTATCATAGTCAAATTAACTCCCCTTACAAAGGTTGTCCTTTGCGAAATTGCACAAGAAGAAATTGACTCTCCACGCTTCTTGAACACATACATAAGAATTAAAGTCCCCAATAGACCTACTAGGCATCCTATACATTTAGACATCGCGTTCAGTTTTACAAATTAAACCTATGATTAGTTTTCTAAAACTCCTTTTTTAGTAGCGCAGTAGCTACATTCAACGGTTCGGTCGATATCCATGACCTCGATTTGCCTTAAAAGTGCAAACTGTTATCGAACTCCTGACAAAGCTTAACATAACTCTATCACACTCTATTGTTGCATAGGATTGCTGCCTTTTGTTGTTTGTCGAGATAGCGTGCGTCGAGATTCCGTAGTTGACCCCCATCGTGTACTTCACCCGTCATCAGGTAATATTATTCGTATGTATTTTTGTATTTATTAGTTTATACCTATTATTTTCTGTATTATATTATTGTATATTTTTATTATTTCTTATGTTTTATAAATTAATTAATAGTTACTCTTAGTTTACATCATTGTATCTAGTTGTTTACGATACAAAACGATTTCTCCATTTCTCCCCCGCAAATAAGCAGTATTTTTATTTTCTGTATGGTAGAAAATATATGTAAGTTTATTTAAAAATCATGTACAACTATTTATTTTCGGAATAAATAAAAAATATTAGCAAAGGTTAAAATTAGAGCGCTTATTCTCTTTGACCCTGAAATTTTAGGATGGAATGTTTGTAACTAAAGAGGAAACTAGCCTAACTACACTCAACATGGAATAGATAGTAAGTTCCTACTTCAAACAAAACTAAAAATTAACGGATAGCTTAGAAGCTGCTAAAAATGAGAGCATTTATGCCTCAATACCGGTCATCCTCTCATCCTCCTCCGCTCAACCGAAGCTTCCGCCTCTCTGCGGCCCTGCCACCCTTAAAGCAGAGACAACCTCCTCAGTTGTAGTACTTCCGCTCCAACTAGGCATACCAGACAATACCCAGAGGAGAGTAAGTACAGGGGCCAGCCGTGTCGGCATCTACGTCGGGTGCTCTGAGCATCATCCCGGGTGACCAAGCCTTGATTACTAAGCCCGCCTGCCCCGGCAAGGTGGAATCTCTTCAGGGGGGGGGGGAGACGGTCAGCGCCATCCGTACTCAACGTTATCTAATCTCTAAACTCAAACTTAACGCCGTTTACGTACTAGCTCGCCCCAGTAGCCTCGAAATTGCATTAAACGAAAACAGATATATGTTTTTGTTTGTGTAATGCAATTTTTTTATTAGAAGTAAAGCAAATAGTGATGATGATGTTTACAAAATTAATGTTATCGTTGCCTTCAAATAAACAGTGAGTTCATCGAATAAGTTATGACAAAACCAAGAAGTAGGTTTTCTTATCTTGTAAAATATTCTAAGGGACAATTGGAACTCATACAAGTCCAGATAGTGAAATATCACTATCTTATCTTGTAGGAGTTCCTACATTATTCGGGATAACATAATCAGTGTCGGGGAGGCTTATTCTTAGCTGTGGACTTATACGACCTGGTCATGACGGAGTCACAGTCATTACTTATGACATGATATTTACTATAACAACGATTACATATCTACAGACGTCTTAAAGGAGCAAATGCTCTGTAAATCCTTCATCATTCTTACATTTCTTTTACATTAAGTAAAACAAAACTGTATCTACGTACAAAACAAACAAACCGTATTAAAAAAGGGAGCGACAGCCCAAATCTTTGTAAATGTGCGTTTATCTCAATCGAAAAGTAATTTTGTAAGGGATTTTCTGTAACTGTACTGATGGATAGAGAATTCTGTAATTTAGATAAAACAATACAAGTAAGTAAAATGTGACAAGTATGTACAAACGATTCATTTCAAAAATACACTGGAAAGGGACAAAGTAAAATTTTAGAATTTATTGCTATATTGAACATGCAACACAAACCTTTTAAATAAATGATCGATATTTTATAGTGGTAATAGGGAGCCTACATAACATGTCAAACTATTTGTTGAGTCTCAATCCAGTTCGAACTTTTTGTTTATTTGTGCTATGCTATTGTTTGTTATGTGTTTGTGTACATAACAAAATAAATAAGTCGCACACATTAGGCTCCGTCGCTTTGACACCTTTTTTGTGCTATATTACCATTGCTTTATGTTTTTTTTATTGAAGTACCAACATTAAAATTATATTAAAAAGAAAACTTAAAATAATAACACTAAGTAAACTGTAACGTGTTTGCGTATCTAATAAAATAAATAGGTCGCACACATTAGGCCACTCCGCCTCAAATCGTGGTGACTGCACGCTGTCTACAAGGGCATTCAAATACCTATAGGCTTAAGGGTGTATACTACCTCAAACTGCTAATTTTCAACTCCGCCGGATGTCCATATCGTCTAAACTACTGAATATTTAACTTTGAAATTGATATATGGTAAAGTTCAGGACTTATACTATCGATCATATGTTTCGAAAACACGATTCCATAAAATTTTCTCGATAGAAAAAAATCGCAAAGTTACCTCTAAATTTTTACTAAAACCTAAATTTCTCAATAAATACAGAAGTTCAGATCTTGCCAATAAGCGTGGTAATAGAATTAAGTATAATAAAAATGTTATATGTTACGGTTTTTTCAAATAATGTCCTAATTAATAGATATTAAGCTAAAACTTGATTTTTGGTGATTTTTGGACTTGCGTTGCAATGCCCTGACCCGCTCTTATGAACGCAAAATCATAATGCCGCCCCCACCGAATAATATGGTTACCGACTATTACGATAGAAGTGTTTTTATTTGAAATAATTGTTCCTGAGGTGCGATTACACCTTGTGAATTTTTTTCAGGCAAATCGTACGAGTAGTTCTTGAGATAGGCTTTTTGTAATGGATTTTACTTTATTATTAAACGAAAAATAAAAACAACATTTTGATCCGAACAACATTGCAACAGGTTAATACTCACTCCTCGGTTTCTCGCTTTTTGTTGTAAGATGCGATTGCGATTTTATTCGGGAAAGAAGTATAAAACTTAGTTTTCGTAAAGTAGAAAACCCTCTTATTCAGGTTTTCTTTGAAGTTCTTTATTACAGTATAGTTTATTACTATATTTAATTCAAAATATCTACAATGGTTACATCTATTAATGTATTTTTAATATAAAAAAAAGCCATCGTAATCTATGTAGAGATAGTAGGTTGCGATGATTTACTCATTTAATGACAGATTATGAAATCCCGAGATGTGGCTTTGGCAAGCTTATAGTAGCCAAAGCAACGTCTTTTAACATCGCTCTCATTTCGTCTTAGGTAAAAAAAAGTGATAGCATATGACCCTCACCCAGCATGAGGTAACGTCCAACGATGATAATATTGTGCTCTTATTTAGAACCCATTGTTTTCTACTCTTTGCCAAGATTTCAAGTGCTTGATATTAAAATCCTAACCACCAAAAAGAATGAATACCGCAGATCAAAAACAAAAGCGGATACTGCATAACAAAACGACCAAACACACTCGCAAGGGCTACAGAATCCTACCGAGATCTGTACATGAGCCAAAATAATGTGCCAGAGACAAAGCTGCTGAAAGCTGATGAAGATAAGGTATCGTCAATATTTCCAAGAGAGGTAGGAGTAAGGTAGGATCTAAGTTTTTTTAAACAAACCACCCGGACCCTTCTACACAAATGAATTCTTTATAGCAATCATCACAGTTCTCACTCGCAAGGGCGCATATTCAATGAAATAATAAATCTGAAAAAAAAACTGAATCATTATCTTATCCATACAAAGAGGATTAAAATTCCACAAGTAATTATTGGACAATCAGCTTGATGACAAGCATATACATTAAAAAATATTTTCCAAAACAATTGTTGACCAAGCCTTTAAAACCCTAGAACACAAAAACAAAGTATGGCATGGTGGTTTTAAAATACAATACATAAATAAAAATAAATACTAAAACATTTAAAATACAAGGATCATTAGAAACATTTACAAATTTAGCTCTACAACCGTCAAACTGGAAAAGAACGAAAGCAGATCTTGAGAAAATATTTCACAACCTCAATTGGTAGAATTATGGCCTAAAAATAAATGTAGATTATACTAACATATTTAAGGTTTGCCGATGATCTGATAATTCGGTCCAATAAGCCTGAAGAACTCGCTAATATGATACAAAGAAAGTGGAAAAATAGGGCATCTACATATTAATAGTCTGAAAATTAAGTTTAATCAATAACACTCAATAACACTCAGCACAATAGAGTCGGTATGTTAAGGAATATACTTATCTCGGAAAAATCCTTATCTGCTATAACTTTACCTCACCAAATTATCTAACAACAAAATAAATAGAAACAAGAATAGATAATGCTTGAAAGAGATACTGGTCATTTAATAAATCATAAAAATCAAAGAGCTTTGTCTGAAAATTTAAAGGAAACTAAAATAAATGTATTCTTCCAATGTTTTAATTTAAGAAACCAAACATGGGACCTGAGGAAAGCGCATAATAGAAAGTTGGATGTTTGTCAGATTGGTCGGTGATAGGTCTTTGGAGAGAAGTTTGCTATGAATACAATCAGGCAGAGTATAATCTTTCTTTCTTTCTTTCTTTCTTTCTCTTCTATACTATGTTATTTTTATAGAAAAATAACTGTAGATCGGTCAAACTTTAAGAAGAACTGAAAAGTCGAATAAAACTATTACCTACATTTACGACTACATTACCCAGGAATCAAAATAGAAAATTTGGACGACCTTTCAAAAGGTGGAAATAAGACATAAATAAAATCCATCACTGGAAAGACAAGAATTGCCAAGGATAGAAACGAATGGAAGAAGCTAGAAGAGGCATGTGTAAACTAGGGCAAACAGATAACATGTCCTAGTAGATTAGATTAGACTTAAGAAATCATTGTACGTTATCTGCATAAAGGTTTTTCATTATTTTATCTCATTTCCACGATCACGGGCCATATAGAGTCTCGTTCCTTTGGGAGGCATGCGTGGGGCCGTAGCCAACAGGACAGAGGCCCTTTATGAGAGATAATTTTAAAGGCTGGGCTACATAGAACGGGTATAATCCTCGTTTGCACAACATGATATACTCGAAAATGATATCCATGATATCTTTCAGGTGTAGAGACTATAAGCATAAAGAAATAAAATGAAAAAAAGAATTTTTGGGTCTGGGAGACAGTGCGGACGCCTGACATAATTGAAAACTGTTAAAAGTGGCAGACTGTGGCTTGTCGAATGTCGGATGGATTACTCAAAATATAGGCTTAAATGCCGGATATAAACAATTACTGCGCAAACGTCTTTGGCGTTATAACGAGGGTTTTTCTCGTTATAACGCCATTAGGAACCTCCACCGCCGAGTCTACACCTTAAGATGCATCTCTTGCGACTCCATTCAGAACGGCCAATGAAGCGCAACCAATAAGTGTGGTTATGGTTCTTTTAGAATACTACAGCTTAAGGTTCACGTCCAGATTTACCAGATTAACTTCCCTGGGAGCACTCGGTATCGGTGGTTATCACAAAAATCTTTTAAATATCTGTAATAATAGGATAACTTTTGTATTTCCTTCGATTTTCTTTTAATACCGATTCCCAAAATGCAAATAATTTTACAGTAACCTATTTTCACATTCACTAAACTTATTTATCTTCTTCAAGGAATATAAACGTATTGCAAATTTACGTTATTCATTTAAGCTTAATTGAGTACCGAACAAAATGGTAACATTGCATTACCGATACAACCAACATCACTATTTTGAGTTCAATAAGATCGCGAAGACCTATTACTGTACAGGCTATTATCGACAATTTCCGCGAATAAAATTGTAATGTTACTTTACTGTGTAAAATTATGGTCTTGATTCTGGTAAAACATATTTTTATTTATTACTCTGCATTCGTAAACACAGTTATAATTTAAATTATATTGCATATACAAAAAAAAATATTGCTATCTTTTGGTATTAAAATGAACCCGATAAGTAAAGTATTTTAGGAGTTATTTAAAAAAAACGGTTTTTTATTTTTCCTGTAAAATTTTGTTTTTTTGATTACGATTTTATTCGGTGGGGGCGGCGTATGTCTAGCCAGAGTTGAGGTTGTATGCGCCCTTAACTAGTAATCTTTAGATACTGAAATTTTATGGTTACAGCATAAAATAGCAAACATCGCAACACCGCCAAAATAAGCTAGCTGGCTGCAACCTAGCTACACGTTGGTTGACGCCTTGCTTAAAACTCGCGGCAGTCGTGTCTCCCGACAGCTGCCCAAGCACTTGGGTTCATTATTTCTTTCACTATGTGGACGTTATGGTTCACGCTGTCATGGCCATCTGCGGTCAACAGCATTATAATCCATTCGAAAAAAAAATTATGGTTCACACTGGTTTGTTCGCGTTCGTTTGTTAGCCAACTATCGCTCTCGCTTGGTTGTACCTGACATGAAACAAGTTATAAAATTTTCGACGAGCATGTACCTACAGCGAGCTTACTACTGTCACCACTGGATAGAGTGCAATCAACACGATTTGAGAGGCGTGCACTGCTGCTGTGAATGCGTACTGTGGGAGTGGTGCGGGCTATGTATAAGTGAACTTCAATACACTTCGCGTGTTAGTTAATGTAGCTGACTGTACCCAAACAGAATCTAATCCGTCGTATCTGTAGGCGTAAACGGAATCAATTTGTTTTAGGGCCCCTTTCATGGTTCGATTCTGATCGATTTCAGGTCAAACGGAAATTTTCATATCGTAATATATAAAGTGAAGATACACATATCGTGAAAGTTTGAATAGGATACTCGATCCTCATCGATTAACTATCTATTTTGTAACTCATTTCAAAATCGTCATCCTACTAATATAATAAACGAAAGGCGAAGGTTTTGCCCTTCGGAAGATGCTTGGCCAAAGACAAAATGGAAACTGAATGGATCAGGCTGAAATTTGCAAACATAAAAATGATATTTCAGATTCCGATTAGCAAAAGAAGCTCTTAGACAAATGAGATCATCATCATCATCGTCATCATCATCACCAGCCTATAATAGTCCACTGCTGGACATAGGCCTCCCCTAATGAGCGCCATAGATGGCATCATCATTATCATTATTATTTTTATCATTACAAATCAGATACCATAGGATAAATTATAATCAAGACTATAAGATGTTATATTTTTTCTTCCCTTCAATTGTTGGTCCACTAGTGGAAGAAGTAAATGAAACCCCTAGTATATTATGAACATCACTAATACATATATGTTTTCTCATGATTAAAAAGGATGCGATATTAAAATTTGAGAACTCTTAAAGAGTTATTTTTACTCAGAAGGTAGACGATTGGATTACATTTAAATGAATCTATTATTATATTAATTATTTATGGATAGTTACTTCTTTAATTACGTTTCACTTTTATTGTTGTTATACGTACATCATTGTATTGTATTGTATCTAAATCTAAGTTTGATTTATTTAAGTTCCTGATGGTCATATGTATCTTAATAGATGGGAGCATTAGGACCTTGAATAATATACAGGGTTATAGGTAGATTATCAATAACCTCTTAATGGCGACTTGGGTAGATCAAGACCAAGAACTTTTGTTTTATGACTTTTGCAAAAACTTATTGCAACACAACCCTTTCATTAAAGCAACGCCTTTCTTTCTTTGCTAAATACCGACACATAAACGCCGCCGCGTACCTCGTGTGTATCGAATTGTCTTAATATGTTACTGGCATGTTCTGCGTTCGTAATAGGGCTTCAATCTGTGACCGGCTACATAGAGCTAAGAAGATCAGAACTGGAAATTTAATTATTAATTTTTTTATATGGAAAAAGCATTATTGAATTAGATAAAGTCGTAGAACAAAAGTTGTTCGTCTTGATCTAGCCAAGTCGCCTTTAAAAGGTTAACGATCATCTACCTATAACCCTGTATACCTAAGGTAGTTATTTCGAAAATCTAGTGAAAGGCCGCGAACAGCAGTTATTCGTCAATAATATTGAGTATTGTTTATAAACTTAGCAGTTTTATGAATTCAATGACATTACAACAACACGCAATATAAATATCACGGAAATTTCCGTTCCTGAATATCTTAAGGAACTATATGCAAGAATACAATTATATTTGACGACCTCTGTGGCGCGTTCGGCGATGGTCTGCCTGCGACGCATGAGGTTGCGGTTTCTATTCCCGTCTCGGAAGTAATTTATGTATGATCTGCAGTCATTCTGGTTGTCTTATCGTCATCTAGCCCCAAGCTAAGCAGAGATTGTACCCATAGCACAATCTGTGCTTAGCTTGGGGCTAGATGATGTTGGGTGGGTCAATCATTATTTATTTATTCGTTAGTAATTCCTAATTTATGAATATGAATTAGATTAGAGAATAACTTTGACGATTGACAAATGACACTCAATTTTGAGTCGCCAAAACTGCTTTTCTAATAATAATTTAATATTGTTACTGTAACGGATATTAAAAGGAACGTACGCTTTTCTTATTTCCTATAAACGTAGTTTATCTTTATGTCGATCAAGAACCCCACCCCTTCTCTTCCTGACTCGAACATAAGATAACCTAAAGTTGTAAGTCATTTTCAGTAAAATTTTATTCATCTATTGGGCTGAACCATAAACTTCCCAATAATAATTGACGACCTCTGTGGCGCGGTGGGCGAAGGTCCGCCTGCGATGCAGGAGGTTGCGGGTTCGATTCCCGCCTCGGGACAAATATTTGTTCAGGGCGTTCTGGTCTTTTTCTATGTATAATAAAAAAATATCTATATATGTATTAATATTTTATTATGTATATCAGTCATCTAGTACCCATAACACAAGCTCTGCTTAGCTTGGGATTAGATGATGCTGTGTGGATTGTCCGGCATTATTATTATTATTATAAAGTTCGTGAAAATGTTTGGTACAAAGCTACGTTAAAACTTTAAGACGTATTCGATTTATTTACTTTTTTACTTACAGGTGAACCAAAACGTCCCATTGATATTATGATTGAGACTTTGCATAGGGTTAGTTCTGTAGCAGGAATAATTAGGTAATAATTATCTTCATTTTATCACTGAAAAACCCTTAACTAGTATCTAGTAAGCTAGCCTTGCTAATACGTTTGTACTACATATGTGTATTATGTATAGTTATTATGCAAAAGTTTGAATGTTTAGATGTGACCTCTTCACGCCAAAACGAATACTGAGTCTAAAATTTTTGCATAGTTGTACATAGTTCTGAAAAGGCCTATACTTTTTATAAAACCGCGCAGGCTTGATAAAAAGTAAGTAAAGTTTCTTTTACTTTAAAAATCATTGGAATAATATGATACAGTATAGAAATAATTTAAAATGAAGTTTACAAAATTGTATAAATTATTTGGTGTTCTATAGACAGATACTTGAATACCTATTCAAAACAAAATCTGACTATTATCAATTTAAATAAACCGCGCTGTTGAAGTTATTTAGTATCTCAAAACCTCTTTAATCTTAGCAGGGTCGACCACAAAACGGTTAAAGTTGTAAGGATTTGCTGCTTAATCAAAGTTTCCTTTGAAAAGTGGGTTTCATTCAGACGCGGATTCACGAAGACTATTAGGCCCTTTATTAACCCTTTATTCATCTGACCGTGAGTTATTCAATAGGAGCATTAACCTTTATACATGATAAAGAATATTTATCGGGTATTTATCGCGTACCTTTTGTTTTTATTTTCCCCTACGTTTCCATCGCGTTACAGCGATCGTGGTCACGGGGCGACTGGATGTTCTGCGAGTTACTGCCAAGAATTGACGGTAGTATCCACGACTACCCTCAATTCGTTCTTTATACATGAAGAAAGCACCAAATGCAAAAAAAAAATAACATAACGAAGTAAACACATGCAACCCTAAAACCTCTCGGCGTGTCTATTCCTGAATAAACCTTATAAGAAATAAATGTTTCGTCAGGTGACTCCTTCAGCCAGAGCAAGGAATTAAACTAGATAACCAAGAATAAAAACTTTCACGCTGGGCTCGACCTTTTTCCTATTAATCTTTTAATATGAGGGAATGATCGGACAAAATTCTTGAACTAAACGACGTGTGTGTGTGTGTGTGTGTGTATGTACTAATATTATAAAGTGGAAAGACTTGATTGTTTGTTTGTTTGAATTGAATAAGCCCCGAAACTCTGGACCGATTTGAAAAATTCTTTCACCATTAGAATCCAAAATTTTTTGTGATGAACATACGCTATAGAATGATTTCAAAAAATTAAGGGTTCCGTATGTATAAATAAATTTTTGAATACCTGTGCAAAGCCGGGGCGGACCACTGATCGTTTTATAATTAAACCACAGTGATTTGTTATCTACGCCGTAGCAATCGTTGAATAAGTAGCAAGTTTCTACGGAGCCTCGTAGTAAGTACTATAGAACCGTACCACCATACCCTAGCACCCGTCATTTCGACCTTCATATTCTGTTATTTACATCCCCGTCAATTACGTCATACCAGCACCTATGTGGTTGGTCAGATCGATGGAATATAAAAAAAAAGTTTTTGATTTGATATAAACGACTACTGAATAGCTCAAATAAAACCTCCAACCTTGCATAAGGCTACGTGTATGGTGAGTAATGGGTTTGGTGAGTTTGGCGGACTATCGTCAGTTTTCAATGGAAGGCGGTGGCGAGAGGAATCCGCTGCTTTGTGTAAGCCCCACTTAATCGGCTTACTGACACACACAAGAGCCTTTCTCTTTAAACCAAAGGCAAGCGAACTGCAATAGAAGAAGCCGGTGATAAACATCCGTTAAAATTTATCTGCCAACATCCGACCTAGTTTACACAATGTCTCCACTGGACTAGAAATATCGGCTTTGTAATATTATCTGAGGAAGGCTCCAGTGCAAGTTAATCACTTATAGAATACCCTCCGGTCGTGCCATCGGACCCACCATATATCTTCGTCAAAAATGTCATAGAAGTTACATCCGCTATGTTCAGTCAGCGGACGATTCATCATCGGCCTATTATGTATTTTGTTGAACTTAAATACAGTCAGAAACTCATTTCTTTCTTTTATTAGTACCTACTGTAGATTTTGTAGTTACTAATAATAAAATACAGTTATTATAGTACTGTATTTTTGTTACTCGTGTTGACACTCTTTTGAAAGCACAGCCAAACTGACATCCATAACTGTTGCTCCAAAAATATTAAAGTTCTAATTAAAGACTCGCATTCAAGACAAAGAATGTCTTGAAGAGTCCCCTTAGCAGACATTGACACTGAATCATGATCAGAAGGACAGCTACCTTCTCGCACATTTTTTTTGTCTTGAACTGAAGTCGTGACAGAAATGTATGTGCTTTAATCTACATCGACAATTCAATTATTTCAGTCTAATAAACTTTCAAAATAAAATAAAATAAAAATTATTCTTGTCCGCTTACTGTTCATTCCCTTGAAGAATGTCACAGAATAGACCCCCGCAAGAAACACGCCAAAAATCATAATGCTATCCAGTGACCGGGTTTTTATGGTGGCTCTGGGCAATAAGCTCGCCAGTTTGGGAGATAACTCAATTATGTAGAAGACTCGCCATTTTGGCTTTGAGGGATTCGACCGTTGGCAACAAACTAGGGTAGTATATAATTAACACGTTAATTCAAAGTTAGATTGTATGATGTACCTCTCTAGGCGTAGGCCTAAGAAAATTAATAGTTGTAAATATTACCAATGTAAAAATCAAAGGTATCTGAAAGAACATTTATATTTTCATTTATATTGTTCTTGTTGTTATTGTATCTTGTTCTTTAGTGTAAAATGTGTGAAATATATAGTCAAGAATAATAGTTTTAAACAATAACATTCATACATACATCATAATGCCAAACTCTTCCGTCGTTTGTTAGGTAATTAATATGTAGTTTGTTCTAGCGAATGGCTCTTTATGTTGTTAAATTTGTCTTGTCTAAGTGCTTATTTTGTATTCCTAAAGAAATAAAGTTATTGAATCTGAATCTTTAATTTAAGTAAAACTACATCACTGCTAGCTTATTTACTTGTAAGAGCAGAAATCATCAAAATTCTTATTTTACTAAGAGTGCCTAAAGCCACTATGAGTGCCTGAAGCACTCTTAATGGCTTTAGGCACTCTTAATACCAGACTATAAAATAGGCACAGGTTTTTTTAACGCTACAAAACCACCGCATCCCTGTGAAGTAATGCAAGTATGTATGCAGTACATTGCAACTGCAATCCGAAGGTTCAACTCCAAGCGCTTGGAAAGCAATATAATGAGGAGACGTGGACGGTGTAAGGTAAACTTTGTTTTTTACGGTTTAATAGACCTTGCACTTTGACCTCAAAGGTATTACGTGCTTTATAATTCTTTTTTATGTTCCGCTTTTTTAATAAAATCTGTGTTCACAAACACTTAATTTTGCGTTTCAGCAATATTATCACATCAAGTATATAATAGCGATGCGAGGCGAAATGTAGCATCGATATTTTTACTTTAACTTGTTCACTGCCCAGCTTTTGCTTTTGCTACCACCGATATGCAGGGCAGGAACGCTGGTCTACGTAAACATGTTCGTTGATGGCAATGCATTAGTATTGGTGCATATTTCACATGCACCGAGTCACTAACATTACGTCATCATCATCATCATCATCATCACCAGCCTATAATAGTCCACTGCTGGACATAGGCCTTCCCTATCACTACTTGGGAGGTTCAAAATAACATATCTTCATTGACGACCTCTGTACGCGGTGGGCAAAGGTCCACCTGCGACGCATGAGGTTCCGGGTTCGATTCCCGCCTCGGGACAAATGTTTGTACGATCTGCAAATATTTTGTTCAGGGTGTTCTGGTCGTTTTCTATGTATAGAAATATATTTATCTTTTTAATACCTATATTGTATTATGTATATCGGTTATTTAGTACCCATAATACAAGGCTCTGCTTAGCTAGGTGATGCTGTGTGGATTGTCCAGAATTATTCTTTATTATTATTAACAATATTATAAAGATTAAATATTTAATTGTTTGTTTGTTTGTTTGAATTGAAAGGGCTCCAAAACAGAAAAGATTAAAAAAAATCTATCACTTTTAGAATCCCACTTTATCTCTGATGAATAAAAAGCCATAGAATATTTTAAAAAAGTTAGGAATCCGTATGAAAACTTCATTAATGTAACCCAATATGTAAGATTTTTTTTAGTTATTTCCACTTTTTAAAATGTTTGTGAAATATAATATTTTTGCGAAGCCGGAGCAACGATATTTGCCAGTCAAACCACTCGTCAAAGACTCAGTCAAAGACTCGGCCAACATTAATCTACTAAAAACATAATTTTGCGTACCTCAGTTCGAACAAAACAATCCGACCAATATAATTTTACCACTGAGATTGTTTTATGAACGTTATAAACCAAGTGGTAGAGTAGGCTTAGATTAGGTAATCATTTGATCAGTAAAATACAGTCTTATTGGCAGGTAACCAACAAACAGATATTATTGACTCCGTGTCATAATAAAACATTGTTCATTCGACGTTTACGATACACAAAATAAACAAGATCAATATTGTTCTCTTTGACATAGACAACAAGACGAAATTGATACTTTCTTGATCAATAGACAAGAGTTATTGCTTATTTGTTTTTTCCGCTATGCTACAATTTTGTTTCGTTACCGAAATATTGAGTTGTCTTCTAGGTATGTATATTATATTACGTACATATATCTCTACATTATAAAACACTAGAGGCCCACTAGAGGCTTCGAACGGGCATTAAAAGAAAATTCAGAAATTATACTTACTAACACGTTAGGTTAGTGGTTTCACAGTTTTTATACGGATCCCTAACTATTTTAACAGCATTGGGCTTTTAGTCAATTTTATTTTTTACAACTGACATGCGTTCTTTGTATAGAATAGACTAGCGGGTACGTCCCGGCTTCGCAAGGGTAGTTAACAAAACTCGATTTTTTCATGCGGATCCCTAATTTTTTGAAAATATTCTATAGCTTATGTACATCAGGGAAAATTTAGGATTCTAATGGTGAAAGAATTTTTCAAATCGGTCCAGTAGTTTCGGAGCCTGTTCAATGCAAACAAACAAACAATCAAATCTTTCCTCTTTATAATATTAGTATAGATAGTAACTTACCTTTTTCGTAGCCTTTTTAGTTCTAGCTAAATGTATAAATAAGGTATAAATTACTACTAGGAACTCCCCCTGCCTCTTTACAAATTAAATAAATATTAGGGTTGAAATAACAAACAATTTAAATCGAAACGTAAATAGCGTTTTTCGTCCATTAATAACTCAAGAGGCTTAATATTTTTACAAAACCGTCCTAAACAAATATTTAAATATTCTGTATATTGCCTACACCCACAAATGGGAATGACGATTCAGATAAACTTAAAAATAGGTGGTCTCATTAGGTTCGGTACTATGACAAAAATTATATACCCCTGTACCAAAAGCTTTGGAGGTCAGAATAAATGTATTTCTTAAACATTGTCTGACCCATTATTCTCTATGACATAGGTAGGAGATTCCTTGGCCAACCCGTATGACGTCACAATGTGTTTAAATACGGTTTCACGCCGCTGTCTTGTAGTATCTGCGAAACGCGTTTGGATTGGCAATAGTGAATCAAGGCCCTGGAAGTTAGATCTTGTTATTCAGAAGAAAAGACGTCGAGAAGAAGAAGAGAGAGAAATTTTCTTTACACCACGTCTGTCACATGACGCGTAGACTTAATATATATATTTTTTATACTTAGATTTAATAACTCTTCATTATAACCTTCGTCTCCGTATTTCGAATATTTATGTTTGTAGAATGTTTAATGTGGCTAATTATCATCTAGTTCACCCTTCTAGACGATCATTGACCATCACCACATTAATAATTGAGTCGTACAGTGGTCTCTAACGTTCTGAACTTGTGATAGGATTTGGGTTCTTTTAGAAGATATCTAAAGACAAACGAACGAGTTCTAGGGATAATGTTACATGTCTCTTATGAATTTATTATCATTATTAAGTATTTTAAGTAATTCTTTGCAGCCACGGATACCGGGATCAGTGGATAAAAATACATATTTAATCGTTTTTCATTAGAAACCGATCCCGGTATCGGTGGATAAAACTTGGCGGTATCAGTGGCCAATTCAATCCGATCTCGGGATCCGTGGACACAAACCCAGGATTCAACGTTTCAAACTATGTAATATTTATGTTCTAAAATCCTAATAAAACAAAAAAATTTACCATACAAAAAACATGGAACCGTAGTAGGAAGTTCTAGAAACCTCTTTCCGTTATAAACCGGTTAGGTAAATATTTAAAGTAAAGTAAAGTAAAGTTAAGTTTATTAAGTACAGTAACATTGGAATATACCTTAAAATTAATACATATTTGGTTATATTGAAAATGGAGTATAAAAATTAACAAAAACTTTGTTGTTGATGGACTGACATTAGACAACAAGACAATAGTAAAACTAGTCTGGCAGAACAATGTGACACATTTATGGTTAGAGAATAAGTGCTGAATGCATTCTCAATTATTATTAGAATTATATGTTTTATACAGAGTGATTGGTAACTGGGTGCAAAGCTTGAAGGTGAAGCTGTAAAAAAAGATTCTGATGCCGCAGATCATGTAAATATGCATTGTTATATGGTTTACACATTATTTTATTGTAATAAATTAAAAAAGAACCTATTCAGTAGTTCCGTTCGCCGATATTATTAAGATGATTTTTTATTTAATCCTTAGTAAATAATTTATGGTCAGATATCGTTTTAGACAACCATGGCTCAAATGGTCTGTGCTAGCTTCACTTTCAAGTTTGCACCCAGCTACAATTTGTATTATTTACATTTTTTTGGTTTTATATAGATATTGGTGTTGTTTTAAATTTTTTAAAATTAAAGAGTTTGTGTCTCATACAGGATTACTTTTATTATTATGTTATATACCTATTTTTTCTAGGAAATTAATAGCTCAAAAGTTTAGAAATAATCATTGGTTATTTATTTTATTACATAGAATAAAGAAAAGCTCTGTCACCTCTTTTACAAACTGACAGACAACTCTATCGATTTTTGAACATTAAAGTCAATGACATCATCATCATCATCACCAGCCTATAATAGTCCACTGCTGGACATAGGCCTCCCCTAATGAGCGCCATAGATGGCATTATCATTTGGGGGTTAATGCCCATAATCCCCACGCTGGGCATGCGGGTTGGGGATCGCAGTTCGGTGGAGTTGTTCTGCAGTGGGCGCTGCTGCCCGCCCCCCGGTGTGTTTCCCTTAGTCGCCTCTTACGACACCCACGGGAAGTGATGGGGTGGTGAAATTCTATGCCGGCACCACACGGCATAGTCAATGACAATGACTTTAGTAATAATAACCATGATAGTTTCAGAAGTCATCATCATGACTGTCAGGTCTGTTTGTCTGGCTGGGGCTTATTCTTTTACTAGCGGTCCTCCCCGGCTCCTCACGGGAATTTAACAATAATGAAATTTTTCATAACCCTACTTTTATGAAAATATTCAATAGCCTATGTTCATCAAAGAAAATTTAGGATACTTATGGTGAAAGAATTTTTAAAATCCGTCCAGTTGTTTCGGAGTCTATTCAATTGAAATAAAAAAACAAACAAAGAAACAATCTTTCCTATTTTAATATTAGTATAGATTAATCTTTTGAGTATATACAGATATAGTAAGTTGGAATTTAACTGCATTCACGGGGAATATTACTTTGTGATATTTAACTCAAACCATTCACTCCACCACCTTTCACAATAATATTCAGTTCTCTAGTCTACGTAACCTAACCCTACCCTACCAAACTAAATAAATCTAGCTCAGTACTGTAAAGTCCCTATTTCCAAGCTCGGAGTTCATACAAAAGCTTCTATCCACAACATTTTCTTCTGCTTTTTCAAGGCTAATGTTCCTATTCTATACGGAATAAATATTTATTCTGTACAGAATAGATATTAGATTTAAAGTCTTTTGGGAGCTAAATCCCATTATCAGGCCTCATTACATAAAGATCTTACCCAAAAGTCCACAGCTATTATTAGTAAAAGAATTTTAAATTTCAGGTTTTCCTTATAGATCTTGGTTTTATTTTATTTCTCTAGATAAACATGATTGTGAATTCAGAGAAAACCGTAAGGCTGTTGGCTGTCGTCAAAAGACCGATTTCTTAACCGATTTCGAACCCGAACTGCCTTCATATAGATACCAAACACATACTGTAACAACTCTATACGACAGACGACAACAGATGCCTACGCACGCAAGGTCCTGGTTATCCATTTTGAGATGGTATTTTGCTTATCTTTAACCGTTGTTTTCAAGTGTTAGGTATATTTTTTAATTATTTATTACTTACACTTCACTTTTCGTGTCGTTTGATCCACGAAAGACGAAAGACGTCGCGCGCGTCAAAAAGTATAAAACCCAAGGAAATTATACCCAACCTGGAATGTGCATTGTCAATTTGACACCAATATAAAATAAACCTTGTGTGTATGACCCTAAGTCTATTACAGACAATCACTTGGTCAGAGAGAAATCCGGTCCGAGGGAGAAAGCGCTTCGACAGCCCTGTGTCCCTTTCTAAAGTGTTGCCAGGCGGATTATTCCCGAATTTAGTAGAAGTGGTAGGAACAAATAAATTTGACATGTCTTTAGTAAGATATGTCAAATTTATTTGTAAAGCATTAATTTTCGTTTTTTATATTTTCTAATATTTTCCAAGTATCTGTTAGAATGATAACATTCTTTTAGCAATAATTTGGACACTATATTGAAATGTCAATAAAAAAAGAAAAGATTATACCTAAGTAGAATATAATACGGGCTGCCAGTCTAACTTGGCAGCCCGTCAGCCATATTCATTTGTTGTGAATTGGTTGTGATTGGTGATCCTGATCCTGAAAGGGCCCACAGAGGGCTCTCGCGAAGCTATCTCGCTCGGACCGCGTATCGGCAGCTTGTGCACATTCCAGATTGGGTATAAGTTCCTTGATAAAACCACGTTTATTCTCTTTGATTAAAACCACTGCATGTGTTGAGAAATTATTTCGTCGTCATTGTTTTGTCTAACACGCACACCATGAAAGCAATAAGATACTCATCAAAATAATTATATTCGCGTAGAGACATAGAGCAACACGGGCCACCGGCGGACCGGAGTGCTCTATGCGTAGAGACGACCCCCGTTCAGACCATTATATCATTATTATGGTATAATGGTCTATGGCTTTCTCGCAGAGATAAAGTCACGAAACACACTTAGTGTTGCGTATCGTAAGCCTGAAGGATAGGATTCGCAATGAATACATCCGGTAGAGAACCAAACTTATCGACATAGCTTAGAGAATTAGCAAACTGAAATGGCAGTGGGCCGGCCATATCGCGAAGAACCGATAACCGCTGGGGGTAAACGTGTTCTTGAGTGGAGATCACACGGTAAACGTAGTGTAGGACGCCCTCCTGCCAGGTGGGATGACGATCTGCGATCTGCAGGCAGATGCTGGATGCGACAAGCTGAAAACAGGGTGCTATGGAGCTCAATAGGGAGGCCAATGTCCAGCAGTGGACTAAAATAGGTTGATGATGATCGTAGCCTTATTGATTAACTAAAGCATAAACACAAAGTGTATTTGTTCAGTAACTTTGTGATGATGTTGTTGAATTTCACCTAAGCCGATTTGACTACGGAGCGGCCTAAACAACTCGTATCTGGTTTATTTCGAGTGTTCAACCGGTTTATTTCAATAGTTCGGTCACGAATAGACCGGACTTTGTGTCGGTAAAAATTTTGGAGGTTCACAAAAACCGACTAGGTTTTGCAATAAAACTGCGACGACCACAATGGCAATACCTAGTCGGTTTTTGACTGTCTGCACAGAGACATATCGGTGCTGATAAAGTGTAGTGCAGTGGGTAGCCTTACTACAATGTTTAGTTAATTTTCCTTTTGAAGTTATCTAATTTATCGAGCAGGTAAAGCAAGCTTATCGACGAACACATATTGCAAATCAAGCTTTGCCTTAAGCTAATGTAATAAGCACAAGGTAAATGTGAGCCAGTTATTGTAGTACATTATAATTTCTAATAGGTGCCTAAACAGGATGTATCGACGATAGGATATATATTTTTTTTTTTTTTTGGATTCGATGTACCTTTTTAACTTTTTATATAAGAGACCCGTTTATTGAAAAAACCTAGTCGATACGAATGGTGTGGTGTGGTCGATCTTGTACATATACAAAAAATAAAATAAATATGTTATAAAATTAAACCTCTATGGGACCCAGGATCATGCCCCTGCTACTCAACTGTGTTACTGGTCCCTGGCACTGTGTTACTTAAAAAGCCTTTATTGTGGTTGCTGTGTTGTAAAAAAAGGGTTTTGAAATTAAATACGCAAATAATATTCATTCATTTAATTAACATTTATCGTAAAGTATTTACACTTAACTATGAGCTGTGTATTTACATTCATTAATTCGAATAGATTCTTAAATAAAACGTTTAACTTATTCTAGTTTCATTTTAACCTTAAATATTTATACCTAATTACAAAATGTATTTTTTTAAGCCCAGCGGGACTATACAGCTCAGAATGTTTGTGATAAGGTAAGTTTTCGTCACAAGCGGAGCGGATGAGCGTGGGACCCGCTCGTCGGAAATAACGCTTGATGCTACGACGACACGTCGCACACTTGAGCCCTCGCTTCGAGTTTCGTCAGCTGCTGATACGCTGCTCACTTCAGGAGACACGCAAGTCGGTACTTTTTCCTGTCAAAGAATAAAGTAGTTATTCCATTACATTGCTATGTTATGAGGTAATGAAGAAAACGCGCGTGTACGAACGGGCTGAAAAGCTTTTACTCTAAAGTCTATTTGTGGATGTTATATAAAAAGTGGAGTAAAAAATGTACTTATAAATATACAAAACTGTAAATGCTTTTTCATTTCTCTCAAGCCACGGTTGTACAATTTTTTACCACCGTTTAAAGCAACCTAGCATCTTGTACAAACTGGCGGAAAAGCTTTTACTCTAAAGTCAATTCGTGGGTGTTATATAAAAAGTGGAGTAATAACCGTACTATACAATACAAATATACAAAAATGTAATGCCATTTCATTTCTCTCAAGCCACGGTTGTACAGTTTTTTACCACCGTTCAAAGCAACCTGTTATTAAACACCTACCTTTTTAATAAATCTTTCTATTCTGTATCCGTATAATAAGTAACTATTAACCTATTGAACTTACCACAGGCTGTGTGAAATTAATCTTCTCCTGACAGCGACGCGATTGGTGTGCTAGGCACGCCGCGTAAGCGATTGCGTGTGGTATGTAGCTCTGTTCCACTACGCCGGCGAAGAGTGTTGTGGCCATTGGACCTGCAAGTTTATGAGCTTGTACATCGTTGTTCGCTGTGCTTTGAGGTTTGAACATAGCCACATAAAGCTAGGCTTTTTAAGAGAGATGGGGCAGTAGGTTTAACTTGTTATAGTGGAACGTGGCTTTACATTTTCCGTAAACATGCAACGGGAAGGCTTTTTCGGGAAACCTATTACTGAGTCTTAAATTTTTCAGTAATTTTTTTTCTAGAATATAGAGTCATATTTGCTAATGATGACGTGTTTGATTAATGTATACTGCGTTTATTTTGAGCCTAACTTGTAGGTATAAAGATGTAGCCTACCTATCATTACCAAAAAAATATTTAAATCGTGTACCTCAAGTACTATAGAAAAAAAAGGTCTTATTTTCCTCTAGACATTGTCATCTTACACAACGCCACTTTTCACTATCTAAAATCTTTGCATTGCGGAGTTTCATTTTATTTCACGGCGCGCCTCGGAAATGATTTCACCAGTTATTTGAGGTCGTATTTACATTTGGCCCATGTGAATGCTCGTGGTTTCACGGAACAACTTATTTTGTAAGAAATTGTGAGAAGATTTTCTTTAGAAAATTGTGTAAAGAAATATCGGTCATAGATTAGATTTAACATTTAAATAAATTTCCTGAAAATCGAAACCATCACCAGAAGGCACTCTGTGCCCAGAATGCAGGCAGCATTGCCACGATGAATGCGAATGATTATGCGTTGACCGTATTAAAAGCCAGCATACCGATCATGTAGAATAAATAATTTTGGTAGTAATAGGGCTTTAATATTTTTTTACAGAAAAATTAGTAAACGTCTTTTAAAATTTTACAGCTCAATAGAATGTTATACTGGATTTGTTATTCATCTCTGGTTACTAAAATAAAATTGGTTCGAATGTAAAAAGATTATTTTGTTTTCAATATTATTTTAAGGACGGAAAAGTATAACGAAACCAAAACATTTTACATTATTATGTTTCAAGACCTTTTATAGCATTTTTCATGTTGCGGCATACTTTTTTTATAAAATTGATTTTGATTTGCTGTAGTTTTATCATTCATTTTTGCAGAGCAAGAGTTTTTCAGCGACACAACTGCTATTTACACCTATTGCAATTTATGTGGTAAGTTTAGAGATTTGTTTTAAATTTGTTCTAGCTCTTACCTAGAGCCCAGATTGGAACATCTTCAGCACCATGCGTAGCCCACTGCCGCGGCACCGCTGAGGCGTGCACAGCATCCGCGGCGGCGGCAGCGGATGATGTTCCGTTCAACGGAAGGGCCCGCGGCTCGGAATGCCCGGGCCCTGAGCCGTAGAGCAGCGTCGTGTACCTCAGCCCGTCTATATCTGAGACTACTGTATCCGCACCTTTAGGACAAAATTATGAAGTTAAAGATATATAATTTTATATTTAAGAGTGTACCTTATGTAATTTTATAGTTAGAAATCGTTATTTATCTCAGAATCTGTGAAAGCTACCACCTTCATATTTAGGTAAATGATAATTCGAACTTTTATCTTGAATTCCGTCTTTTCAAAAACACGATTGGTGAAAATTTTCTCGATACTTTTATTTTTTGAAAAATACATGTTTTGCACACATTTTGCTATTTATCTCAGGAACCACCTCATATTTTTGTTGGATTTTTGTTTTGTCAAGAAACGTAGTAGAATTTCTTCGTTTTCGTCTTTTTAATTTTTCGATTAGTTGTGTAAATAACTTGTAATTAGGCATAACAGTTTTGGCGGAGCAAAATACGGAGCACGTCTATCGCTCTGTGCTTCTCACTCATACAAAAATCATATCTTGTCATCCTGCTTGATTTTGGCTGAGGTATGGCACGCTCTTAAGAGCGTGCCATACCTCAGCCAAAAAAGTTTTGAAAAGACGGAATCCAAGATAAAAGTTCGAATTATCATTTACCTAAATATGAAGGTGGTAGCTTTCACAGATTCTGAGATAAATAACGATTTCTAACTATAAAATTACATAAGGTACACTCTTAAGTTCTGAACCTACCACTAAAAGCTGTTTTGGATCTACACACCAAATCGAAATCGGTTTCAAAATGTGGTCAATATAGTCTCGCTTTCTTCTGTCCTATTTTCAATCATTAATATCCCAGCAACTAATGCATTAATTAACTATTATTGAATTTATTCTTAATCAATGAATTAACAATACATTACGTGCGTACTGATTAAAATAAAAGAAAATGAAGATTTTTTTTAAAAATAATTCTTTTTAAAGATATAAGCATTATAAAAAAATAAAGGAGATATATTTATCAAGAACTACTACTACTCCCATAAATCCGAAGTGCCTGGGCGCTTGTGGTAATAATTTACCTACAAAAAATGATACCTACCGACAAACGAAAACCTGATAATCTGCAACTGACATTTCTGCGTGGATACCTTGAATGATATGATAAAATCAAATTCTCTCCGGCATTGTCTCCGTAATTAAATTTCCTGGCATTTATTATTCAATATTGAAATGCTTTGGGAAGTGTTTGAGATCATAAATGAAAAGCTTTTTGATATCATTATTTGAATTATTATGGATAATATTATAAATATTAAAAAAAAAAATCTTATAAAATCTGTAAACTATTAGAAAAAATAGAAAGATATCTTAAGTAATTCTTTAATTTTTCAAGTTAAGAGAGATTTATAGGGGAAGGTAAATATCTACGTTATAAGTATAAGAGGTTATTGTTACCAACATTGCTTTGAGAATTTTCTTAAGACTAAAAACATAAAAAATAGGCCAAAAACAAGTAGATTTATGAATGCGCAATAAAAAAATTACGACATTGTTTTATAGCAGAATGAATATTGAGGAACCTATAAAATGGGTAGCTTAATTCTTTGCAACAAAGATGAGAATAGGTAAAACTTCTTGCAGATCATTATTATAGCCCGGAAATCTTTGGAATTCCCAGAAAACCCGGGTAGTTTGATACTTCAAAACAAATAACAATACAGATAACAAAAACAATTGAAATACCAGCTCCTCGGAAACTGTTTGAATTTCAGACATTGTTGGATCCTTGGAAGGAAGGATTATAGAATAGATAGATATTTTATTTTACTTATGCTTTCTACGGAAATCCGTGAAGCGAAATTAGTTGGAAGTAATTTATACCTTACTAGCAGCCCACCCCGGCTTCCCATGGGTATTTAACAGAGTTTTAAGTACTTACACACACATGTTGGGTTACATTATTGATGATTAAGGATTATAGAATAGATAGATATTTTATTTTACTTATGCTTTCTACGGAAATCCGTGAAGCGAAATTAGTTGGAAGTAATTTATACCTTACTAGCAGCCCACCCCGGCTTCCCGTGGGTATTTAACAGAGTTTTAAGTACTTACACACACATGTTGGGTTACATTATTGAAGTTTTCATGGGATCCCTATGAAAACTATCTTTTAAAAATATTCTACAGCCTATGATTCTCATTCTAATGATGAAAGAATTTTCCAAAAAGTAGTTTCGGAGCCTATCCAATTCAAACAAACAATTAAATCTTTCCTCTTTATAACATTAGTATAGATACACCTGGCATAGTGCACAAAAGTCATTTGTAATGTACCATACCTCTATACATCTAGCGTAGGATAATTTTTAGGAGATAAGTTTAAAGAATTTAAAAGGGTTGGCTGAGAAATAGAGAATGATGTGAGAGAGATGGATAGGACTTACCTAATACAGGATGTCCCCTCGGCGTGGCCTGGCCTCCGAAAGTCATGACATGCCCGTGGTCAGCAGTGACCACGATGAGCGTCTCGTGAGGGTTAACCCTCTCCAGCGCAGCCAGCAGCGCTGTCTCCAGCTCTAGAGTCTCATCCAAGGCTCTATAGGGGTTATTGTAGTGATGCGCGTGATCTATCCGTCCCCCTGCAGAATAAAAACAAGTTGACACCCCACTTATTCTTAATGGCCCCTTATCCTTAACAGATGCTAAGCACTGTTTTTTTCTTATTCAGAATTATGTTATAGAAGATGTATGTAATAGAGAAATAACGGTGTTTGTAAGTTGGGAGACAACCAAATAGGACTAGTATTTACAAAAAACAATTAAAACAAACTAAGGTAGCTCAACTGATTCATATCAATAACAGTTGAAAGCTGCTGGCTGCATTTGCCTCGCTGTATGGCAATGCTGATGCGCTGCGCCAGATACTGACCTGACCAGCTCTCGAGTCACACGTCGCTTCGACAGTTAGTTAGGAGACTATTATGAATGCTGGTGAAATTATAAATGAAATTTTTTTAAGAAATAGACAGGACTTGAACCCGCATTGTCCCTCCAATCCAACACAAACAAGGTTCGAAGTTATAGAGTATTATCTAGTACGGAGGACAGTCGACACTCGACCTCCGAGGTCGAATGTCGACCTCAATCGTTATAAATAATTCGTTAGAAATAATTTATTCGGCAGCAAGATTCTCCCGTCGTAGGTTAGGAAAAAAGTTACTGAGGTAGTCGCTACGAGAAACAGAACACAAAATCTTTTTACACGTTCACTATTTTAACGTGTCTAATTTGACCTAAAAGTTAACGGATTCAAATCTGTTTTATGTACATTCTTTTACTAGACTTTAGGGAATATGGACTATGTATGGATCGTAGCATAAAACACACAATAAAAATGTTATATTTAGTCAAAGGCGGCCGTTAAGGAGCATATAAAATTATATTTATTATACTAAGATTTCTTATGTTTGGAAAAGCAAAAATAATTTTGTTGGATGTCAAATATAATAAAATCCTACTAACGATTTGTTACTGCTCAACTAATATATTGCTACATAAATATTTGCTGACCAATTCAGTCATTTTGCCGACCACTCAATGCAGCTTAATTAACTTTTCTGTTAGCCAATTATATTTTCCGGTTGAGCAACCTCTTAAATATGTTAAATGGTTTATTTGTTGTAATATTAAAATGATACCTATTTTTGAACTGCGGTACAAAGTTGTATTCGTAAACATTAAACACTAGTTAGTTATAGCATCGGTATTATATTTCATAATTATTATGAAATATTCATTAAATTAAAATATTCACTATAGGTATTATGAAATATAATACCGATGCTTACCTACCTATAACTAATATAGGTCTATCGCGTATTTTAATAATGATCATAGCCAAACAAGAATCAAACAAACAATTTCCCATTAGGTATTACGAAATCACGTGACTTAGGCACTTGTCTTACCGTCACTGGCAAGCAAGCGATTACTATCTATAAACTATTTTCTTGCTCAAGAAATGAGCAAAAGATTCACATAAATTCCGTGTCAATAAAAGAGACACGTCATAACAATAGTAAGTATAGTACAAGTAATGATATGCCATTTCGATAGGTATTTTGATACGAGAAGTTCCGCAGTAGTAGAGAAATCTGAAACGGAACAAAAATATCCGTACTGGCAACGCGTTACGCTCGGCTGCGTTGAACGAGTGGCGCGAGTTATCGCGCTGAACGATAGGCGCGAGTTATCGCGCTTCTTACTCGCTAAATCGCTTTTCTTTTTTTTTTTCGGGTAGCGAGACGAGACACTTATAGGAACTACACACTTTTTCTTGCTACTCGCCAACTCAAAAAATACAAATACAAAATAATTTGTGTGCGTGTGTGTGCGTGCATAAGTTTTGCGTGTGGGAGAGCCCATGAGGACACCGATCTCTTAAGAGTCCGTGCAACAGGAGACTCCGTCCGACTCGTATCTACTTTCTAGCTCTAATCGCTTCTCACTCATCACAGGCAATGAGACAAATGCCTTAGAGTAACCTTCTTTCTATTCAAACTACCGATACAAACCTTCAATAAGAAGAAAGAACCCCTTATCATTCTTCATAAGAATGGAAAGAGCCGCTCTCGTCATGTCCGCTAGCGAGGGGTCGTCCGCTCTCACAGCCGCACCAGCCGCCGCCCCCTCTTCAGCATCCGCTGCCACCCCCCGTTCCACGTTAAACTCCATATGAGAGTATTCAAATAGTCCTGTTGATGTTTACATTTAATAAATTGTTTGTTAGAACAACATCTAGTATAATTGTTGATTCAACCCCGTTAGAAGATAAATATTTGAAGATAATTCAAACCCAAATGTAGACAAAAACAGTACGAAATTATAAAACTCTTGACTTTTGTAAATAATTCAACGGTAGTTTCTGGAAACAAAAGTATATTATCTTATATTAATTTAATTAATTAATTATTGTGTGCCTATTCAACGAAGATATTTTGTTATCCAAGAGCCTATACCACAAACTATATTTTTTTCGGATTATAAGTTCCAGTTTTTATCAGTTTCTACCAGTTTATGATAACATTTCTTATAAAATCTTGCGGTATGGTAGATAGATAGAACTTAATTGCACACATCAGATAAAAAGGTACAAAATACAACATTAATTAAATCTTAAAGAATAATTATCGGGTATTTATCGCGTACCTTTTGTTTTTATTTTCCCCTATGTTTATACGATAAATACCCGATAATTATTCTTAAATATGTCAACAAATCGTGAAAGTTACGACTTGTAGCAATAAGATACATAAGGTGATTTTTATCATTTTGACTATATGCATGGACGAATGAAGTTATCTATTTAAATATTCATAGTTTTTTTTATTAGGTACTGTTATTATAAATGTGGATAGTTTCATTGTAATGATTATGTCATAAACTAATTAGTAATTGATATATTTAAATGTCTCAAATAATTATTTTTAATTTATATTTAATTTATTGAAACAACAATGTTTAGATTTATAGATTTCGAGTTGTAATAATTATTATAAATAGATGACTATGACTATTATTATTATTATACCAACAGAAGAAATCGAGAGGCCTTAAATGCGAGTTTGGTCTATGGGGCTTTACTATGTAGGTACCTTAACCTATCGAAACTTACAATACAATACACTTTATGACACACCAAAGAAGAAAAATACACAAAAACAGGAAAAGTCACACTTTACAAAGTTGCACAATGGGTGGCCTTATCGCTTAGAGCGATCTCTTTCAGACAACCTTGAGATGGACACGAAGTAGTTGTAACGTTTTTTTTCAATAAATATTTTATTTTTATTTTATTTCTTTAAATATTTGATTTATAAACGAACTTTAAAAGATATTCTTTAAACATTTAAACTTTTACAAAGAGTCCTTTGCTTCCATGGTTTATTTGACTGCACTACTTTATTGCAATTCAAACGCGAGGGTTTAGTCAAATATGTTTGTATTTTCCTTGAGTTGGTTGTCATTGTTCTGCAGATTGTTTGATATATCTTTGTTCGCGGTATGTTCACACGAGAATAATATTGCGGTTTGAAATATTACAGTCCATTCATAAATCAGAGGGATTTTGTATGGCGTATAGGATTTATACTACAAAACATCGTCTTTATCGCAGGTAATAATACCAATGTACCTTGATGTTGTGATGCTGATGTCTTGTATATTCTACTAGCGGTCCGCCCCGGCTTCGCACGGGTATTTAACAAAACTAGGATTCTGATGGTAAAAGAATTTTTCAAATCGGTCGAATAGTTTCGGAGCCTATTCAATTGAAACAACCAAACAATCAAATCTTACCTCTTTATAATATTAGTATAGATAGATATAAATATTTTTTTTTTTTTAGTATTACTTAATAATAATGATTATTTGTATGATTATCAGTGTAATTGGTGACTCCGCTATTCTAATTAATTTTTAATTATTAACTTGGAATAAATGAGTACAAAAACCTTCCTTACCTTAGACTACCTGAGATACGTCGTGAGATACGTCGTTTAGACCACTTTTTGCCTAAATATATGTAAATGTAATATACCTACATACTTTTTGCTTTTTAATAAAACTGGCTACCTATACATATAATAAATTTAAAAACGTGCAACGAGTGTAGCTCCATACAAATTTATCGTTGACCTTAAATGTATATTCAAAGAAAAGTAGGTTTTTAAATAACTACTCTTTATGAGTCAACTTATGATCAACTTAAAACATAAAAACCAGATTACACACCTACCTACCCCATTTATATTTCCCCGAGACGAGGCCTGTTTATGAATGCATTTTGTTAACCTTTGAAATTCTCAATTGCTGGTTGTTTTTGAAGCTTAATTACAGGAACTCTCCCAGGGCTACGGAATCGACGATAAGTTGCCGTCGTAAAATGAATGTCATGAATGCCAATGGGAAATACACGAATTCGCATTTAAATCAGACCCAATTTTAAGCCAACTAAAAGACGATGTTTTAAGTTTGACGTGTTAAATAAAATATGCATAACAAACATCTTATCTGTTGTCCATAGTTAAATGTATTTAAATAGCTCAAAATTGTGTACTTTTTGAGCTTATAGCTCAAAAAGGACAAACGATTTGGATTTAGTTTTAAAGTGACTTTTTGAAGTGAATTTTAATCAGCATCCTCATCTAGCTGTATTATACCACCGCTAAGTATAGCTCTCTCGCTAAGTATTTCTTTAATTCTTTATTGCACACTAAAGTTATACTAAATCTTCAAAAAAATAATGGACATGTACAAAGGAGAGCTTAAGATTAAAAGAGTTTTCTTACAGCAAACCTACGGGTATAAAAAACTATTTGTAAAACGAGTGTGAATAGAAACGATTCCGACTCTCGCGCTCGAGCGAGACGGTCGTTCGTTCCGCCAGAGCCCCCGTGCTCTGTCCGTTCGACTTCTCGCCTTTGTTCGGGTTCGCCTTTGTTCGGCCTCCGCCTGCGCACGTGTCTCTACCTGCGTTCCGGTTCCTACCTACGCTTGGGTCTCCGCCTGCGTCGAGTGTTTCGCTTACGAAACATAATCAGTTCTTTTCAGAACTACTTTTCTGTTTCTATAGACTTAATAATTTCAGTTCTTTTCAGAACTGTGTTTCTCAAGACCAATACAGTCAAACGTCAGCGTCCTGCTCTTTTCAGAGCAACGCTCTTTCCGAGGTTCTCGCTTTTTTCAAAGCGGTTCCTCTATCTTGTTTCTTGGGCTTAATAATAGTGAAAGCCACGCCTTTAGTGGTCAACCAAGGGATACGTAACCGTGCCAACGAACTTGGATGGGCGTTGACCCGGAGCGCCTACTTTACTTCCTCAAAGTAAAGTAGAATCCGGCTGGGCCTGGGACCACCGGCCTTGGGGAAGAACCCTCGCCGACCCCAGGTAGCGATAGGTAGTCACACACCCCTTTCGCCCCGTAAGAGTGGTATAAGGGACACACCATTAGGTAGGACACATAGGTACACACCCCCTCCCTGTCTAACCCAACAGGGAGGGATCATACACTCATCCCGGGTGTCCCCCCCGGGATTAGGGACCCTCCCCCCACCCCTCAATATGTCCGCAATGGACATATCCAATCTGTCGCTTGACAGTTTGCGCGGAATCCTCCGCGCAATACTTGTCAAGTATCCTACGCTGCTTGACGACTTAATCGTCGGCAGCAAGGCTCGCCCGGCGGACGAGGTTGCCTCATCGGCTCCCGCCCCCGCCCCAATCCCTATCATTCCGGACTCTCCGGAGTCTCCGGCCTCTCAGGAGGCCCACTCTCGCCCTTCCTCTCCCGAAACTGAGGAGATGGAAACCGGCGAGGTCCCATCCGAAGGGGACACGTCCGGATCGGACTCCGAGTCCGATCTCCCGCCCGCTCCCTCCGCCCCTGAGTCGTCTTCCGACGACGGCTTCCTCACCGTAGGTAGCCGTAAGAGGAAGAAGGCTAAGGGCCCCCCTAACTCGGCTGTGGCTCACCCAGCCAAGACCCTTAACCGCGGGCCCTCAGCCCCAGCTCCCTCCCCGTCCCCCGCGGCCCCTCTGGCCCCTGTGACCCCCGCGACCCCCGCACCTCAGCCCTCTCTCCGTAAAGAGAGACCGCCCCCTCCGATCTTTCTCCGCGAGAAGGCCAAATGGCCTAATGTGGAGAAACTCCTTTCACTAAAGGGTATTCACTTCGTGAAAGCCCAGTCGGTCAAGGAGTCAATAAAACTCCAACTTGAAACGTCGGACGCGCACCGACGCCTCACCTCCGTCCTCCGCTCCGAGGGCATAGGCTTTCACACCTATGCTCTTGAAAGCGAAAAATGCCTCCGGGTAGTAATCCGCGGTGTCCCCGCCGAATTCAACCCGGAAGCTATCAAATCCGACCTCATGTCGCAGGGCTTCCCCGTCAGGGAAGTCCACCGCATGTACAGCGGACGCGACAAACGCCCCTTTGATTTAGTGCTGGTCATTCTCGACCTCACTCCCGAAGGCAAGGCGATTTTCGGCCTCAAAACCGTTTGTCGCTTGTCTGGCCTCTCAATTGAAGCCCCTTTCAAAAACGGTCCTCCCGGACAGTGCCACAGATGCCAGCTCCATGGCCACTCTGCGCGCAACTGTTTCGCGCGGCCGCGCTGCGTCAAGTGCCTGGGCGACCACGGCACCGCTGACTGCACTCGCAGCCGCGACGACCCGACCCCGCCGAGTTGCGTACTCTGCAACGCCGAGGGGCACACCGCGAACTATCGCGGTTGTCCCAAAGCGCCGAGAGTAAGCAATAAGGCTCGCTCAAGGGCCCCGGAGCGCTACGCTCCCGCCCCGCAATATACCAAAACATCGGCAAAGGTGTCTATGGCCCCCCCGCTCCCCGCACGCCCCCCTGCTACCTCAGCATGGGCTAAGCCTCTGGCTTATACAAGTCTAGCCCCTCAGGCGAAAGCTTGTTCCCCGCCCCTACCCCGCTCCCAGGAGCAAAGCCGCGCCCCGCAACCCCTACCTCGCCCCTCTAAGCCAAACCAACCAGCACCCGCTGCTGCGTCGGCTGGCTCAAAGGGGCCCTCCCCCTCAGGCGTTGACTTCGGCAAAGTCACTGCGCTCCTGCGCAAACTTAGCCAAGCCAAGACGGCCATTGAAAAATTGATGATCATTTCCGATCATCATGATGTCATGGCCTCCCTTGACTCCCTCTCTTTTAAGTCTCTATAATGGTTGTACAACCTGAGAGACTTAAACCCCGCTCCATTTCGTTAGCGTTCTTTAACGCTAACGGACTCAAGCCTCAGAGAGAACTCGTCCACCAATTTCTGGTTAACCATCAAATTGATATTCTCCTAGTACAGGAGACTTTCCTAAAACAGGGCACCGCCAGCCCTAGGATCGCTAACTATCAAATGATTCGAAATGACAGAACGAACGCCCCGAAAGGCGGTACTGCCATTTACTTTAAGAGGTCCCTGCACTGCATACCCCTAGATCCCCCTCCCCTACAAGACTTAGAAGTCTCTGTCTGCAGGCTTGCAATGACTGGTCATCAATCGGTCATTATTGCATCCTGCTATCTCAGCCCAAATAAGACGCTTCTTCAAAGCGATCTGGAATCAGTCCTCAGTCTCGGAAGCTCGGTCATTCTGGCCGGTGACTTCAACTCAAAAGATCCGATGTGGAACTGTCGTTTACGCAATCGTAACGGCCGCATCCTATCTCAATGTCTTGAATCCCTTGATCTTGACCTGATCGTCCCACTGTGCCCCACGCGGTACTCTCCCATCCTCGGTCAGAGCAACGAGTACTTGGACCTGGCACTGCTACGGAATGTATCCCTTCGGATGCAATCAATAGCAGTGATGCAGGAACTAGACTCGGACCATCGCCCCGTCATAATGCGTCTTGGCCCTCCTCCCAATGACGGTCCTCCCACCAAGACAGTAGTGCGATGGTATAAGCTTGAGAGCGCTCTCAAGAATATCCATTCGCCCGCCTTGGAAAAAATCCCCGACGACATTATCTCCACTGACGACATCGCAATCGCGATCGACTCTTTGACTAGTCACGTCCAATCCGCTATCAGCGAGTCATCAAAACAGGTGCCAGCGGCGAATGATCGTCGCTGGGACCTGCCAGATGACATCAGACGGCTGATCACTGAGAAGAACGCAGCGACTCGTCGCTTTAGTTCCTATCCCTCCCCTCGTAATCGCTTCAGAATGAACTCGCTTCGCCGCAAGGTTAAGAGAGCCATTCAAGAGCACCGAAACTCCTCTTGGGATGACCTGCTTTCAACGATCAAACCAGGTCACCAGGCTTACTGGAACCTGGCGCGCTCTATGAAAGCAGATGGAGTCTCCATCATGCCCCCGCTTATACGTCCGAATCATCAAACGCCTGCGTTTGAGGATAAGGACAAAGCCGATGCCCTAGCCGAAAGTCTGGAAGCTCAGTGCTCCCCCAGTCTTGAACCCGTCGATCCTGCTCACCTCGATACGGTGAACAGTGAAATCGACCGTCTTACTTCGCTGCCACCTACTGCCACCCTTGACCTAGTCAGGGCGGCCGAGGTCGCAGCGATCATCAAAGATTTAAAACCAAAAAAGTCCCCTGGCTCGGATGGCATCAGCAACAGAGTACTTAAACGATTCCCTGTTGCCCTCATCTATCTCCTCGTAAGCATCTTCAATGCAGCCATAGCCACTTGTTCGTTCCCTGACGCCTGGAAGGAAGCCAATGTAATTGGCATCCACAAACCGGGCAAAAAGGCGAACGAACCTGCCTCCTACCGCCCTATCAGCCTCCTCAGTGCACTGGGGAAAATTTATGAGAGACTCCTTCTGAGTCGCCTCTGGTCCCACGTCAATGAGCACAAGCTCCTACCCGATGAGCAGTTCGGCTTCCGAGCTCATCACTCTTGTCCCCAACAGGTGCTCCGCATCACGGAGCACATCCAATCCATGTGGCATCACACCTGGCCCGCTAGCACGGGAGCTGTCTTCCTCGATGTAGCGAAAGCCTTCGACAAGGTCTGGCACAACGGCTTGATTTACAAGCTTTTCACTCTCGGTGTGCCGGACAGACTCGTACTCATCTTACGAGACTATTTGTTGAATCGTAGCTTCCGCTATCGCGTGGAGGGCACCCTCTCTGACCCCCGATCCATCCGAGCCGGAGTCCCACAGGGCTCCGTCCTTGCTCCGCTTCTTTTCACGCTGTACACCAGCGATATCCCCCGTCACCCGCAAGTAGAACTTGCCCTTTTCGCGGACGATACAGCATTGTACACATCCGACTTGAATGCAAGCCGGGTGAGTATAAGGTTGCAGGCCGCACTAGGCACACTAGGTGCCTGGTTTAGAAAGTGGCGCATAGAAGTGAATCCGACGAAAAGTGCAGCAGTGTACTTTTCACGGAATTACTCTAAGCCCAGACCCCTTACCCTATTTGGTAAACCCATTCCCTGGGCCAAGACAGCCAAATACTTAGGGGTGATATTAGATCACCGCCTCAGCTTCAAACCCCACATTCGCGCTGTAACCAACCGTGCAAAGTTTATACTTAGCCGGCTGAACAGCCTCCTACGAGCGAAGAGTAAAATGTCCCTTAGAAATAAGGTGACACTTTACAAAGCGGTCGTACGTCCTATTATGACCTACTCCTCAGTGGTATTTGGCCATTCGGTCAATGTCCGCCACCTTCAGGTTGTCCAAAATAGATTTCTCCGCAAAGCCACGGGCTGCCCGTGGTACATGCGCAATAAAGACCTCCATCGAGATCTCAAACTCGAGTCCATTGCCCACTTCATAAAGACTGCTTCCCAGCGTCATTATGAAGCGGCAGCTGATCATTACAATCCCCTGATTTCCACCATTCCCGATTATCCCGTGGATAATCCGCCCACGAGTTCTCTCCTCCGTAGACCGAGACACGTTCTCGGTGACCCCGTTGACCCAATCACCGCCGCTAACCCGGAGGTGACGTCAACTAGTACCGATTCGCTTCCGCACACTACACACACGACCAAAAACCGACCCCGCCGGATGCGGGGTCGAAGAATTCCCCGCTTCCGCCCATAGGTGCACTTGTGCACCTAGGCGAAACCTCCATACCCTCTTGTAGCATCTGGCAACAGCCCAAGCCGAGGTTCGCACCTAAGTGGTGGCCCTTGCGCGTGTTGCCCCAACCTAACTCTACCGGTGTGGCGCCCTCTGCGCCCGCCAAAAGTCCGGTAACGCTGTCATGGCCATCTGCGGTCAACAGCATTAAAGTCCATTCGAAAAAAAAAAAAAAAGTGTGAATAGAAAAGAGTACAAACAAATGGAAAAAAAATTAGAAAATAAACATATTTAACATCTAAAACCTAACATAAATAATAATAAAAAATCAGTACACATTTAATATTTTAATTATTTATACAATAAATTTACACCATAAATTATTTAACTCGTGTACAAAGTAAAATTTATTTTAGTTTTTGAATTATATCGAAAAGAAAATATTTACTTTTAATAAAATTAGCTTGTCAAGAAGATATATCTTAAACCCTACAACAATTATTCAGTAGACTAGTATGTGAACCTATATTTATGAGAAGACGCACACTACTCAACGAATTATGAGAAAAGTTTGATAAAAGAACTTTCTGTGTTATAAATAAACAAACCAAATGCATTGGATCATAATAAACCGCGGCACATAGTTAATAAATCGACCTACAAATGGTTTTATAGGATGAATTTAATATCCCAAATTGTGGATGGTTTTATTAGTTTTCACCCTCTACGCTCGTAAAACGGATTTTTGAGACATGTATCTCCGATCAAGTAAGTATTAAATAAATAAATAATCCTGGACAATCCACACACCATCATCTAGCGCTAAGCTAGTCGAGTCTCCTTTGTCAAATTTGAACCTAAATACGTATTGTTGTTCCAAATACAAATTTACTGTATGCTTCTTATGGAATAGTAAGCATAACCCAGGAATATTAACTTTACCCTCAAGGAAATAATGACATTTAATTTGGGTTACCATGCGATCTTCGAAATTCAAGCTAACCTCTATTCAGAAGGCAAAATAAAAATTTATGCCGCGTACCTAACCAAACTTTCATTTAGTTAAACAATTCGCGAATCCTGAGTTGCGCTCGGTTACTGCTTTGAGCCAACAAGTAACATAAAAATAGGTTATTAAAACTTTAAAAGCATGAAGTTTCTATAATGCCTAAACGTAAAGTGAGATGAGCTTGGCTAAGTAAATATTAAAAAAAATCTTTTTAAACTGGTTTAATCAGATAGCTTTGGTTCGTATAGTCCTTTTCTCGGAATATCCAATCGGTTTGTTAGGTCTATTTCTATAAACGTCCATTCCGCCTTATTAATAAATTATTTTTGAAGGAAAATTGTATAGGTTTCAGTCATAGAGGTCTACTATCCTGATTTTACCCTATAGATACTACCATGTATCTATAGGGTAAAATGTATCTCACTCCCCACTTCTCTAAAACATAATTTTTCAAAAAGATATGTGCCTCATTTGAATATTATAAGATATATGTATATCATAAGGTCTTTGATCTATAATAATTGACAAAGCGCTATAGCAGAAAGTTTTGATAAAACGACTACAGTCACCAAAGTTACTGACACTCTCGTAAAGTCTAGGTGACTTAAGACCTGCATTCAAATATTTTTTACGAACCATTTTATGTTTCGACTACTACCCCTCTCAGTAAAATTGTATTTAGGGTTTTTGACAAGTACCTATTTGAACTATGACAAACATAGATTAATTAGATGCATATCCTATGCATCTAATTAATAATTATATTTCATATTTTTTATTTCTGTTGATTCACATATTATTTACGTATCTTTTGTATTTATTCTCCAACCAATAATATTTTAATAGTTGAAAACCTGCTTTATGCCTACAATAAGTTAATTTCATTAACCATCGTGAGAGAAAATTATCTTATCCAATCCGCCCTCTAACTTACCAACTGTATTTATAAATCTGTGAAATCTGACTATTTGTGCCAATTCGTATGTGTGGTTTTCACTTCATAAGGTTTTTAGCCGAGGCAGTTTCCCGCCGGCACTCACCACGCCCCGCTCAATTTTAAGCGTTGCGCAAAAATATTTTCGCTCTGACTGGGCACAGCATATTAAGGGTTATAAATATTTATATCCTGGCTGATTATTTTTGAACGAAAACGGTGAACGTATTTTCTCAAATCATTCGAATGTTGTTTAAGCCCAAACGTGAGAGGTATCCCTATAATAGAAATAAATTAATTCTCATTATTAAAAATCTATGAACAAGTATTCATATTTAGAAAATTATTATAAAAGGTCGAAAAAGTAGAAAAGTGACAAAGTTAAGATTCCTTCATGATTTTAACATGAAAACCATAGCTAATAAATTTCCTAATACAATTTTCTAGTGCTCCGTTGTTTGCCCGCAATTTATTATTAAACCTACCGGCGGCCGGCGGCGTTGTTTGCGCTCTTTATGTTATAAGGTTGATAGAATCTATAATTTTATCTTTGACCCTTTAAATTATGAGCAAAAACCGGAAACTAAATTACGAAGCACCAGTTGTAACTTAATTTTCCATTTCTAACTTTACCGGTAACTTAGTTTTGGCAAGATTAATATTTAGAGTACCCAACGTTATAAAGCAATTAAGGCTTCAGTGGTTAGGTTCCATCAGTCGTATGAAACTAAATAAAAAGTTAGTAGTCACTACGTTATGTACAAAGTCATTCTCACAAAAGTTGGGTACGACCTCCGTTTCTACATATCTAAAATATTTTCTAGCTTAGTTTTTTAAGAGTATTCTTATTCACTGCAAAACCCTAAACATCAAACATTTCGGTTTTTCTACGAGTACATACCTCAGTTTGCTTACCTTTGGTTACCTAATACATTTTAGACGTGCGATAAATTCATGTAATTGTGTTGTGACATTACATTTCATTATTTGGCATTACCTATCATCATTTTATAATCGTACCATAATTTCGACACAAATGTTTTGTTTGTGAATAAAAATGAAATGGAATAACAATACAGTGGGATATATTTAAATTTAGAACACTACTAAACCTGTGTTATCAATTTATTATATATAATCAAAATATACAATTATTATATGATTTCATTCGTCCAAAAATATATCCTAATAGTAGAAAGGAAAGTAATGTTATTTTTCCCTATCATCACAAACGAATCTATTTTATGCCTAATTTGTTTAATACTGTCCATGTTTTTACGGTAAATTCATCAGTCATATATGTCTATCCATATTATCTCTAGGTATATTAATCACTCCACGCCCGAGCTCTGAAAACCTGAAAACCAGCGTAGCATTGGGTCTAGCTTAGCCACACATGCTGTAGACCCTAGGGGGACGAACGGGAAGTTTACTTCCCGCTCGTCCCCACATTCATATACGTGGGGACGAGTGGGACGAAGCGAGGGGACGAGCGGGAATAACCCTTTTTATGGCAGTCTTTATTTTTCCTTTGTTTATATTTAAATTTGTTAACTAGTCGGTAATATAGTAGGTAATATATGATCTTATTGCATAAAATAATAATATTTTTCTCCCTATTACGAGTATAAGAATGTCTGTAGGCAATATCAGTTGATTAATTCCAAACCAACCTGACAGATCTTATTTCTGCCTTATGGGCAGACGTGACAATTCCCTGTACGCTTGGATTGTCCACTATTGTCCCCACTTACCACAGGGGAGTAGCACAAACAGCTTTTGATTATAGCCTCATGTATAGTGCTTCCTATTTCTTTATAGTTAAGAGTCGCAAATTGACGTGTTAATAAACAATGGGAACACATTAATGTTCTCCATGTGGAATTTTGGCCACGACGGCCAGTCTTAATAAGTAGTCTAGTGCTTTGTACATTATACTGCACAAGTACCGTCAACTACTGTGATGGTTAGCTTATGATTATCGCCCTTCAAAACCTACGTTTCATGGTTTACTATAGAACCGCCCCTACTTTGCATGTTATACCTACATATAAACCTTTCACTTGAATGACTCTATCTAGTAAAAAAAACCGCATTCAAATCCAATAAGTAGTTTTACAGATCTAAGCATACGTGACGGAACACGGGACTGACAGAAATCGGGAAGCGACTTTGTTTTATACTGTGCAGGTTTTTGAAAAACACCGCGCCGCCGAGGGCTTTCGACAAAGAATACATAATTCTCGTCATCATTTTAGGTAAAAAGTGATTCTTGGTTCATTGTGTGATACATATTCTTGGTACCATTAGTAGTTCTTAAGCTTTAAGGTTTTTTATAAGCCAAACAATGTAGTAGTGACCTCATAGAAATACCCTTTATAATTTGGCTACACACAGGCCAGACGCTAAGCTGTTGATTTATTTCAATTTTAAAAGTCATTCCATTATAAAATCCTTTTAATCCGAAAGAGCTTTATGTGGTGAAGAAAAAGTAATTTTTAATTCATTTGATACACGGTAATTATGGAGCTAAGAGCATGGTAGGAATATTTTTAACAGACTTTGAAAATAGGAGGACCTTCTATGTTCGGCTGTGTAAGTTTTAGGATTTAGAGATCGGTTTTGAAACCCTTATGGTCTCGCTCTGTCCTTTTCCCCCTCTTTAATATCTCACCAAGTACCTCTACTAATGACGCGAAATTTAATCATACATACCTATGAACATCTTTTTTATGTATTGTGCTTCTTAGAAAAAGGCACGAGTTACTAAGCACTTGACAGATCTTGTATTTTATTGTATCTTCGTAAATTTAACTCTTTCGCTATTGTAAAGAGAATGACCCCAGCTTTATTCCCGAGGGTTTAGTATTTAGCCCGCAAAACATAAAAGCAGTGTAAAATTAAGGGATTGGACGGTTTTTACAAAACAATCAAATTATACTGCGAGTATATAAACAAACTCCTCTAAGCTGTATGTATGCAATAGCTGAAATTTATTGTTTTTTTCTGTTTAGGTATCCAAGGCAAAATTACCAAAAACTATGATTTGTGCATCATTAGTTTAATAAAATGTAAGAGGGGAAAGGTAGGTCGTAAGCGATTCAGTTAAAACTATCATATTTGTACTTAGTAGACACTAATAGTTTTAATATTCTCACCTCTATTTAAGCATGACCAAAATATTATCTGTTAAAATCCAAAGGTTACTTACCTAGCAAATAGTCCACCGTTTTAGGATCTAGCTTCGCTAGTTGCTCCTTAGTGTGGATGTACTGAGCTCTCAATCGTCTTCTCTTCTTCTCTCTTGCCCAATCCTCAGCCAAGTTCCTTCCGTCAAGTCTCCTACCCTCCCTGTTCGGATGCTCTGGGTCTGGCGTCACGTTTGGCAGGAAATGTCTTCTGCCGCCACCCATTATAACCTAAAAATTGGGTATTGTAAGAGACGGACACTGGACAATGCAAGGTAATCGATCAGGCGTTTGAATGAGCAGAGAGAATAATAATAATAATAATGCTGGACAATCCACACAGCATCATCTAGCCCCAAGCTAAGCAGAGCTTGTGTTATGGGTACTAGATGACTGATATACATAATACAATATTATTAAATAGATAGATATTTTTTATTATACATAGAAAACAACCAGAACCCCTGAACAAATATCTGCAGATCGTACAAATATTTGTGCCGAGGCGGGAATCGAACCCGCAACCTCCTGCGTCGCAGGCGGACCTTCGCCCACTGCGCCACAGTGGTCGTCAAGAATGGTTTTCGATTTGCATTTTTATAAATAAAAAAAATAGTTTATTTCAATTGACATTGACATATCCTAATTTTCAGTTGGTGCCCTGCCACCTATCGACATATTTGGAACTGTTTTTTTTTTTAATGCAAATCGAAACCCCCTCATTGGCATTTAATATTCAGAGATAGGCGGTGTTCATCTACCTATTGGTTGATGACATGCCTGTTATATTATATAATATTATGGTGATCAAATAAAACTGGAACTGTAAACCAGACACAAATTGCCATATCGAAAAAGTCAAGTCAAAACTGGAACTGTCGTTAGAGCCAACTAAACGATCCTATCAGAAGAGTGCGGCAATATCTTTATGTTTAATTAATTAATTATAATAATTGTGCTGCTACAACCAATCCCCGATTATCGTATACGAGGACAATTAATAGTGAAAGTATACGTGATGCGAAAGGATTGGAATATACGTAAAAAAAAAACATAAGCGATCTGAAACATTCATTTAAATATTCACTGGTGTTTATCATGTTATTTACGTTTTTTCCCGACATAATAGGTTTACACTCTGTCGTGATCAAGTATTCTTTATTTATCAATTTATGATACATAGGTAGGTATTACAAAATTAAGCGCGCTGTGATAATGCTACATATAATTTTAGCAATAGAGCAAAAAATAATAAAGTTATTACTGAAGCATAAAAATTTGTCAAAAAAAAGTTTTGTATATCTATAAAATAGGTGAGACAACATTAGAAAATTAACGCTATAAATATCCGTCAATATTTATACACGTACCTATACGTTGTACGTTTTGAATACACACTTGGGCATTATCATGCTATTGTATCGTCAACAACAAATGCCACTGTACTCCACTTTTGTTCCAATAACGACACTTTGAAGGTACGAGTGAACTCGTTTATTATGAAATTGCAAAGGTGTTTTGGTTATGCTATCAATTGTGGACAACAGAGAGTTTAGGTCATGGCAGTTATATTGCATAATAATTTAATATACTTCCCACCGCTATGCCATATGGAGGGAAAGTACATTTATATTGTAGATTATATGTATAGATTGAACATTTACTGAAAGAAGACATTATTTGAATTTTAAAAACAATTTAAAGTGCATTTATAGATTTTTAAAAAGTTACATGTTTTAACCGGGAACCGAATCCGCTATATGAGAAAAATAATTACCCAGTAGCTATACCATACCGGTCGAAAGGCTTTATCATAAGGATAATTATTTGCTAAATAACATAGTATCAGAAATACTCATAAATACTTTCCCACCCTCGTGACATAGCGGTGGGACGCCCTGTATATAATTCAAGGAATACCAGCAAATAAGTAATCGTTCTTAATTTTTTTTTGTTCCGTGTGTGGTAACTTTTATTGGTGGTTCAATAAGTACCGAAATATCTAAGACCCCATAAACTGTAGCGACGTACTATAAAGTATTCTGTGCTGCACGTTGGAAGCTATCAAAGACGCTTTTCGATGAAAGAAATTTATTGGAAAATATTTATCGGCAAGCATTTCTATTTCTCTTGATTTGTGGCCACAAATTTATAAAAACCATAAAGATGTTTTATTTCTGAGAAATAATTTACGAGGTCCTCGCCTTTTTGAAGGTCAAACTAGAGGTTTTCATCATAACTCAATAAAATAGTTTGTTATTCTCTTCGGAGTTTATGGAGCGTAGAAGGTAGTGGAGATATAAAATTTCATTCTGAATACAAGCTTCTACTGCCTCTAAAGTTTATTGTGAGCTTTGGTATTCGTTTCGTTTGGAGTCCAAGAACGAAAACGTAGCTAACAGCTGTGAAACTTCATTTTATTTCTTAAAAGAACTGAAATCACAATCCTAAAGAAATAACGTTTTAAAATAGCATAACGGTTTTTATTTTGCGTTTTCTTATTTTTTGCATTGAAGGGTTACGTCATGATTTCGCTTTTTATTTTACCACTAGCGGTCCACCACGGCTTCGCACGGGTATTTAACAAAAATTTAATTTTTCATGTGGATCCCTAACTTGTTTGAAAATATTCTATAGCCTATGTTAATTATGGAAAATTGAGGATTCTAATAGTGAAATAATTTTTCAAATCGGTCCAGTAGTTTCGGTGCCTATTCAATTCAAACAAACAAACAATTAAATTATTCCTCTTTATAATATTAGTATAGATATAGATTACTATTTATATATGTGTAGAGTTAGAATGATACGTCATACAGTTTTCGAAGCAAGTTGCAAACTTTTTATAGTTTGTTCATACGTCATATTGTACTAGGAAATGCCAGTTTGGCATAGTTTACGAAAACGATCAAAATTTTTATCCCATCCATAATACTGCTATGCGCGGTGCAAAAATTCAGATTCAGATTCAATAACTTTATTTCTTTAGGCTTACAAAATAAGCACTTAGACGAGTCAAATTTCATACAGATAATTATTATAAAAAAGAAATAATTTGTTATTGATTTCTCTTCACTTCAATTTTTTGTCAAGGTTCATTGTTGTAAAGGTATGTCTAATATGACAGGAACACTATATACTTAAAATCAGTCTGAATTAAAATCAATCAGTTAGAGCCTTTGTGCTGTTTGATAATTGCTGAAAACTGTCACATTAAATAAGTAATGCTGGATAATCCACACAGCGTCATTATAGCCCCAAGCTAATTAGAAGCTCTGTTTAGCAATAGATGACTGATCTATAATAATATTATAAAGAAGGAAGATTTGTCTGTTTGTTTATTTGGTTGGATTGAACAGGCTCAGAAACAACTGGACTGATTTGAAAAGTTCTATTACCATTAGAATCCTACATTATCCCTGATGAACATTACTTTAGAATATTCAAAAAAGTTAGGGGTCCGTATGAAAACTTCAATAATGTAACCCAACTGTTGTAAAAATTTATTATTTTAGTATTTTTTGTTAAATAGGTACCCGTGCGAAGCCGGGCGGACCACTAGTAAAATATAATAATTATTATTACATCGATAGATATTTTTACGATACATCTGCAAATATCTGCAATAAATGTTATGTTCAAGGTACCACCTACCTGTTTTAGCCAAATAAATTCATCTTTCTTCCAATAGAGTGGAAGGAGTTGGAGAACTCTTATCTCACTATAAGTTAAGACCACTATAGATTCTTACATTAATATTCCTCCCCGGTTCATTCTCCACCAGCTGCATGGCGATGTCCTTGCAGTCCTTCCGTACAGTCGGCGGCACGCGGCTGTCATCCTCCCAGTACCGAGACGGCGCATGCGCATATAATGCGGCGGGCGTCGCGTGCGTTATCCGGGCCGTTGTTACTATGCCCGTAGATTTACCTGCAATAGGTGCTTATAGGTGAAAAATCTTACTAAGAGAAAAAAACACGATCTATCTGTGGAGAGGTTTACACATTATGAGAAAAAAATTATAAATAATTGAATTAGTAAGAAATGAGTGTCTCTAGCATGTGAACAAAAAGGCCTTGACTACCAAAACTTGACGCTACGTGCATCGACACATTTTTTTATTTACATTTTTTAATTACATTAAAAAATCCCTCCCATCTTCAAGAACATCCGTCAGCCCTCACAGCTGGTGCGGCGGCAGATTTGGCCGAGGATCTCAAGAGGCGCAAATATGCAGGTCTCGACAGAGCCTACAAATTTGCTCCCCTTGGAGTCGTGAAGTACCAAGGCTCCGCGGATTTAAAAAAAAAATATCTGAGTGTCTGGTCGAAGCGACGTGTGACCCGAGAGCTGGTCATTATCTCGCACAGCGCATCAGCATTGCTATACAGCGAGGCAATTTTTAATTTAATTTATACAGGGCCATTAAGAGCGTTTTGTCCTTATTTAAAAAAAACTATTATAGGCACGGTACGCAATCGGGTATCGCGTATTAAATGCGTAAACGCGTTATTGAGCGGTTGATCATTTAGTGGAATTTCTCTAGCCAAGGTACTTGTTCTTATAAACCAGTGTGTAGGTTTATGAAAAGAGCAAACAGGCTACCATTAAATGGGCCCATCCTAGATTATCACTTCATGATCCAAAGCTCTTGAGGACCAATTCATGTCCAAAGCTTTGTTGACGGAGCGTGAAAATTAGATGCGGTAAGGATCTTTTGGAAACCTTTCCATTTCTCCAAGTAGCTCATACTGTTTTACTGCGCACAGATTAGATTTATCAAGGAAAAATCTACTGTGGTTATAAAAGTATATGAATTAGAATGCAGTACATTCAGTCTGCACCTAACCTTCGAGCTTGACGCATCTCTCATGCCAACGCGTTACGCCATGATATTGAATAATTCATCACAGCACAGAGCTAGATCGATCGCCTTACATCATGTGTGGATAATAGAATGGATGCTGCTAGCATGGATGCAATTAGAATTTTGAATCTTTATTTATAAAAAAAAATTACAATTAATTAAATACGGGATTTCACACAGCATCATCTAGCCCCCATCTGCAAAGCTTCTGTTATGGGGTACTAGATGACTGATATCAGTTATCTATGTAATAATATTGTATTAAGAATATTCTTATTACGGTATAAAACATAGATCGACCAGGAACCCTGAACAAATTTCTACAGATCGTACAAAAATTTGTACCAAGGCGGGAATCGAATCAATAATACTATTAAAAATACCGATATTATATTAAAATATTTCAATATAATATCGGAAATATTTTACATCTGATATATATTAAAATGATGGAAAGAATCTGAGATCTGGGTTTCATTAGAAACCAATTCCCGTAATCTACCTAATATTATATAATGTCAATGGTAAACGATTTTGGTAAAAACCATTACCTATGTAGTTTTGTAAGATAATTATATAAAACTACCTAAATAAAACTTCGATATTCAAACCTGTCCGGGCCCCAAAAAATTGTCATTGATGAAGTTATCCGTACAATCATGTGGAAAATTGACCTTTAAAAATAACATAGTCGAAAAGGTAAATCCGACTACTTAAAAATCTCAAAGTAGTGCGATAGTTGGGAGGACTTATAAAATTCTTTTGATACTTTGGTAGACGGCGGCCTTTGTTCCTACTAGTACCCTAAGTTGATGAGGGGTGGGTGACTCCGATTGAACGTCAGCTTAAGACTTTTACATAGTCAGGTACTTAAATAGTGACTTTTAGTTATTAACTATTTTATTTCAGACTTCTAGCTGTTTCCTTGAGCATAGTAAACTTTTTTCATTTTAAGACACAATTCTGGAGTGTACAGAAAAGGCGTTTGTAACAATGCCTCACACAAGTACCTATATGAAATCACTTACAATGAGATTTTCGACCCCTACTGAGACCCCGCTATCTCTTTAAGCCCCATTTAATCTGACGTCATACTGGCATATAACCACCGGGGTATTGAGACGAATACTACACCTCAGTAGACGCAATGGCCAACCTCATAAGCCTCTTTCCTGCGTTGGTAGTCCGATAATAAAAGTTAACTATAAATCTTACCCTTTTACTTTTGGTCCTATCAGTATGAATTGCTTTTATTTGTAGAGTACAATAGGATATTAAGGAATTCCATCGATTCGATTTGGCAATGGTACTCGAGGCTACACGTTTATATAGGCATATCAACTAGGACAACCTATAGGCAGTCCAATTACGCTAATGGTTAGACTATCAAATTTGCGCTGATGTAGGTGTAATGTGCATTGTTGCTAATTGATACACATTATTAAACAATAAATTATATTCATGCAAAATTAATGGAAATGATTGCATTCTGACACCCTGGCTAAATAATATGAACGGGGTTTGCAAATAGATCAACTAGTACATGACTAGTACCTATAATAAATATCATAACTCAAAGTGCTTCTCGCCATAACAGCCTTAACGACATGATCCGACTGGCCTTTGTGACGTACCAGCCTTTCTCGAACAGAATGTTCTGTTGCGTGACGATGGTAAGAGGCCCGACGGTATGAGACTTGTCCCTTTGGAGTTGGCGTGACCTATTGTGTGGGACGCTGCTTGCGTCGACACACTTGCAGTCTCCCATCTTCCGTGGACATCCGTGAAGGCTGGTGCGGTTGCAAATTTGGCCGAGGAGAAGAGGCGCAAATATGCAGGTCTTGGCTGAACCCACAAAGTGGCTCCCCTTGGAGTCGAGACCCTAGGCCGTGGGGTACCGAGGCTCTCCAGGTTTTCAATTGTATTTGTAACCTTTCGACTGGTATTAATATGGATCAGTTGAGCTTCTCGTAGTTTGTTTGCAACAGTCTACAGGTAGGTTTATTGTTTCAATAGTAAGTAGCAGTTTAAATTTGGTTATTTAAACTGCTACTTACTTTACTGCTTTTGTTATTTTATTTGTTATCAAAGTGCTTTATTCCTTACAGGAGTTTATGACATGTCACAAAATAAAAATAAAATTACGCGAACAAGAAAGCTTTACCTTGTTAATTTTTGAGTGGGAGCAAAACCCTCACATACCTTTATCGTCTACATAATCTATTATTTTATAGAAGTAAACCTTTTTGCTCATAATATATTTGACACTCTCTTTGAATTTATTTATAAATATTTTTTACAAGTCACTTGCAATTCTGTTGTAAAAGCGTACAATACCTTTAAAAGAAATTAAAACGATTACCTACTATGTTTAAAAGAAGGCGCTTACAACGAGCAATGAGGCGGATTTCATTCTCGCTGCGAATGGTACCCGTACATTACGCCCAGTAACACTGGTCTTTAGCCAATTTTAAGTATCTTTCTTACACACCAAATCTGCCAACCTCGTCGACACATCCCGGCGAGTTTCGGTGCCATTAGTTCAGATAATCATCTAAAATATTGCAGTCCACTTACACTGTTTTGTCAACTTTAAAGCCGCCGACAATGAAGCCGCTGAGTGCTCGCCGACTTTTTTGTATAAACTCCAATAAATTACCTGCATCATGGGCCCAGTCGACCAAGGAGGTTACTTTCGAGTTGATGGTGGAAGAACAGCTGTTGAACCGACCACCAGCATCAAGGCCCAGGGTTTCGAACCTCGCCTTCACGCCGCAGAGAAGCGCCGTGGCACACGCTGAAGATTCACCCGTTTGTGCGTCGATGTTGTATGTCTAGGTGAAGGAAGTAAGATTAATGTTTTAGGTTTATGATGCCCTGGATCTTAAACCTAAAACACTTTGATCTGGATGAACAAAGTGGCATAAAAAACACATAGGTACCCTGGATGACATCACTCATCAAAATAGAATAAAATAAACATCCTAAATATATCATATAAATATATCATTTTTTTTTCAATATTTTTTATTCATCCACCGTACTTGATAATAAAGAAGTGTTCATCATTGGCTCATAACGTGATTACACATTGTATAATTCTTGCCAGCTGTCTGTCACATGGTTTATCTACTCATGTTCAGTGTTCCATGATCGATTGTTTTCGCATTTAGGTTTGCTCAGCTACTTTTGCTACATCGTCGTCGATGCGAATTCAAAGATTCCAACTCAACCATTTTTTGTCTTTATCTAGTGGTAACAAAAATGACCCGCCTGAGAATGTTAAAATAAACAAAGCTAATGTGTTCTAAACAAGTGATTAGTGAGAACACATTAGTGAATCCTAATAGATTAATATTTTAGTGTTCATATTAATTGAAATCATATAGTAATAACTTCTAATATTCATTTATAATTGAAGTGGAATTTTAATGATATTAAATATTAAGTGAATTTAATTTGTATTTTGGCTTGATTTGATCTATTTTAGGCAATTAAATGTCTCATCAGTTAAAATATTTATGGTAGATTTATAGTTTTGTTAATGCACTGCATGAATTTATAAAAAAAGCCCCAAAAAAATAAATAACCTCTAATTAGTTTTTGTTATCTAATTGCTTTCTTTTTATTCTTATTCTTCAAAACCAAGAAGCATTTTTTATATCTTTACTAATATTATAATGAGGAAAGATTGGACTATTTGTTTCTTTGTTTGAATTAAATAGGCTCTTTAACTACTAGACCGATTTAAAAAGTTCTTTCACCATTACAATCCTACATTTTCACAAATAAAATTTTCAATAAAATTCCAACAGAATTCAGTGTATAGGCTAATCACGATCGAATAAAAAACAACATATTGCAATATCTATCGGTCTACTCACATTCTAGTTTACCTTTATGAAAACGGTTTTTGCGTTCCGAAAAAAAAGTAACATTTCATGTCTATTTCTATTTCAATAAAATTTACAATTCTGACGATTTCAATATTAGTACCTAACATGGTCGATTCGGTTTGGTTTATAAGGATAACATTCATAAAAAATAACATATCAAAAATGTTGCGTGTTATTTTTTTCCTGTGTATTCATTTTAGTTTATCCAAATTTTCTCTCAGATCACAAACTTTGTTTTTGGTGGATTCAGTTCAGAAAACGTCTTTTTATAGCGACCGATTCACGGCCCAAGCCGATACGGAACGATCTTCCTATTGAAAATAAAAGCCACATCTCATTACACTTTTAAAAGCAAAGTTTACAAATATTTTACTACATACATATAAAAACTATGGTAGTTTGACTAATTCATTATGAATGTAAGCGGATTAGCTACGAACCTATTATATGCGCTCAGTGAGCGCATTGAGGCGATACGGGCGCGACGTGAGCCGCAGTCGCAGCCGAGTTAAGGGATGAAACGTTGGTGTTCTTACAACATATAATAGGTACGTAGCTAACCCGCTTACATTCATAATGAATTTACAATTATTATTTAAGTAGATCAAAATAGGTAACAAGTCCTTCTACTTTAAGCATTTGATTGCTTTATGAAAATGTTACATTTTACATTTTCTTCTACCAAAGTCGCTGTCTGTATAGGGCCTTAAAAATATATAAATAAACTACTGAGTTTTGTAATATGTTCCGAAATGCTAATCCTGTTTCAGGTTACCTTAGCAAGTGACACAGCTGGAAAGGTGTCCCAGACTAGATCAGTGTCTTCTCCTGACTGCCCCCTCCTCTGTCCCCTCAGGATCCTGGCTGCGGTGGCGGTGGTGAGACTCATGCCATCTCCTACCACCAGGATTACATTTCTGGGAAAATAAGCTTTGGTCACCATCCGAAGTAAACGGTGCTTGTCGGTACCAGATGTTGTTTTTCTGGTAACTTATAACCTGGGTCTCTTAGTCTCTTCTAAACAAGAGTGAATAATAATAGGTGTTTAATAGACTTTCGTGATGCATCGAAAACACATTCAATAACATGACGTAGTAAAGGATTCGGGAACGTTGAGTCTTTTTTAAAAACTAACTTATAAATTAAATCTATTGGATTTAGACAATAAAATTCAATTTTAAAATGAGACGTCTATGAGCGTTTTTAATCTCAATACGACTGACAATTAATTAAAAATAAACTTAGGTCCTAAGTACTATCGGACGCGCGGGGGCGGCCAGACGGCGCGACGAGGTGATAGATAAGCCAGGTAGAGCCCACCCGATAGAGCAAGCTTGCACTTTAGGCGTTCAGTGTAATGATGTCTCTACTTGTTGGATGCATAACTACGTTTGCGTAAAACAGTTTTTACTAGCACGGAGGACCGTCACCTTACTAAGGTTCAGGTACATACATACTAAATTATGTAAGTAGTTGTAGACCTAGAATGTGTTATTAATTTATTTTCTTTTCTTTACTGTATCCTACTTACTAATGTTTACCTTATACTAGAAGCAATGTACCAACCTACATAATAAGTCTTCAAAGAATAAATAAATGTTGATGGTCTCGATTATGAATAAAACTGAAGCTACTCACTTAGCAACCGGTTTCTTATCAGGCGCGTACTGCAGTCTTTTCTGCAGCGTCTCTTGAGCTTGAGTGTACCAATAGTTGCGATCTGACAACAGAACAATGGAGTCAGTGGCAGTGGGGTCAGTAATGCATCACAGGCTTGGTTCTGATGAGGCTAATGCCTCCAGCCACTCTAGGTTGCTAGAAAGGTACTTACTAAGTACTACTTAAATATAGTTCGACTTTCGTAACTTAAAACCATGTGTCCTAAGTCCAGTCAACGAGAATATTTATTAACAGGGTTAACTTTACAAAAACAATATTTTCATGTGATAAAATTTTTAAATAATTATAATTATTTCACCAATGGTATAGTCATGTACCATTAAGGCTTTGACTATACATATAAGTATCTGGGATCCCACGGGCAGGAAAAAACGGCCCTGGAAAAACCCGTCAAATTTGAATTTTTCTGCATTCACTATTAGGGCCATCTGAATTTTAACCGGAAACAACCAACCATGTAGTCATGCAGATGTAAAAAAACATACGAGACACATACAAGATATAGGAGAGATGCTTTTTGTTTTTTTTTTTTAATTTTTTGTATTTTTTTGGCTCCTTAAGGTCCCAATTACCCATTTACGTTATCACCTTTTAGGTGTAGTTTAAGCCTACTTAGGCTTCTGTTTGTGGGTCACACGTGTAAAATCAAACAAAATGATTCTACCTATTGGTTTATTACAAAACCGTTAGAACATCAAAGAAAAACGACCTCAAAAAATATACCGATGTTGGTAACATCTTTAGTATAAGATTTCATTGATTTTATTGTTCGTTCGTAATAAGGCACATTCAAATTTACATCAAAGAGTGAATATGAATGAAATAATGAAATATGTACCTACTGTTGAAAACAATTTTTTTATGGCTTCAGCTTGTTTGCGAGGCTGCTCGAAAAATATAGCATATTATAGAGTATTAGGGACAGCGCAGACAGAGAGGAATAATCCTCGCGCGGTCTCGGGAATTTTCTTAGCGGATCGCGTATGCTCGAGCTTGCGCGCGACTTCGCCTGCGCGAATAAACTGCTCTGGATTACCATTCTACTGTACATACCCTCAGTGACAACACTGAAAGTACGCGTACGACGCGGGCGCAGGCTCGATGCGCGGGGCTTCCTGCGTATCTTCGAGGACGCGCGAGGATTTTTTGTTAGGTTCAAGCATGTATGCATTTTATTTTAATAATTTTAAAGTTGATTTTCGAGTGCGTTATAAAAATCCTCTCCGCTGCGCTCCTCTCTGTCTACGCTGACCCTTAGGGACGAGGCCTTTTGACATGCATGTACCATTGCTAAATAAATAATGCCGGACAGTCCACATATAGCTATAACGGAAGACCAGGCTGGCTGGTAAAGTCTCCCACTGGAGATTAGCCAGTATTATGCTGAGCTTATGCTGAGTAAGGGCCTTTCTGTAACAATTATATGCATGTACCTATCCTATAAGTGTGTCTTTTTTCTACCTGGTTATATTGTTGTTATTAATATACGTACGTCTGTTTTAAATCTAGACTTTCCCGCTCCCGCTGCACATAAACCGCACCGTATTTGACAAAATAATCAAAAAATCGGAATATAAGTCACAACTTACCGTACGCTTCCTTGGCCTCAGCTTTCTGCGGCGCCGGCGACAACACCCCAGTACTTATAGTGGACATCATGATTGCGATGCAACACCAAGCTGTCATGGTTCACAAGCCGCATCGGTGCAACAATCTACGCCCGGGCTTTGAATACCAGTCATAGACAACACAGTTGTTAGGCAGTTAGTCGAAATATCTAGAACAAAAGAAAACTTGCGTTAGCATCAACGGATACAAAATGTTTACATCGTTACATCCTAATTTATGTACAGTGCGCGTCAGAATGAGGTACCCCCCTTGTCTACAAAACATTTTCGACTACTCCTCATTCCCTTGTAACTTGTCACAAATTTTCACATGCAAAAATTTATCACACCGCCGCTTAGGATCGAACCGTCCTACTATATTCCTCAAAGTCTGAAATTCTCAACAATAACAAATATTGTGTTCCCACATACATTGTACAGTGCGCATCAAAATCAAAAATCAAAATCAAAATCAAAATGCTTTATTTCCTTTAAACCTTACAGGACTCTTGGACATCACATATAAGTACCCCCCCTATGGTACTTATATGTGATGTGTACTGTACGTACATATAAGCCAAGTAATGACAAACTTAGATTTCTACATGGTGTCAAACTGGTTATCAAAAATATTATTGCGTTTGAAGGCTGAATGTACTTTCTCTTGATTAGGTATAAAACCTCATACAAACTCATATAATATTTTTTTATCAGGTGCCCTTACTTCCTATTTGGGATATGGCTAAATGGGGAGAACCAGTGACCCACTACTGTGATCGTTCAGCCAAAATGTGTAAAAGAGACAGACCATAGGAAATATCCTATGATCTGTCTCTTTCACAGTCTTCTCTTTCTACAGAATACTGTTTGATACGTAAAGAGCAAAGAAAACTCATTAGGGGTATTTCAGGCCTGAAGTCTTTGTTAACCATTCGTGTCACTATTATGGTGGCAAAGTTTATGCAAGGCCCAAATATAGCTGAACATTTTAACCATAATAAAGATAGAATCACAAAAGAATTTCCCGAAAAATGCCTTAACTAGTTCACATTAAAAATAAAATAAACCGTGCCCGCTCAGACACAACCCTGAAAACTTTTATCTCCGAGAATGTTTTAGTATGAAACGCCGGAGTTTCCAAGATATTTTGACAATCTTAAATCGTGAGAGTAAATCGGGAAATAGGCTGAGTCAGGAACAAAAACACGTACTGTCGTAAATTATTAAGTTTACCTTTTCGGGAGTCACGCTTCGTAAATTGTCTTACTTTATGATATGACAAAATATGTGTGTGCCTGCGTTACACGACTAAATTGTGATGTCTCTGTTGTAATAAGTTTTATGCTCAGTTATAAAAGTTGCATGTGCGCATAAAATAGAATTCCTTCGTAAATAATCCTCTGGTAGAACAATATTATATACTCCTGAAAACTTTACGGGAAACTTGTGTTAGAAATTTGACAGTTGGATATTTTAGAATTCTAATTTTTAGTTCCACTTAACAGTAAAGTCTGCTGGTTTTAACGCAGTAGAAGTATCAAGGGGATTTGCTTCAAAATAAGTTTTGAGAGCCCAGCATAGTCCAAACATAGCTTTGAAATATCCGCCGTTAACATGTTGTCTTACAAGTTCTTCCTTAAGAACCTACCTATATATTATCCTTAGCTATAAACCGAGTCACCCACGACGCAAGTAATTTTTCAGTGTCCCACGAAAATCGTCATACATATTTCACATGACTCTTTTACGGCACCACAATGTTAAATCGGCAAACAATGTTTGCTAAAACTTTCCGCCAATGTTCCATTTTATCAAACGTGGTGGCCATTTATCGTGGCTGGCTTATAAATAAATCACTGTTGTTAAATAAATTGAAAAAGAAAGACAATTTCACAGTCAGCCAGTTCAATAGTGATAACAATGCTACGAGCATGTTCCGTTTGTTTTGTTTTTTAGTTTTTTAATTTTATCGCACTGGTTTTGTTTGTAACAATCTTTTGTATCACTAGCAAAATTTTGATCGATTCTAGATACACATTTCTGGTTTTGGTTCTTTGTTTCTTAACGGTGGTGATTGCATCTGTAAGTATATTTTTCATTACTCTTACTATGAAAGTATGTCTGAAGTTCTCTAAAGAGCGGGTCAAAAGTAATACTTTTCAACCCTAGGAAGAATCGTTTTAAACTGACGGCTTTTAGCATTTCTATTGAACTACATACCTATGATAATGGTTGAATGTTAAAAATAATAGCTGATGCTTAAAAAAATATTCGATCACAATTTGTTTTCTCGTGTTGTAGAGTTTTATTTGTATTATAATGAGTTCTTCTGATTCAGATATGGATTTAACGCTTCACTACATAGTATAAAACAAAGTCTCTTCCCGCTGATTGTCTGTTTGTCCCTTATGTATGCTTCGAACCTTAAAACTACACGGCAGATTTTGATGCGTTCTTTTTATAGATAGAGTATTCCAAGAGGAAGGTTTTTGTAACAGCATTGCACATTGCACCCGTGCAAAGCCGGAGCGGGTCGCTAGTGATTTCATACTAGGCTAAAGCAGTAGTGGACAACCTTTAAAACCTCACCTAAGTTCGTATTGTATTTTTTTTATTTTCTTGTTATTCGCAATGAAAAGCACAGTGTTTACCTCGGATGAAAGTAACTTATTTAGTCCCTCGAACTATAGGCGCCACATCTCGGGGCATCACATACTCGCTAAGAAACCACATGTCGGGACCAAACAGTACATTGTTGCCCTAGGATTGGAAGGAACTTATTTCTAGTACGTAAGTAATAGAACTTTCGTAATCATTGCACCTACTTCTGGGCATCCTTTAATATTTTTCCTAGCCTCATCTGCTCTGTGCCTCCCAAAAAACACGTTTGCCCGATGACTTTTTCCATGTCGAAGACCTACAGAACGTAGGGTACTTTACCTTAGCCTTGACCCAATAGGCTTTCGGATATACGCGGATTCTGCGGTTTTAACTTGTCCAGCCTTCTATAATAATTCCTCCATAGTAGGCACTTTAATATCCTTGAAAGTTTTTCGTCTAATCCACCAAACAATAGACCTAAATTATTTTGCGTAAAAATCAAACGTAAAAATATTTTAAATTCGCACTTCCTTAACCGCAATCAAGAACTTACAAGTTCCAAACTTTCTGGGACGGTCCTCTGTATTCTTTGCTTTGGCGTCACTTCAAACTTCCTTCCCGTTTTCTTATCTATATACTTGTGGATTTCCTTGGAGAGACAAGACTAAAGTGTAGTTCTTATCGACTAACTTAGATGAAATAATAGACATAGTCGAGTCTTTCTCTTCCTCATGTATACCTATAGCGAGCGGGACGATTATCTATATCTATACTAATAATATTATAAAGAGGCAAGATTTGATTGTTGAATTGTATAGGCTCCAAAACTATTGGACGGATTTGAAAAATTCTTTCACCATTACAATTCTAAAGTATCCCTGATGAACATAGGCTATATAATATATTCAAAAAAGCTAGGGGCGTGTAAAATTATATTTTTATTAAATACCTGTGACCCGTGCGAAGCCGGGGCGGGCCGCTAGTTTATATAAAAAGGGCAACATACATGAAAATCCCATAAGGCTCAATATACACTAGGTACAACATTTGCAGCGTGCACACATTTTTTGCTCAACTAAACAAACATAAAAAAAACAGTAAAGTAATGTTCCGAACCTAACAATGTGTGTTTAACTTGCGTATAACTTAACTTTAACGTTTGATAAGAAAGAAATAGGCCTTTTTTAAGTCGACAATTATAAAAATATAGGCTTTTTTTATAATACTTTGTTAATGTGAAGATTGTCCGCCGTGTGATGCCGACATAGAATTTCACCACCCCAACTCTTCCCGTGGGTGTCGTAAGAGGCGACTAAGGGAAACACACCGGGAGGTGGGGGCAGCAGCGCCCTCTGTAAAACAACGCCACCGAACTGCGATCCCCAACCCGCATGTCCAGCGTGGGGATAATGGGCAATAACCCCAAATGATGAATAATACCGACTATATAGGCTGATGTTGTGAAGATAAAATAAGAAATAAAAACTACATTTGATAATTTGTTCATTATCATTTTATGGATCTCTCCATAAAAGAAGCGTAATGAATGTAAGATACTTTCCAAGTCTATAATATATCAGCTATCAATAGCTTTTCCGGTATTCATTAACTTTTTTATCTACAATCATATTCGAAAATAAGAACTGAAACCGCAATTGTAATATAGATCATTGACAACCTCTGTTGCGCGGTAGGCGTAGGTCGACCTGCGACGTAGGAGGTTATGGATTCGATTCCCCCATCGGGACAAATGTATGTACGGTCTGCAGATACACTCGAGAGCAATGAATCCGGGTCACTCAAAGAATCCAAAAAATCTCGGAAAGTAAGAATGCTAGGTTAATGCAATAAATTGTTCTCCGACGAATCAAAATTTATGCTCTACAAGCACGATGGAAGACACAGAGTGTATAGAAGACCAGGGGAAAGATTCAAGCAAGCATGCATCGAAGAAAAAGTAGCCTACGGTGGTGGGTCTGTACTTGTGTGGGCCGGAATTTCCTCTGAAAGTCGCACAGAGCTGGTGATCATAGAAAACGGCTCTTTAACTAGCGAAAGATATGTGGAAGAAATCCTCAACGAACACGTTGGTCCATTTATGGTCAATTTGGGTGAGGATGCTATATTTATGCATGACAATGCCCGGCCTCATACAGGTAGGATTGTGAATGACTACCTTCAAGAGATGAACATTACTTGTATGGAGTGGCCAGCGCGCAGCCCGGATATCAACCCGATCGAGCATGCTTGGGACGAGCTAGGGAGATGCGTAAAACAACGAAACCCTCCCCCAATCACGCTTCCTGAGCTCAAAATTGCTCTCACAGAGGAATGGGAGAATATTCCCCAAAATCGTATAAGGAACTTGGTGTACAGCATGCCAAACCGCGTAAACGCAGTAATGGAAGCACGAGGAGGTAATACAAAGTATTGAAATTCAAGAAAATCGTCATAAAGTTCAAAAATTTCATGTTTCCTATTTTTGTTTTAAGGAGAGATCAGCAGTTTTTTTTCTTTATGTAATTTTGTGTAAATAAAATGTATCGTGACTCATATTTTTTTAACTTTCATTTAAGGAGTATTAAATTGTCTATTAAATACAATTTATTGCATTAACCTAGCATTCTTACTTTCCGAGATTTTTTGGATTCTTTGAGTGACCCGGATTCATTGCTCTCGAGTGTATTTTGTCAGGGTGTTCTGGTAGTTTTCTATGTATAGTAAAAAAATATCTATCTATTTAATATATTGTATTAAGCATAACAGTCATCTAGTACTCATAACACAAGCTCTGCTTAGCATGGAGCAACATGTGGATTGTCCAGCTTTATAATAGGTATCTACCACAGGATCTTTCGTCAAAGTTAACAGACTTATTCGATATCGCAGCACAGCTTATTAAAATTCAAACTGACATGATGACAGGTAATGTCAGCTGTCAAAAATATTGGTTATTACTAATCTGAGGTACTTTGCTGTCCGATTAGGCAAACACCATAAAAATGGCCTAAACGATACGACACTTTGGTTTGGTGTGAAAAAACAATTCAGCATGAAAACCCGTCCCTTTGTGAATTTATTCATATCAGGAGTTTCCTAATGAATTATTTAGGCCTTTATGAACAAAAATTTATACTTTGACGTTAAAAATAGATGAGAAATAGACCCTTTAGCGCGTTAGTATTTGGAGGACTCTTGTGGAATTTTATAGCTAAAGGTTTCTTGTTCTCTTCTTTACTTTACCTTAAAAAGATTAAAGTGAACAAAGAATCAAACTGGTCACTTTATTGCCATTACTTATGTTATTTATATTTTCTGACGATTCCGAAGGTTCCTGAAGGTTCCTGTAAGGTCTTCGAATTAAGCACTTCGAATTAATTTTTTTGGCTTTGATTGAAGAGTAGGTACGATTCGCAAACATAACATTTTTTTTAGTGAGATAGGCCTTTTTGTACAGTCACTCTCCTGAACTATTATATATTTATTGTAGTAGGTCTTCAGTATGTGTCTCCATCGAGATCTTCATGTCATGCTGGCTTCCAGCATTAAGCCACAAATTGAACGGACAGAACAGTCAGTTGACTAATTTAGGTACCGGTAGGTACCGGTTGACTAATTTAGGTACCGGTAGGTACCGGTACCTAAATTAGTCAACTGACTGTTCTGTCCGTTCAATTTGTGGCTTAATGCTGGAAGCCAGCATGACACAGGTACGGTTAGGACAGGGTAGCGGTCGAATCCGACCGGAAACCCGCAAACCTGTCAAGTTCCCGTGCGTCGTCCAACGAATCGTCTGGCAACGAGTGGTTGACGGCGCTGTGCCACTAAGGCGAGAGAGGAAGTATCGATGGGTTTTAGTTGGTATGTCACTAACTGCAAGACCCTAACACTCTGTTAGTAGCTCAGGAGAGTCTCATCATCATCATCACCAGCCTATAATAGTCCACTATTATAGGCTGGTGATGATGACATAGGCCTCCCCTAATGAGCGCCATAGATGGCATCATTATATAGGAGAGTCTAACATACCTAAACTAGCTCTCCTCAGGCTAGAGGTAATGCGCAAACAGCATTTTCCCATCGTAAAAAAAAAGTATTGATACGCTACTAAACTAGTCAGCTTAGTTAGCGGTAGCTAAATAGCTCTATAATTTAGCCGCCTGGCCTTATGCTTTACTTTTTAAACCTACCTAAAAAGCAACATAATATCTATAGGTCACGTATATAAACTTTCGATCCATAATTATCTGCTTTTGAGAGTTCATATTTACAGATTTCGTTCATTTGTCTGATATGTGGCTTTTTTATTAAAACTTACGTTCTGCGAACTATTTTTTGTTCAAAGTTTCGTGTCTCATAAATAAATTCCTTTAGTGACATGAATGTTGTTCAAAAACTACGGTTTAGCGTATACCTTTGGCAGTTACAGGAAACATAATTAAAGTTAAATTACCTTATTAATCACAATTACCTCGACTTCAGTCTAATTTCATCTAATTTGCAGTTATCGGGTCAAGCTCGACGATGTGAAGTAATGGCTAACATGTACGGTCACTAGCAAAACTGATCAGAATTCTTATTTTCATATATTATATCTTAGATATCATACCTCATACCTAAGCCTCTCTCTACTTTAAATAATTAGCCAAAAGTTGTAAGTTAAATAATAAAAAGTTCGATGAATCAACCAATTTGACAGACTTATAATCAACGGGAAATCCTTATCCTTTTTTTTTTTTTGTTTCATATTTTGGAGACCCTACAATGATATATCTATGTTCATTACTTATGTGACCTCTTCCTTTAAAATGACATTAAAGATAGGTGAAATTTCTCAAAATCATAATTGTTTTGAAGTAGAACGCTTAAGCAATTGTGTCGCTGACTGTACAATACCTTTCTTTCATTATTTAAGTCACGCTATGCACCAGAAAAAAATCATGATTCAGCGAGTAAAAAAACAACCCTCGGATCCCATAAAATGCTTAAACACATAACAATTCTTTATAACAACGTTATACACGTTAAAATTTAACGACGACTGAAATGGCGCGGCGGGTGAAGGTCCACCTGCGACGCAGGAGGTTACGCATTAGACTCCCGCCTTGGGAAAATGTTTGTAGAATCTGTAGATAATTGTTCCTGTGTTTTGTTTGTTTTCTATGTATGATAAAAAATTCTATGTTATATATCGTATTAAGATTATGTGTCATTTAACCCATAGCTCAAGCTCTGCTTAGCTTGGGACTAGATGATGCTGTGTGCTTGCCCAGCATTATTTGTTTACTGAAGAAATTTAAAGCATTTACCTATAGTAGGTATGTAGATTGTAGGCAATACTTGTAAAATACAGAACACATTTGACTATCTACCCTATCTATTCCACGGTAGGTACGCTATCCTGGATAGAATTCATACGTATCGCATCACACTCATTATTATTTCTCGTCAGCAAATTTTGTGTAAAAATGATTCACAAATTTCGTCGAGAGACGAAGACGTACGTTACCTGCCTGCATAGAGCAACGCGGGCCCCCGGCCGGCGGACCGGTCCGCCGGAGGACCGCGAGGACCGCGTTGCTCTATGCCTGCCTGTCATTGAATCTTTGAACTATAACAGTTCAAAGATTCAATGACAGGCAGTTAACGTACAAACAGGGAGTTCCCTCCTTCACAGTTCAAAGTTCAGTTGATAAGCAGTTTTCCCTGAAAATCTGACGGACAAGTCTATTCTAGAGGCCTTTGTAATTTCGGCCGCCGGGCGGGGGCCCGTGTTGCTCTGTGTTTTAACCAGATGATTTGCGATGAAACGCCAATGTTTATGACAGGAATAAGTCACGGGTGCGTTTTCGGAAGTTTATAAAGAAACTATATTAGGAATTACATGAATTGCCTATTTACTTTTTTGTAATGTTGAACACTTATGACTGCTGCTTGATGCGGTAAAGCTCAAGATAGCGCTATGGGGGAGGCTTATGTCCAGCAGTGGACTTATTTAAGGGCGCATACAACCTCAACTCTGTGCGAAAAGGCTAGACATATGATTTTGCGTTCATAAGAGCGGGACAGGGCATTGCAACGCAAGTCCAAAAATCACCAAAAATCAAGTTTTAGCTTATTATCTATTAATAAGGACATTATTTGAAAAAACCGAAACATATAACATTTTTATTATACTTAATTATATTACCACGCTTATTGTCAAGATCTGAACTTCTGTATTTATTGAGAAATTTAGGTTTTAGTAAAAATTTAGAGGTAACTTTGCGATGTTTTTCTATCGAGAAAATTTTATGGAATCGTGTTTTCGAAACATAGGATCGATAGATTAAGTCCTGAACTTTACCATATATCAATTTCAAAGTTAAATATTCAGTAGTTTAGACGATATGGACATCCGGCGGAGTTGAAAATTAGCAGTTTGAGGTAGTATACACTCTTAAGCTGCTGTATAATTATATTATTATAGATGCATAACGAGTATTTTAATCATTTGGTGGACATAACTAGCGTTCAGCCCGTGCTTCGCATGGGTCTTTACCAAAAATTATAAATTGTTATACACTTTAGGTTAAATTATTGAAGTTTTCATACCAACTTTTTTGGAAATATTCTATTATTTCATCAGCCTATTTTCGTCAGGGATAATGTTGAATTCTCAAGGTGAAATAATTTTTTATTTCGGTCCAGTTGTTACGGAGCTATTAAAACAAACAACCAAATCTTTCCTCTATAGAGGTATAATATTAGTATACACGTAAATTAAATGTCTTTGTATTGAACCCGTTATGAACTAGCCTAATTTGACTTATTCCTAATTGTATTATGTGACGAAAATTAAGTTCTGAGTTTGAGAACCTTTTATGCGCGTTACTAAAATCACTTACAAGTTTCTAAAACAGTTTCCAATACTTACAAGACTCTCAGACTTTGCTAAGGGTGATTCTGGGACGTGGGCCATTTCAGTAGATCGGTCACGTTTCCGATCCTCTTTGTAAAAGCAAACTCTTGGGGTTTCAGTAATGTTTGACGTTGTAAAATATCTACGCGCTTTTCTTGGTAATAAAATACTGGGGTCAACCGGAAGAAAGGTTGAGCGAACAATCAGTAATCGTTCTATTTTTGAAATTTGGTACAGCGCTGTAGCGCCTCATCAAGAGTTGTATTAATTATCTTATATTTAAAATGGAACTATTTCTTTTTCATTTCATTTTCACTAAACCCAATTTTTAAATATATTTAAGAAATAAGGATACTGTTTCTTATGTTTTTCTATTTTTTCCTTTGTTATTTTTTCCATGAACTTGGAAACATAAACGTCATAAACTCATTTAAAAAAACTCTCCAATTCTACATATATCGACAACGTTATGCAATTTCTATGGAATCAAAAACAGAACTGTTAAATCAACCAATCACGACAGCAAACTACTTGCAAAATACGTATAATATATACAGGGTGTAATCGTTAAGTGTGCACAGGCGATTATTCCGTAACTATTGCAGATATCAAAAAACTTTAAACTGATATCGAAAGTACTTTACCTAATGAGTAAAATGACATTAATAACTTTTTAAAAATAAAACGAGAAATATCCAAAAAAATTACATTAATCACTCCCATACATTTTATTTCTTAGTAAGTACAAAATTTTGTGTTCAAAGCATATGTTCGAAGTGACGTCCTCCTTGTGCAATACAATGACGAGCTCTATTTACAGTTTCTAAATGAACTTTCCTTTCCTAACATTTGCGGAGTAATTAAAGCAATTGCACGACGTACACGATTCTGTAACTCTTCTAGGCTGTGTACTCTCTCAGCGTACACGTGGTCTTTGACAAATCCCCATAGGAAGAAATCACAAGGCGTGAGATCCGGGGATCTGGCAGGCCAAGGGGTTGCACTATTATTGGCTATTAAGCCATTATAATTGTTTCGTAAGAAATTCATTACAACATTTGTATTATGTGCAGGTGCTCCATCTTGTTGAAAAATTATCGACCTTCTTTCATCGTCTGGAATTGGTTCTAAGAGACTTGGCATATCGTTTTGTACAAAGGAGAAATATCTCTGTCCATTTAAGGTTCCACTGTAAAAATATGGCCCAATGATCCGATCTCCAAGAATACCACACCACACATTAATTGAGAATCGCACCTGAGCTCTAACTTCAGTAGTTAAGCGAGGATTGTCAATTGACCAATAATGCGAGTTTTTTCTATTGTAAATGCCGCAGTTTGAAACATTACTTTCATCGGTCCATAAAATTGACCTTACATTGACATAATTATTGACTAGCCAATTGCAATAGACCAGCCGACGAGCAGGATCATCATTGTGCAGCGTTTGAGTAGGTTTTATCTTAAATGCTTTGAAGTTGTGTTTTTTTAATAACTTGTGTACATAATTGTGGGACACTGGAAATGATCGGGCCACTGAACGCGTTGATTCTTGTGGATTATCTACTACGTAGTTAATAATATTGTTATCTAAGTCATTATCAAATTCCGGAGCTCTTGTTCTCGAACCTTTTTTTCTGTTAAAAGATCCATAATTTATCAAATTGTTATCCAACTTACGTAAATACGTACCAGAAGGAACTTCTCTATCTGGGTACTCTCTTCTGTAGGCGATAATGGCCGCCCTATTGTTACAATCATGTTTGTAGTACATTTTTAACATGTCCCTCTTTTCTGTATTGGAATATGCCATTTTTCAATCAATAAATGCAACAATCACGATTATTAACGCAAATTGAAAAATACAATAAATTGGCGGGAACGAGAACCCGCGATAAAGAATTTGAATTTAGAACGAACACCAAAGAGTATCTTTCTTTTTGTTTTTATTTAGTATGTTGCTTTTCAGCTAGTTCAAATCAATACAATATTGAAACAAGGTTTATTATAAATTTGAAGTGGTAAGATAATTAATCTACACGTGTATCTACTTGAAATTCATTAATACCTTCATATCGTACATAATTATAAAATGACAAGGGTAAAATGAGTAGGTACTATTCCACTTAAAATAAGGAAACTAAAACCTTTCTACTATCTCATACTAAATGTATGGGAGTGATTAATGTATTTTTTTTGGATATTTCTCGTTTTATTTTTAAAAAGTTATTAATGTCATTTTACTCATTAGGTAAAGTACTTTCGATATCAGTTTAAAGTTTTTTGATATCTGCAATAGTTACGGAATAATCGCCTGTGCACCCTTAACGATTACACCATAGCTTTGTCGTCGAATGCGTAAATTATTTAAAATTAATGCCTTCAGCTTCAATAATTATTGTCTATTCTCTCCTAGAGATCAATTCCATCCAGTATTAGGGGAGGCAGACACAAATTAATGATTCCAGGTAGGTTACATCGAAGTTGAATTCTGTGAATCTTCTTCGGCAGAGGTCTTATTTTAGGCGATCTTATGCGGCATTTTCAAAAATTTACCTAAAGGATAAAAAAAACCATTTTAAGAACCTCGGGTTTTATGTAAAAACAACTGTATTTGGAGCCTGTTCATCTATTTTTTGTCGTTCACTTAATTTTATTTTATTTATTTATTTATAATGGATTAATTACATTAAAGGTCATAGAATGAATGTTTTTAAACTAACGCGATCTGAACACATAATGATTAGTAATTAACGGGTATTTATCGCGCTTTAAAAAAAAAGCGCGATAAATACCCATTAATTACTAATCATATAAGGTCATAGAATATAATAAAGTAAAATTAATTAAAAAATTGCCTTATTTACTTGTTACTTTCAGGCTTGTGAGCTCATCAAAGGTGAAGAATTTCTGCTCAACAAGCCAGCCGACAGTATAAGTTTGAGTTTGAATGTGTTGAGACAAGCTTCCTTGATCTTTTTGATCAAGCAGTTGTATACTGTCGGTCCCATAACATGTGTCAGCTAACTAGACTTTGCCATGGTACGCGATACCGCAGCTAGCCGACCGGGCGTAGCACGTAGAGCCTCACTGCGTTTGAGTAAACGCTATTTTTCACCATTCTATGACGACATCTGTGGCGCGGTGGGCGAAGGACTTCCTGCGATGCAGGAGGTCGCGGGTTCGATTCCCGCCTCGGGACAAATATTTGTACGATCTGCAATTATTTGTTCAGGGAGTTCTAGTCGTTTTCTATGTAAAATAAAAAATATCTATATATATGTACTCGTATATTATTATATATATCAGTTATCTAGTACCCATAATACAAGTTCTGCTTAGCTTGGGGCTAGATAATGCTGTGTGAATTGTCCAAATTTTTTTTATTTATTTATTTATTTATTCTATAAATTTTGTGGTATTTTTAGTGAGCGACTATGAAATCTTCCGTAACTAATAGGGTAGGTATTAAAACTTCCAAATTAACCTACTTAGGTGCTACCGCCTTCACAGCTAAAGAGCGTCAAAGTCAGAAACGATAATGATAACTCGTACAACAAGAAACTTACGTCCAAGTTAGACGTTCAAGAACCACAAATGAGCGTTCCCGACAAATTACAAGACTTTTAGATAACCACTAAGCGTAACCAGTTTTCCGGTTAAGGTGCGGATAACTTACTTATCTACGTACCTGCAAAGACCGTTCATGTCCGCTCTAATAAAGGACGTCCGAATAAACGGTGCTCTTGTACGGCCGACCAGAGGTAATAAAGTTAGTCGGGCCGGCATTTTGCGCCCCGCTAGATTTACGTACGCAATAGCACAGTAATTTTATCGGACTCAACGCCCCAAGCTCTTTTCCTCGGGGAAGTATTGCTCTAGACCTTAATTTGTCACGCACACAAAGCGGTATTTGTATTATAACTTCATAGTATATTTCTATATTAGTAAAATCGGTTCAAGTCTTTACAGTTAAAGAAAGAAAGAAATACGGCTATGTGGCTCAATACCGATATAAACATACTTATTACTTTACCTAATGAAACCTTAAAAAACAAAAAACAAAAAGGTCCTGCCTCAGCTTAATGCGCTACAGTGATTGACGTGTATGAATGTTTCGTCAAATACTGAAAAAGATAACGATGTTTATTTTAGCTTGCAACTGCATCAAAACGAAGCTAAAAGGGCCTGTTTGGATAGCATTTTCTAAGGTGTACACTATCGTATTAATCCTTTGGCTCGCTGGGCTCAAGCTCTCGTGTTTATACTAAGCCCTGCACTCACATAGAGTGTGAATAATCTAAAAGATTTGCACTAAAAAGCCGATTCATTTATTACTCTCTAGTTGGTAAACAAACTTATAACAGGACTATAATACTCCTCCACGGATCTATTTTCTGTTGATTAATAATTGAATAAAAATATTCAGATACACGCTACCTCTTTGCTTAATAAATATCTAAGCTTTCGTTACTGCAGAGATTTTTCGAACTGATTAGCATCAGTATTCATAAAAAGAAACAGGGTATGTTATATTAATATTGCGTTCATTTATTTAGTCACAAAAAACAAATGCGTGGACGGAGCATAACGAAGTTAATGTAACAGCTTTCGGTTAACTGACTTTTTATGTTGGCTTTATAAGATAAATATTTAATTAAAAGGAGCAGGTTAGGTACTCTCCAACAAAGCGGTGTGAAAGGCATTAGTGAGTGTGTTAAAAGATTCAATTGGTTGGCTAGACTTAAATAAGGTTCGATTAACCTATCCAGAAAAAGTAAAGCCTCACCAATTTCGGAGCCTAGCCTAGTTTGGCTTTCGTTTTGCAAATAGAAGTCGATCATTATTTATTACTGATTAGTCAAGTTCTTCGTTTGATTTATTAAGTTCAGAAGAAACATAGAAAGTTCGTTATAATTATAAAAAAATAGAAAGATTAAAGACATTACCTATTTTGAAAGACATAACCTTAAAATTTAAATGAAAACCAAAATTTGGTTATTTGAATGTTTTATATACATTTTCAGGTAATGTGAAAAAATGTAGATACAAAAGTTGTAGATCTTTTTATTCCCTGTAACTTTGACTATGCATCTTTTTTGCATCTATTAATTGAAACCACATGACATCGGGATAAAAAGTATTCTATGTCCTTTCTCTCGGTCTACACGTCTGTGCCAAATTTCATCAAAATCACCTCCGTAGTTTAGGCGTGAAAAACGCACTGACAGACATAGCAACTTTCGCATTTATGATATTAGTAAGGATTTTACATGGTTTTTTTTCATAATCGATGGACAATTGTTTGAACACAATCTCTGACGTATATAGTGGCAATTATTACTAACGTACAGGTGATAGGCTCTTACAACAATAAGACCGCCTATTATAATATTAATTAATAAAGTGTCAATTCATACACAAATTTAATGACTCTTATTACGTTGATATGCTTGAACTTCGGTTCGAAGAAGGGAATGAGCTTTTTGGTTTGTGATTGCCAGCAAAAGCTGTATTTTTTAAACGAAATCTTTAAAAGTTACATAAAAGTCTATCAAAACTCCATTAAAAGCTGACTACAACCGCCCCCGCCTCCGCTCGTAACCAAAAATGCAGCTTAAAATAGAAACGTGATCCTGCTTCACTTTGCTTAAAACCACAATAATTTTCTTTCCGAGGAAACCAATCCATTTCCCAGCTGAGGAGATCTTATAGAAAATCATAGCTGGCCAAGCGAAATGAATTGGTGTAATTGAATCATCTAAGGGCAGGGCGGTTATCCTTCGTAGTCCGTGGCCCCTAAGGAGCTACGCTGGATTACGGTTCAGCTGATGAAAAAATATTGAAACTTTACCCAAACCGATTTTTTCTGTACATTTTCTTTTTTTTACGCGTTTGTCGTTAATCACGTGGTGAATGTATGCTTAATCTTGCTTCTTTGATATATTTACCTCAGTTATTAAATGAAATTTTAATAAAAGTTTTTTATAAATTATTATATTTTTGACAAGATCCTAGAAGTAAACTTTACACATTGACACAGTATTATACTTGAGCAGGTCGCATCGCGCCCCATTTCTGTTACTTTACCTAATTTTAAATTCCTAAATATATTTTTATAATTTAAAACCAAAACGAAAAATCTGTAATTTTACGAGTATGTCAGGTTTCTACATTAATTTTCATATAGGGTCCACTACAGCATATATCAAAAAGCTGTCGACTTGCCTGAAAGTAAAATACATCTGTAAAGTATGTAAGAATAGAATAGAATAGAATAGATAAATACTTTATTATACCACGCAAATAAAGAAACATTACAAACAGACATTCTTAAAGTAAAGGAAGTATAAAGGGTGGCCTTATCACTATGAGCGATCTCTTCCAGGCAACCTTGGGATGAACTGGACATGAAGGAACAATATAGAAGTATGTACCTACCTTTAATTTTTTTTTCCTCTTTCTGTCTACGACAGCAAGAGACAACTTTAAAAATTATGGAGCAAACTTCCGGCGCAATCAGATTCATCAGCTTAATATATACTTGTATAAATATAGGTTATCTGTGTGATATGGATGACCTCAGTAGCCATCCAGATGTTTACATTGAATTCAATTGAACTTACTCTTGTTTTTAGGGTTTCGAGATGATTTCAACCCGGTCCTTAATTTAGTCCTGTTTTCAAACATGACAGAAAAAAGAATATTTATCGGGTATTTATCCATCGCGTTGCAGCGATCGTGGTCACGGGGCGACTTCCCAGTCGCCCCGTGACCACGATCGCTGCAACGCGATGGAAACGTAGGGGAAAATAAAACAAAAGGTACGCGATAAATACCCGATAAATATTCTTTAATATGTCAACAAATCGTGAAAGTTTAAAAAGTTTTATGACAGAAAAAAGCGAGACAGGTTGGCAGGTAGAAAATGCCTTCGGCATTATGCCCACCTTTTGTATGTTTTTAAATGTGCAATAAAGTGTTTAAATAAATAAATACTCCAGCTATTAATCGAACCTTTAAATAATAACACATTTCGTGCGCCTGTATATCCCCCCATCTTCCAAGTTTGCATAGCGATCCATCTGAGTACTGCGTATTTCTATTAGTAATTCTACTTTTTTCAGCTGACTCTGATAAGGAAGTCTTCGAGTTTGCCCAGAATGGTTTTAATGTAGTTATCAAATGGCTACAACACAACCTACTTACATTAAATGCTGATAAGACCAATTATATTAAATTTTCAATGCTCAAACAGAGAACTACTAACAACTCCAAAATATACGCACACCATTGCTACAACCTAAACAACAGTCCATGCCTATGTCCCGTAATTAAAAGTACAAGTCAAGTAAAATACTTAGGTATTATACTAGATGATAACCTGTCGTTTAAGCCCCATATAAAAGCCTTATGTGGTAGATTGCGAAAGTTAATATTTATCTTTAAAAAGTTACGTCATATTGCAGAACATAATATAATTAGACAAGTTTACTTTACCCTGTGTCAATCTATATTAACTTATTGCATTACCACATGGGGTGGAGTGGGGAAAACATTGTTACTAACAGTAGAAAGAGCACAAAGAGCAATACTTAAGGTGGCAACATTTCGACCTTTCATCTTTCCCACTAATATTTTATACGAGTCCTGTGATGTGTTAACAGTCAGGCAGCTATTTATAATGAGCACAGTACTAAGACAGCACGCAGCCCTTCCCTACAGCACTGAATTTAATAATAAGAGACGGAATGCTAATGTTTGCCCTACACCAACGAACCTTAAATTTACCTATACGAACAGATTTTTTGTATTTCTTGGTCCGTTCCTTTACAACAAACTAAATTCGATGTTTAGTTTTTACGCACTTAACTATAGTAACTGTAAGAAACTATAAAATCTTCACTTCACAGTCTATCCTATGACGATACAGAGAAGCTTTTACATATTATAAAGTAATAATTAATTTTAATATTATAATTATTATAATTTATTTTTATCTCTATTATACATAATAAAGTTAGGTACCTATTTAGATAATGCCTCGTAATAATATAGTTTCACCATTGTAAAATATTTAAGTTCCTTTATTATTTTTATTTATTTTTATTACGTTGGTATCATAAACAACATTATTATCATATGCCTTTTGTAAGTGATTACTTTAATTAATAATTAGCACTAATGTCGCCTGAAACACAGGATTACCTAGTTCAGGCTATATTGTTATACTTAGCTATATTTATTTTATTTTGTGTTCTTATGTTATAATCTAAGTTACGAGTTTCTTTGAATACATTTTTTTTATTATATACGATTAAGGCATTTCAAGAGAGTTTTAGAAAATTGTCTAAGTACTTTTTGAAATACATTGAAAAGAGTCGAACCATTGGACACCAAGGGCTCCCACCTAATCCCTTGTCTCCGAAGTAACTTGGATCTATAGTATTTGTGTACATTATCGACAAAAGTTCGAAACCCGTGGCGCGTGAGATACACTCGCACTTGACGAATCTTGTTTTATATGCTTTGATTCCAGTTATAAAACATCTAATAAAACATAAATAAAAATCTGCTAAAAACCTATGTGTAAAAATGTAAAATTTTTAAAAACTACGGAAAAACTCAAGTAGCCCATATTTTTCTACACTTTTTTCTCATATTTGTAACAAATTTAAAAAAATTCCATTCAGAAACTTGCGGGATTTTTTCCACGCATCTCTGGTATTCCTCATAAAGACTTTTCTTTGTCATTTTCCTCCAAACGTCATTCCAATGGCTTTTACCTCCTCACATATCAAAACAGACGCCTTTCCACACCATTTTATGAGACATTCCTAGGAGCCTTCGAATAAACAATGCCTTATTTATAGCGAGTGACGTGAGGGACCCATGAATATGTATATAGGGAAAAACTGTATACGCTCACAAGGTGACCCACTGTTTATTGAAGGTTGGGTTCACACATTCACTTTTCTAAATCGACCGTATTTCGGAGCTCACATCTAGACAACGATTGGGAATAGGAAAAAGTGTATACAACCAACGTTTTAGAGAATTTCATCAGATCTTATGTAATATCATGGCGCAGCTATTGACTTGCATATCTAGCTATTGAATCGTATATTAGCACAATTCCCTATACAAAGAGTTTTGGATGTAAGAAAAAAGTTGAAAAAAGGAATTTTCTTTGCCGCCCTCCCTAGGGCCTACATCAGACGTTTGTCACTAATGTCATTTAAGTAGTTTCTAGATATCAAACTTTCTACTTTCGACCTTTTTATTCACAATCATTCGTTATCTAATCATGTTAGGCCTAGTCTTCGTCCAATCTGCTACGAACGGACTCTACGATCCGGCGGTAACAGATATATTTTTGCATAACTTGTAACACGTAACGTGCTCTGAAATTAACTGGCCCTTTGACACACAACTATTATTATCAAATGATAATAGTTCTCAATGTTGATAATGGTGAAAAGGAATATTAGACCGTAAGCTTAAGTGATTAAGAACCTTTTTAAGAACTCTATAGAGTAATCTTCATTTACAAATAGAAATAAATATTAATTTCTTTGCTAAGTGCGCTACGTAATCCCGGCAAACGTTATCTCGATGCACGGTATCCGACATTATATCGAAAACCGACGACCTATGACGTTTTGCTTTTCCTACATTAAAATGCAATCTAATTATGTACGGCTGCTAGGGATGGTACAGAGAGACCGAATTCTGGTGCAAAAATTTAATTAAAAATAAATGAAAATACAAATTAACTTATACTAATTGACTCCATCGACGTTAGATTGGAAGTGAGTCTCGGTGAATTACAAATAACCATGGGAATAAAAGATACCGCGGCACTCATTATTACTAAAACTCGGATCAGCACACATTGTCTCTTTCCTGTTACCGCGCCCGGGTGGTTCAATCATTACGAAAACTGCATGAATTCTTGGTAAACGGTAACAGCGATAACTAAGTGTCTGTCTTGATGTTGCAATATTATAACAATCTCATAAATATTTATATCAATATTTATTTTAAAATCTTGTATATAGGTACAAGATTCGTCAAGTGCGAGTGTAGCTCTTACGCCGATCGTTTGAACTTTGTCGTATAGATATTATACACTATAGGTTACTTTCTAATTAGGGAGAAGGTAAGTAAGTACCCACTGAAAAAAAATTACTCTTTTTTCAAAAAGTATCGACCGATACGACAATTCATAAAACCAATGAAATAGATTCCGACGTTTGAAAAATACACTCGAGAGCAATGAATCCGGGTCACTCAAAGAATCCAAAAAATCTCGGAAAGTAAGAATGCTAGGTTAATGCAATAAATTGTTCTCCGACGAATCAAAATTTATGCTCTACAAGCACGATGGAAGACACAGAGTGTATAGAAGACCAGGGGAAAGATTCAAGCAAGCATGCATCGAAGAAAAAGTAGCCTACGGTGGTGGGTCTGTACTTGTGTGGGCCGGAATTTCCTCTGAAAGTCGCACAGAGCTGGTGATCATAGAAAACGGATCTTTAACTAGCGTAAGATATGTGGAAGAAATCCTCAACGAACACGTTGGTCCATTTATGGTCAATTTGGGTGAGGATGCTATATTTATGCATGACAATGCCCGACCTCATACAGGTAGGATTGTGAATGACTACCTTCAAGAGATGAACATTACTTGTATGGAGTGGCCAGCGCGCAGCCCGGATATCAACCCGATCGAGCATGCTTGGGACGAGCTAGGGAGATGCGTAAAACAACGAAACCCTCCCCCAATCACGCTTCCTGAGCTCAAAATTGCTCTCACAGAGGAATGGGAGAATATTCCCCAAAATCGTATAAGGAACTTGGTGTACAGCATGCCAAACCGCGTAAACGCAGTAATGGAAGCACGAGGAGGTAATACGAAGTATTAAAATTCAAGAAAATCGTCATAAAGTTCAAAAATTTCATGTTTCCTATTTTTGTTTTAAGGAGAGATCAGCAGTTTTTTTTTCTTTATGTAATTTTGTGTAAATAAAATGTATGGTGACTCATATTTTTTTAACTTTCATTTAAGGAGTATTAAATTGTCTATTAAATACAATTTATTGCATTAACCTAGCATTCTTACTTTCCGAGATTTTTTGGGTTCTTTGAGTGACCCGGATTCATTGCTCTCGAGTGTAGTTTAGACCATTTTTCAAAATGTGTGCAACTTACAGTCTTCTCAATAATTTTCTTATAAAATATTGATTTATATTTGCAAGCGCCTAGTAGGTACATTTTACATGGATCGCTCTGCACACTTCGGAGATAGAGGGGAAAAAAGTAAATTTTTCGATCTTTTTCAAAATATTTTGAAAACTATAGATCCTACCGGTATTTCAAAAACTGTTTGGGATCTAAAAACCGATACCACTGTTGACATTGTAGATATCTTTTAAAATTTTTACATAAAAATTTGTTCTGAAAATCTTAATTTTGTTTTAACATTTATTTTAATATTTTTTCTTTTAATTTGTATAGGCGCACGAAATGTATTTTTATTTCTAATACAAGTCAATAGCTGCGCCATGATATGAAATATTGAATACACGACAGAAAAAAAGCGAGACCATAAGGGTTTTGAAACCGATGTCAAAACCCTAATAAAGAAGGAAATAAATAACATTTTCACTTCAAGGCACAAAAACTACCTGCCTGCAGCTTAACACAGATTTTTCGCGAATGAAACCTATTTGATAATACAGGTCTAGAACATTTCACGTAATGATATAACAAACATCTAAACATACTATCATCATCATCACCAGCCTATTAATAGTCCACTGCTGGACATAGGCCTCCCCATAACATACTATCAATAACATTTAAATTAAAAGTATCATAGTTTACTTATTTCACATAATTTCACATAATAGATACCAATTTCAATGGATAATATTCATTAAAAGACAGCAAGGATTCATAATCATCCTTTGCCATGAGCATGACGTTCATTAAATTTTTCAACAATATTGCTGCCAAGCCTTTATCCAATAAAGCCACGAAATTTAAGTCAAACAATTACGTAGCAAATAAATTTTCCCTGGATAATTTGCTGCTTTTCCTCATTTTCTTCCAATTTGGTCATGATAAACTTTTGAATTTGAAAGTTAAGGAAACGATTTGGAATTTTCAGGATTCTTCCCTCCTTCCAATGGGTGAATGTACCGTACTTGTCTAATTCAATGACCAAGTCTCTTCGTTTTATATTTATAAACGAAACAATTAAGTAGACGCCATTTCTTTTTTTGCTACGGTATTAGGTACTGTACGATCAGAAAAGCAGCCTGTTGTTTGTGTTTTTTTAAAGTGTTAAGTTATGTTTGATGTATGTGTAATTTCTTAATCGGGTGTATGTGTGTTTTTAGATCGGTTTCAAAACCCTTATGATCTGGCTTTGTATGTCTCTATTTAATTTTTTTTAAATAATTTGTCAAAACATTTGTCCCCGTACCGATTTAAAAAAAAAGTGACAGAGAAGATTTTCTAAGGTTCTATAATAATCCTATAAGTAATAATTATCTGCATGAAATTTGACTTGTCTAAGTGCTTATTTTGTAAGCCTAAAGAAATAAAGTTATTGAATCTGAATCTGTCCAATTTCACCGTTAGTATCTTGAAACGCTTTCAAGTGAACTTGTTTATTCAAAAACACTTACCGATTTCTTACAACTATTCACAGAACATTATACTCCGTTACTATACGAATAGTAAAGTAAATTTATGGAAGCTTAACCCGTACCTGATTGAAAACAGATAACATTGGACTAATACAGACGAAAACTTGTGGTGATTTAGTTTTTTACGTTTCGGTATCAAAATAAATGAAAAAAAGCGCGCGTACGCAACGTACCGCAAGTGGCACTTGCGGTCGCGCGATGAGTACCTCTGCCGTGACGCCTTCTTTCCTCTATATGATGCCCACGCGTGCGGTGAATAGTTTTCGAGATATTTCGACTGCCCATTTTGCCCAACTGGCCCCTATGCTCAACTAGACCCGCCCTACCCTACCTACTTACTCACTAACTCGTACCTACATAAATTATGTAGGTACGAGTTAGTGAGCGCCGCCCCCACCGAATAAAATCGTAATCAAAAAAACAAAATTTTACAGGAAAAATAAAAAACCGTTTTTTTTAAATAACTCCTAAAATACTTTACTTATCGGGTTCATTTTAATACCAAAAGATAGCAGTATTTTTTTTGTATATGCAATATAATTTAAATTATAACTGTGTTTACGAATGCAGAGTAATAAATAAAAATATGTTTTACCAGAATCAAGACCATAATTTTACACCGTAAAGTAACATTACAATTTTATTCGCGGAAATTGTCGATAATAGCCTGTACAGTAATAGGTCTTCGCGATCTTATTGAACTCAAAATAGTGATGTTGGTTGTATCGGTAATGCAATGTTACCATTTTGTTCGGTACTCAATTAAGCTTAAATGAATAACGTAAATTTGCAATACGTTTATATTCCTTGGAGAAGATAATAAGTTTAGTGAATGTGAAAATAGGTTACTGTAAAATTATTTGCATTTTGGGAATCGGTATTAAAAGAAAATCGAAGGAAATACAAAAGTTATCCTATTATTACAGATATTTAAAAGATTTTTGTGATAACCACCGATACCGAGTGCTCCCAGGGAAGTTCTAGTGCTTGTCTCCGCTTGCGGAGACGTAAATCTGGACGTGAACCTTAAGCTGTGGTATTCTAAAAGAACCAGAACCACACTTATTGGTTGCGCTTCATTGGCCGTTCTGAATGGAGTCGCAAGAGATGCATCTTAAGGTGTAGACTCGGCGGTGGAGGTTCCTAATGGCGTTATAACGAGAAAAACCCTCGTTATAACGCCAAAGACGTTTGCGCAGGAATTGTTTATATCCGGCATTTAAGCCTATATTTTGAGTAATCCATCCGACATTCGACAAGCCACAGTCTGCCACTTTTAACAGTTTTCAATTATGTCAGGCATCCGCACTGTCTCCCAGACCCAAAAATTCTTATTTTCATTTTATTTCTTTATGCTTATAGTCTCTACACCTGAAAGATATCATGGATATCATTTTCGAGTATATCATATTGTGCAAACGAGGATTATACCCGTTCTATGTAGCCCAGCCGTTAAAATTATCTCTCATAAAGGGCCTCTGTCCTTTTGGCTACGGCCCCACGCATGCCTTCCAAAGGACCGAGACTCTATATGGCCCGTGATCGTGGAAATGAGATAAAATAATGAAAAACCTTTATGCAGATAACGTACAATGATTTCTTAAGTCTTATATACTAGGACATGTTATCTGTTTGCCCTAGTTTACACATGCCTCTTCTAGCTTCTTCCATTCGTTTCTATCCTTGGCAATTCTTGTCTTTCCAGTGATGGATTTTATTTATGTCTTATTTCCACCTTTTGAAAGGTCGTCCAAATTTTCTATTTTGATTCCTGGGTAATGTAGTCGTAAATGTAGGTAATAGTTTTATTCGACTTTTCAGTTCTTCTTAAAGTTTGACCGATCTACAGTTATTTTTCTATAAAAATAACATAGTATAGAAGAGAAAGAAAGAAAGAAAGAAAGATTATACTCTGCCTGATTGTATTCATAGCAAACTTCTATCCAAAGACCTATCACCGACCAATCTGACAAACATCCAACTTTCTATTAGGCGCTTTCCTCAGGTCCCATGTTTGGTTTCTTAAATTAAAACATTGGAAGAATACATTTATTTTAAAGTTTCCTTTAAATTTGCAGACAAAGCTCTTTGTTCTTTTATGATTTATTAAATGACCAGTATCTCTTTCAAGCATTATCTATTCTTGTTTCTATTTATTTTGTTGTTAGATAATTTGGTGAGGTAAAGTTATAGCAGATAAGGATTTTTCCGAGATAAGTATATTCCTTAACATACCGACTCTATTGTGCTGAGTGTTATTGGTTTTAGACTATTAATATGTAGTTAATTTTCAGACTATTAATATGTACATAGATGCCCTACTTTTCCACTTTCTTTGTATCACATTAGCGAGTTTTTCAGGCTTATTGGACTGAATTATCAGATCATCGGCAAACCTTAAATATGTTAGTATAATCTAAATTTATTTTTAGGCCATAATTCTACCAATTGAGGTTTTGAAATATTTTCTCAAGATCTGCTTTCGTTCTTTTCCAGTTTGACGGTTGTAGAGCTAAATTTGTAAATGTTTCTAATGATCCTTGTATTTTAAATGCTTTAGTTGCCTTAGCAACCACCATGCCATACTTTTTTTGTGTTCTAGGGTTTTAAGGGCATGGTATCCGGCCAACAATTGTTTTGGAAAATATTTTATATGTATATGCTTGTCATCAAGCTGATTGCCCAATAATTACTTGTGGAATTTTAATCCTCTTTGTATGGATAAGATAATGATTCAGTTTTTTTTTCAGATTTATTATTTCATTGAATATCATTGTGAGAACTGTGATGATTGCTTCTCTGGTAGCTATAAAGAATTCATTTGTGTAGAAGGGTCCGGGTGGTTTGTTTAAAAAAACTTAGATCCTACCTTACTCCTACCTCTCTTGGAAATATTGTCGATACCTTATCTTCATCAGCTTTCAGCAGCTTCGTCTCTGGCACATTATTTTGGCTCGTGTACAGATCTCGGTAGGATTCTGTAGCCCTTGCGAGTGTGTTTGGTCGTTTTGTTATGCAGTATCCGCTTTTGTTTTTGATCTGCGGTATTCATTCTTTTTGGTGGTTAGGATTTTAATATCAAGCACTCGAAATCTTGGCAAAGAGTAGAAAACAATGGGGGCTTCTAAATTAGAGCACAATATTATCATCGTTGGACGTTAGCTCATGCTGGGTGAGGGTCATGTGCTATCACTTTTTTTTACCTAAGACGAAATGAGAGCGATGTTAAAAGACGTTGCTTTGGCTACTATAAGCTTGCCAAAGCCACATCTAGGGATTTCATAATCTGTCATTAAGTGAGTAAATCATCGCAACCTACTATCTCTACATAGATTACGATGGCTTTTTTTATATTAAAAATACATTAATAGATGTAACCATTGCAGATATTTTGAATTAAATATAGTAATAAACTATACTGTAATAAAGAACTTCAAAGAAAACCTGAATAAGAGGGTTTTCTACTTTACGAAAACTAAGTTTTATACTTCTTTCCCGAATAAAATCGCAATCGCATCTTACAACAAAAAGCGAGAAACCGAGGAGTGAGTATTAACCTGTTGCAATGTTGTTCGGATCAAAATGTTGTTTTTATTTTTCGTTTAATAATAAAGTAAAATCCATTACAAAAAGCCTATCTCAAGAACTACTCGTACGATTTGCCTGAAAAAAATTCACAAGGTGTAATCGCACCCCAGGAACAATTATTTCAAATAAAAACACTTCTATCGTAATAGTCGGTAACCATATTATTCGGTGGGGGCGGCTATATAATCGATAAACGTTCTAAACTCTCCCTTGGCACTTACCTAAGGGATCTTGTTCGAACTGTAACACCCACCCCTCATATTTTTTTTTTCTCCTATATAACTATTTATAATTTCTAATTACTCTACCTAACTACTCTACTACTACCTTTATCTACTCTATATATTATATACCTAAGGTTCTTAAACTAATGAATGTAGAATTAACGATTAATGTGGCCAATGATCGTCTAGTTAGTGGTAGGTAGGACTCCTACGTTGTGTTGTTGTGTTGTGATAGTAACTCGATTCTTTTAGGTGCTAAAGACAAACGAACTAATCTTAAAGTTACGATAATTACTTAACCTTTCATATAGCTAAACTTTCATAAATCATCATCATCATCAGCCTATGTTAGTCCACTGTTGGAAATAGGCCTCCCCGAATGAGCGCCATAGCGCCCTGTCTTCGGCTTGTCGCATCCAGCATCTGCCAGCAGTCTTTCGCAGATCGTCATCCCACCTGGCCGGAAGGCGTCCTACACTACGTTTACCGAGTCGCGGTCTCCACTCAAGAACACGTTTACCCCCGCGGTTATCGGTTCTTCGCGAAATATGGCCGGCCCACTGCCACTTCAGTTGGCTAATTCTCTGAGCTATGTCGATGACTTTAGTTCTCTGTCGGATGTATTCGTTACGAATCCTATCCTTCAGAGAAACTCCGAGCATAGCTCTTTCCATAGCGCGCTGAGCGACTTTGAACTGGTGGACCAACCCTATCGTGAGTGTCCACATCTCAGCTCCGTAGGTCATGACTGGTATGACGCACTGATTAAAAACTTTCGTTTTCAAACATTGCGGTATGGATGACGAGAAGACTCGACGTAGTTTTCCGAACGCTGCCCAGCCTAGCTGGATCCTCCTCTTGGCTTCCTTCTCGAAATTGTTTTTACCCAACTGCAAAATCTGCCCGAGGTAAGTGTACTCAGAAACAATTTCGAGAAGGTGGCCATGTACGATCACCGGTCTTGGATCAATGTGGGCATTGATCATGACTTTGGTTTTATCCAAATTCATGCCAAGACCGATACATCGGGAGGCTGAAGCTAGACTGTCCAGCATCCGGTTCAGCTCCTCTAGCGACTCCGCCATTAAGACTATGTCATCAGCGAATCGCAGGTGTGAGATGTAGTCGCCGTTTATGTTGATGCCCTTGTCTTTTCAGTCCAGCGTCTTAAACATATCTTCCAACGCGCTCGTGAACAGTTTCGGGGATATGACATCCCCCTGCCTCACTCCTCTGCGCAGTTGGATCGGTTTAGTCTGCTGGTCCTGTACTCGGACACTCATCGTAGCGGCTTCGTAGGGACATCTCAGCACCTCGATATAGTCTACTTGGCATCGCTATAAGGACTGTAGAACAGCCCAGGTTTCAACGGAGTCAAAGGCCTTCTCATAGTCCACAAAAGCCAGACACAGGGGCTGATTATACTCTTCGGACTTCTGTATAATCTGCCTCACTGTGTGAATGTGGTCTATGGTACCATATCCTCCGCGAAACCCAGCCTGCTCCGGTGGCTGAAACTCGTCGAGTCTCCTGGCGAGACGGTTCGATATAACTCGTGAGAAAAGCTTATAGACGTGACTTAGGAGCGAGATGGGTCTATAATTTTTAAGAAGGGTTTTATCTCTTTTCTTAAAAAAGAGCATTACCAAACTCCCACTCCACGCCGTTGGAGTTCTCCCAACTGTGAAGGACGGCGTTGAAGAGGCTCTGTAACTCCTGTATTACAGGGTATCCTCCAGCTTTCAAAAGCTCTGATGTTATTCCGTCCTCACCGGGGGCTTTTCCATTTTTAAGCTGCCTCAGAGCTAACACGATCTCGTCTTGACTGATGTCTGGCAGTTCGTCGGTATAGTGGCGTATCAAGGTGGCTCTAAAATCGTGGTCGTCTCGTTGGGAACGGGGAGCATGTGCAGCGTATAAACGGCCATAAAAGTCCTCTATCTCGGCCGATATCTCCGGCTTCGACAATACGGTCCTTCCGTCGTGCGTTGAAAGCTTCGTCAGGTGGCTCCTTCCAAGCTGCTGAGTGAATACTTTGGACCCTCGGTTTCGCTCTATCGCCTCTTCAATGAGGCGTGTATTAGAGCTCCGAAGGTCGCATCGTACCATCTTCGCAATTCGCTTGTTCAGGTCTGACCTCTCTGACGAAGACGCTTGGGTGGTTTCCCGTCTTTTTGTCATCAGCCCAAGAGTCTCATCCGAGAGTTTGGACTTCTTACCAGTACGCTGCTTTTTGCAAAACTTGATGCCCTCGTCCCTCAGCGTTTCTACCAGATTGTGAAGGGTCTCGTCAGCGTCATCAGTGGGTTCCAAGACAGCGAATCTATCCCCGAGAAGCTGCTGAAACTTCTCGGTGCCCGCCATGATTTGGATTGGGTTCGGTCGGAGCGTGGACTTCATCAGACGGTTTCTTTCAAGCTTCAAATTTATATTCAGAGAGCCTCGAAGGAGTCGATGATCAGATCCGGTATTGAACCTGTTGATCACTGAGACATCTCTGAATATATGCTTGCTATCCGTCATGATGAAGTCGATCTCATTTTTAGTCACAGAATCGGGACTCCGCCATGTCCACTTCCTTTGGGGCTGTTTCTTAAAGAATGAGTTCATTAAGAACAGCCCCTCTTTCTTCAGGAAGTTGACGAGCATTTGTCCCCTGTGATTTCGAACTCCAAAACCATGCGGGCCTATTCGGGATTCACTGCCAGTCTGGGTTCCCACCTTGCCGTTAAAGTTCCCCATAACAACGTTGAAGTGAGCCTTGGTGGTGTGATGTAAGGCTTTGGATATGTCTTCGTACATATCCTCCACTTCATCATCCGAGTGTGCCGAGGTCGGTGTGTAGACCTGAATGACCTTCAAGCTGTAGCGCTTAGACAGCCGAAGGATCAGGTACGCTACCCTGGTCGACACACTGGAGATTTCTTCGACGTTGTTAGAGAGGGCCTTATTGATGAGGAAACCTACGCCACCCTGGGATGTTTTATCACCCTCGCGAAAGTAGAGAAGATGGCCCGAGTCTAAGGTTACAGTGTCCTCTCCCTCTCTACGGACTTCACATAACCCTAGAACATGCCATTTAATGTTCTCTAATTCTACTTCCAACTGCGCTAGATGGTGATCAAGCCTCAGAGTGCGTCCGTTAAACGTTGCCAGGGTCAGTGTGTGTGGGGTGTGGTAGCCTAATGTAGCCCGGAAATTCCTAGCACCCCCTGCCCCGCCGTTACCGTGGCCGCTACCATGGCCAGGAATAGCGAGGCGGCCGGGAACTGGGGCCCATTTTGTGGCGGTTCTTGTTATTGGGGGGTATTGCCCATAATCCCCACGCTGGGCATGCGGGTTGGGGATCGCAGTTTAGTGGAGTAGTTCTGCAGAGGGCGCTGCTGCCCGCCCCCCGGTGTATTTCCCTTAGTCGCCTCTTACGACACCCACGGGAGAGTTGGGGTGGTGAAATTCTATATTATGCCGTCACCACACGACTCATAAATACTATGTACTTACTATCAATTGAGATCTTAATCAAAACTTTTATAGCTTAGTTAATATTCTTTTAATAGATAGTATAAATCTATCCACTAAAAGAATATTTAAAACCTAACCGGAAAGGCCGCCATAGCCAACCAACACTTGGAACCAATAGAGTTCATTGGTCCTTTATTTCCAGGAACTTAAAAATTGTTATTAAATCATTAGATTCCAATATTCTTAATTTCATATTCTTAATTATTCTTAAAGGCAACTCCAAAAGGTAATTCCAAATGTGCCTTTCCCCAAACCACCAATGAAGACGACGTTTCAGATTATTAAAATATATTCTAATAACAGATGTTATAAGTAGACGTTATTCTCAATATAAGCCGTGTGGTGCCGGCATAGAATTTCACCACCCCAACTCTTCCCGTGGGTGTCGTAAGAGGCGACTAAGGGAAACACACCGGGGGGCGGGCAGCAGCGCCTTCTGCAGAACAACTACACCGAACTGCGATCCCCAACCCGCATGCCCAGCGTGGGGATTATGGGCAATAACCCCCAAATAATGATGCCATCTATGGCGCTCATTAGGGGAGGCATTATGTCCAGCAGTGGACTATTATAGGCTGGTGATGATGTTGTTGATTCTCAATATGAAAATATAATACATAGAACTTCCAGAGCTACCTTAATTAAAGTTTATGCCCAAAAAAAGTCTACAGCTTTTAATTGCAATAATAATCATAAATATCAGCTTTTCCTTTGAGATATATACTCAAGATGAAATATAATAATTCATCTAGGTGGGGCCCCTTTACATAGAGATTATGCCCAAAAGTCTACAGCTTTTAGTTGTAAAATAATCATAAATATTTGGTTGCCATTTGAGATATTATTATATCACTCTGACTGTCAATGAAAGAAGACAGACGGAGATAAAGCAATGCTTTAAGGGGGTTAGGCTTATATTTATGGCTTTGCTGAACCAACACCAGATAAAAATTCATGGATGTAACATTTTGTACACACCACACAATTATCATCATCACTATAGTCCACAGCTGGACATAGGCCTCCCCTAATGAGCCCATTGATGGCATTATTTAATATCTTGTACAGTCAAGTCTTAATCCTTTCTGAATAACACAAAATTGTATTTAAGCTCAGAATTAAGATTATGCTTTTAGATTTCAAAAGCATAGTAACGTAGTTTTCTACTCAAAACTAGAAGCTTTATAAGTGCAAAGTCCTAGAATTAAAACTTTATCCCGCACCCGGAATAAACAGCGGTTACTTTTCTGAACGTAACACGAAATAACCAGATTAAATCCAGTTACATTTTGCGATACTTATTTAAGTTACTAAAATATTCCGCCGTTTTCTCGTGGTCCTACTATTTTGTCCTACTAGTAGGACCACGAGGGAGACCAATTTCTGTTCGTCCTACTATGACATGTTAGAGCTGTAGTCATTTATTTATACCACCTGTATATAGTTTTTCTCATTGCCCTACTCTTTTGTCCTACTAGTAGGACCACGAGGGAGGCCAGTTTCTGTTCGTCCTACTATGAGATATTGGAGTTTTTCACACATTTAACAAAAACAAGTTGTTTTTGTTATTTTATGTTATTAATTACGAGAAGTATGAAAGAACAATAAGAGGTATGCACAACATAAAATGATTCTGAGATCAATTACACATAATGATAACGATAATTTAACTTATACACGGTATTTCAAACGAACGTAACTTCGAGGGGAACTACGCAAAATATTGAAGATAGCAATATTGACAGAAATCTTAGACGCGAGAGTTACACTCGCACTTGAAGGATCTTGTTTTTGTAGTAGGCTTCCATTGCCACTGAAGTTTGTGATAAACTACTATAGATTTTTTTATTAGTTGCAACTTTATATGTATATAGCCCTTATTTTAAGTACTTTCATGCATTTAGATAATATTTCTTGTTCAAGCTTTAAGTTTTCCCACAATTCGAAAATAAATAAAGAGCTTGTAAGTAAAATATCAGCACTAAGCTCTTGAAAATAGAAAAAATATACAAAATTCTTTATTAGGAACACAACATGTAATAATATTTACTAATATTATAAACAGGAAAGATGTGATTGTTTGTTTGAATTGAAAAGGCTCCGAAACTACTGGACCGATTTGAAAAATTCTTTCACCATTAGAATCCTAAATTTTCCCTGATGACCATTGCCTATAGAATATTTTCAAAAAAATTACAAATCCCCATAAAAAATTCAATTTTTGTTAAATACCTGTGCGAAGCCGGGGCGGACCGCTATTATTGTATAAGGTACGTGTGTGGGCTGACTACCACAGAAGTTGAAAACTGTGTAGCGGAGACTTTTACTTTAGTCGACCAAATAAAAGGAACAATCTCCTATTGTAAACAATTGAACACCGATAGACACAGAAAGGACGGAATTGCTCCCCAGACAAAGCTTTCTAGAGATCTAAAACAATTCGTATTGAATGTTTATCACAGGGAATACACAACAAAGTTGAAGTCGAAAAGCAGGATTTGATTTTTTTGTAGATTTCATAAACGCAATTTATTTGCCGAAACAAACGCGATGGTTAAATTTAAAAAATACACAAAAATTATTTGTAACTGATATTCAACAAATAATCGAAATATAGGTACAAGATAGTGCAGTAGGCAAAAACTCCGCCTGCGACGCAGGAGGTTTAAGGTTCGATTCCCGCCTCGGGACTAGTATTTTGTAAGATCTGAAGATATTTTTACCGGATGATTTTTATTTATAATAAAAAAAACAATTCAAGCTATGTACATAATTGTAATCAGATTATCAGGTACCCATAACATATAACTCTACTAACATTGGGGCTAGATGATGCTGCGTGGGTTGTCCAGCAATATTGGTTTGTTTTATTTATTTGGACTGCATAAAGCCTATCTTTATTCCTTGTTACTTCCCTTTTTTAAGCGGTTATTAGTTAAACTAATAATATAAAAAATAAGTTGTTAAACTATTCCTTTGTTTTTGTATAAATTACAGCTTTCATCAAGGTATATAAACTATCTGTGTAATCTAAGTAAAAGCTAGTCTGCCTCACTGGTCAAAGAATAAATGCGCTTTTCCAACTTAAGAGCGTGCCATACCTCAGCCAAAATTCAAATTTCGAGCAGAATGACAAGATATGATTTTCGTATGAGTGAGAAGCACAGAGCGATAGACGTGCTCCGTATTTTATATTTCCAACAAATTTAAACAAAGGAAGATCGTAGGATGTAGGTTTTCCTGCTAACTGAAATATAACGTTATACGCTTAGTCTGTTGGCCACAAAGCATCCTAATTACAGTAGGTATCACAAAAAGATATTTATTTTACCAGCAGAATTAATTTAATTTGTAAGGATGAATAATTTTTATAACATATGGAAACCTCAGGCACCTAAAATAACTACACCCACATAAACAATAAACAATAAATTTTCTTCCAAAATATATTTTGGTCTCAATAAAACTTTAACATACACGATCACTTTTTAACCTGAGCGTAAACCAATTGAAACTTTAAACAAATAAAAGGTAAAGAACATAGCAGAAAATACGTTAATATTTAATAAAATTATGTCTCATTGTACATCACTGACGATTTTGCGGGATTTATACCCGAAAATACGTGAATCTATACTAATATTATAAAGAGGAAAGATTTGATTGTTTGTTTGTTTGTATGTTTGTTTGTTTGTTTGTTTGTTTGTTTGTTTGTTTGTTTGTTTGTTTGAATTGAATAGGCTCCGAAACTACTGGACCGAGTTAAAAAATTCTTTCACCATTAGAATCCTTAATTTTCCGTGATGAACATAGGCTATATAATATTTTCAAAAAAGTTAGCGATCCGCATGAAAAATTCAATAATTGAACCGTGGGCTGTATATTCAACCTCTTTTTCTATTATGGCGCGTCAGAATAGAAAAAGAGGTTGTATAGCGCACGGTGCTTGCTTTTTCTCTACGGCCAGTGTCAGTTTTGGAATGTCGAGTCAATGTCAAAAACCCCAATGCTGTTAAAAAAAGTAAAGATCCGTATGAAAACTGTGAAACCCATCGTTTTAGTGTGTATAACTTCTGAAATTTTTGTTTAATACCCGTGCGAAGCCGGGGCGGGCCGCTAGTATTTAATAAAATTATGGTCTCATTTAACATCACTGACGATTTTGCAATATCAATTTATTAATCTTTTTAATACATTCTGATGTTTTGTATTACAATACTTCTCAGCAAACAAACGAGACGCTTGTTACACGTATTTGAATAACAAAAGCCCTGCGTTCAGGGGTTAAATCTGGGAGCCCATACGATTTTCAGCTGAGCTTTCAATGGAATTCAAAGGTGAAGGTAAATAGATTCTCATCTGAGTTTCAATCATTTGGTTTAGCCTCGTTTCTTTTTCCTTTTAGTTATACCCTGAGCACGTTTCTAGTGCTATTGAAACAAATGTCATTCCCTGAAAAGCAGACGTAAAACGAGCATAGCTCGATTGGCAATGTTCAAGAAAATCATGAATTAAAATTTATAACGAGAAGACAAATTGGTATGCTGGTGTAGAGTTAGTTACTTTCAAATTGGTCCAACGAATGAATTCCATGAATTCTAATTGTTGAGTTCAATAGTTATCCAGAATTGATAAATGTGCTTTGAAATGTTTTCTAATTTGTAAATTATTTTTGTGTCGTTTTTATAGAGTAGGGTAATTTAAAAAACTTACATTGTATATGGTATGAATTAAAATTTCTTTCTTTTTGATTGAAAAACTTTTCGAATATATTGTAGGTTCAAATAATTTATGTACAAGAAAGGTAAGTAAATTATTTGAACCTTCAGAATAAAGATAAGTTTAGGATAAGGATAAGGGCCATTTAAAGGCCCTAGATAGGCAATTTAAGTTATTTTCTATGACAATCAACATAAAACTGACTATATTAATAATTGATGGTACAGTTTCATTATTATACGCTCTGTAAATATTTATCCCAGTGCTCTGGGTGTTTTGAAAATATCTATCTATGTTTGTCCGGCATTATGACATTGAAATAGGTGGTTATCAGTGAGCACGCAAACTTAATTATAAGTACAACGTACAGCAAATAAAAAATACCTAAAAACAAAAACAAATAAAAAACTGCACAAACCCGTTTACAAAACAACCGTTGGACCCAATCTAAGCTCCGTGAAAATGCCCTGTAAAAAACCGGGCAAACCAAGTTTGTTATACAAACCACTCGAAACTAATCTTGTTAATTTTTTATCTGTTAAAGGTAAAAAATGCCCTGCTGCTTCCCAGCCAAACGTAATAAAAATAAAAGTCAACCAGCCCGTATAAATCTAACGTAGCAGTCCATTGGGATAATACAATGTATCGATAACTTTTCCCTTGCTTTTATTAACCAATTCATTAAGAAGTTTACGTGTCGGTCACGTTTTATTTGTTAATCAGTAACGAACAAACCGAGTACAGGAATAATTGTATACAAATTAAATGTTGTGTTGATTCGGGTAAAATAACGATGGTATAACTACTCTGTTTTAAATTGACTTTCTTTTAATGAGTAAATAACAATTGAAAGCTTTTATTGACAAGTATATCGCAGCGTTGCAAACACACAAACGTATCAAGAATATTATGCTCTAATCTAAATTATAGTTCCAAAACCCGTAATCGCTGGTTTCTTTCTCTTGTGATGCTTTTGTGATCGCAGAAACAAAGACGTAATTAATCCATTGTTTCCCAATATCCATTAAATACTAATTTAAGGTTCACTCAATAAATAGCTCCTATTTTTCGAAGACTATGTACTCGACTACTCGTATGCTATTGCTTTTGAGCGATGAGACCGCCAATTGTGACATTCTATGCATTCATATTCGGTAATGGTTCAGTTTCTTTGTAAAAATTGTATCGTTAAGTGTGCAATGAAGATGTTTTAAATTTTTTCCTATGCTGTTGACCGTACACAGACATGGCAACTAACGGACTACGGCGATCGCAGAGGGCGCTTCAGAAGTGAAAGTTAGGTTGAGGGTTGCCTCAACCTAATTGGCAAAGAAATGTTTTTTTGAAGCTCATAAAAAGCATTATCCATCCATCTGTTCTCAAAATAAATGGCTAATATTTTATAATTTTTATTTTTCTACATTCTGTGATTGTTATTGAGTTTCAGCACCTCATTCATTTATTTTGTTTCAACCAACCTTCAATCTCTTTACAAGAATATAATAAATATTGAATAAATTTCATATACAACTCAAACAAAAACATACTAGAATAAAATAGTTGTAGCAACAAAACAAACTTATTTTTGCAATGAGTCACAACACGGTCTTTGTGTCAGCATGAGCTGGTACACTCATCTTCCGACAGAGCTAAACCAAAAATTTTGACATAACAAAATCTGATATAAACATAAGATAAAGTAGCATGGGGATTATGGGCAATAGCCCCCAAAAACATAGTACAATATATATCTACATCAAGTGTAAAAAAGTGTTTTGATGGTACAAACGAAGGATAAAAATGTAACAGATCAATTGACTAACGAAAACAAAAACACAGTACAAGGAGAATGAGTACGTAGGAACCATTGTTATCCTTGTATGGGGACGAGGCCAATTATAGAGGACTTTGGGATTGTTGGCATAATCCCTATTGTTAGTATTCGTATCAGTTCCATCAATCAATGTACTCTTGCTATGTAGTGAACGATAATTTTCTAAATATAAATTGTCAACGGAGAGAGAGAGTTATATATATACTATGGTTATTAGTACTATTATTAACGGATATTACCGCGTTTATTTACCTATTGTTCCCGACGTTTCAACAGATTTACACAGTGACGTGGTCGCGGGTAAAGAAACGCGATAAATACCCGTTTAAATAGTATTAATAATAATGTGTTCAGAACGCGCAAGTTTGAAAATACATATGAGTTCCCATAGGTCTTACATGAAATAGCTTTGCATCCCTAGAAATCTTTCATAGCTAGAGTTAGATTTGTTAATTACCCACAATATTTAGACTTATTAGTTTTATTTTCGAATAAAGTAAACAGAAATAATCTAAATCGTTTCCTTAATGTAAACGTTTTAGGTTATTTCAAATAGATCTGAGACTTATATCGTACCGGTTACAAAGCGTGCGAAACCGAGAGCTGGAACTAGTAATAACTAGTAATAATAAATAAATAATGTCTGGACAATCCACACATCATCATCTAGCCCCAAATTAAGCAGAGCTTGCGTCATGGGTACTAGCTGACTGATATACTTGATCAAAAAAATATTATACATATCTATAAATATATCTTTACATAAAAGACGACCTGAACACCCGAAACAAATATCTGCAGAAAGTGCAAGCATACGTCCCGAGGCAGGAACCAGCCACCTCCTACGTCGCAGGTGGACCCATGCCCACCTTGCCACAGAGGTCGTCAAATGAAGAAAACCTAGATATATGTATAATTTAACTGTTACTACATAACAAAAGAAAATATCAGTTTATCGTGGTGTTGTGTGTGTTATATTATTCACTACTCATAACTTTTTTGCATTTGTTAATTACGTATCGACTCCCTAGATTTTTCTATAACAAGTAAATCAGAGTTCCCAATATTTTCGTCAGGCAACGGGTGGGAAGGTAAACAGTTAGGTATTATAGCTTAATAAAATGTTGGTATGCATGTTTGAGAGGGTCTTCAATCACTGCCATACCCTTTCGATGGTATTGAATACGTAAGAAACTGTTTAGGAAATCTGATGCGGTCAGCAAAAGGTCGAATACATATATATTTTTTGTTATAAAACAGTGAAAGTGATCATATGGGTAAGTGATTTTAGAATGGGATTGCAGAGATACTTACTCAAATTGATATGTTTAATACAAACAAAGAGCCTGCCTAGCTAAAAGACCAATTTCATTATGATACTAAGTTACCTTGTACGATTTATTAACGAAAAATCAATCATTGATCAAAATAAATAAATAAATAATGTCTGAACAATCCACACATCATCACCTAGCCCCAAGGTAAGCAGAGCTTGTGTTATGGGTACTAGATGACTGATATACATAATACAATAATATTACATAACATAGATATTTTTTATTATACATAGAAAACGACCAGAACACCCTGAACAAATATTTGCAGATCATACAAAAATTTATCCCGAGGCGGGAATCGAACCCGCAACCTCTTGCGTCGCAGGCGGACCTTCGCCCCTTCTTCGCCCACCGCGCACAGAGTTCGTCAAAAATCTTTTACACATTTATTATTATCAAAAACATGTTGACTAAAGCAACTCCTCACTGAATTAAAGCCATTTGATTTTTTTTCTTTTTACGTGTGGGTATGCACTTACTTCATCGTAATCACATACCTCAGTACTTGTCCTTCTGGTTACAACATGACTGTTGACCTGACCTATTTTTAAAGACTGATTGTACAAAATCTGATAAAGCACTAGCTTTAGGAACCATGGACGGTGGCATCGTTAAATCTCTTTTTAATTGAGCTACGCTCAGTTCCGACGACAAAAGGATAGTTTTAATCCTGCAGATTTGTCTTCGAGTCAGATTTACAGTATTTACTATATCTGGAAATCACAAATCGACTTTACAAGCGAAATGATTTAGGTACCAATAATTTTGAGCAATTGTGCTAATTTTAGTTATTTGTTTTCAATAAGTAGGTCTATGTATCTAATTATAATTATTTATTGTAAGGAAGGAGGTCATAGAAGGGTATCTTTTAGAATTATTCGATTGAAATCTATTAGATACAACCCATTCTGAATAAGCATCAAATGCCAACAAACTTAGAACCGTTAGAGATCTAATTTTTAAAATAAACAAAACACAAGAAGGCTATAATGAGTTCTCCAACGTTTTATCTTATCGCGAAAATACTCAATTCGATCGAATCATCAAAGCAACCAATCCCCACTTCAAGAATTCAAATAAAATCGAGTATCAAAAGAAACGAAAGCCTATCACGGAGCTCATCAGTTTACTTAATTTAAGCTGTGTTCTCTACGTACGCTTCGGAATGCTTAAGAGGATGTGCCCGTTTAAGCCCCTGCACGATTCTACACAAACAAGCGAACTTCTCCGTAGTATTTCTGTTTCATTCTGCTGAGATAATACGGGCACGCTTTGTTTGCTTGAGCCAGGGATGATTTTTGAGACCGAATAAAAATTTAAACTTCGAATTCCGAATTCGATAGAACGAATTGAAATACTAAACTACTTACTGAAGTAGTTTATTGTTCTTTCGATTTTAAAATTGAAGAATTGAATAGAATAGTGACCTTTTCGCGGGTAATGGTTACGAGAATAATGTTGACAGATTATCGCTAAAATCTCTGCTTACTTTGGGGCTCATGGTACAAGTACTATTTCTAATCTTAATCTTAATGTGAGAATACTATCATGTAACCCGTTGTCCGCAAATAAATTTGAAAATCTTGAAAATTAAATTATTAGTAGGACTAAAATGATAAATTACTGACAAATTGATAAATACCAAAAATCTTATTGAAGGTATCACATATAGTTAATAAAATAGTTAAATAAATAAGGACTGTTAATTGCGAGTGTAATTCCTGCGCTGAGAATTTCGAACTTTTTCTATTATAATTATGTATACAAATACCTACTAGAAGCCAGTTACTACTTCTAATAAGAGAGTAGGTTTTTTGTTGTAGTTGGTTGTTGGGTTGGTTTTAATGAAACTGTTTTGAAATGTGCAAAATAATAGCTTTTAATTGAGAAGTACTTGATACCTTAGGTCTCTTTTAAAAATTCAATGTCACAAATGTAGTAAGGGTACAAATAGTACAGTACAAATAGTAATTTGTATTGAAAATTTAAATTTTTCATTATCTCTATACAGTTGCACAAAATTTATTATTATTTTAATTTCAGAGATATTTAAGATAAAAAAGGAGAGACTAAGCGAGGCCATAATATTTTTACATTATGACCTCGAAACCCTAAAAAGACAATGAACATGATGTGACTAGTCTAAATATTATATGAATCGTTCGATATCGAGACATGCCAAAACATTTGATCCGCCTTCATAAATTAGTTTCAAGTGGCACTGCGCGTAATAAATAATACAAATCTTGGCAAACCTTTGAAACGTCGGTTCTCTCGGGTATGAGGATATAAATTATGTTAAGCACCTACTAGAAAGTACCGTACTGAGGCAATTTATACGGTGTCATCCTAAGTTTTTGGAATTCCTATTAGTTTGAGTGCTTCAGCATTAAGAAAGTTTATGTGTGTAGATATAATGTTCTTGTTTAGTTACATACGCTGTTTTTGTTTTGTAGAAAGTTCTGTTTGTTTCCTTAGTATTATAAAAAAATTGTACAATAATGAGCACATGTATTGTGTGTTCACATATAGGTATGTAAACGCAAACAAAAATCAAACAATTCGGGCTGCAAACTGCTGTTACGTAGCAGTTCTACACCACAACTCTACGGCGTAGCTCTATGCTTTCTCGTAGCGCATCTTTTGTTGAGATGAGTGTCGTCACAGCAAAACAAAACCCTAAAAAGTGTATAAACGCTATTAAAAAATAATAGATGTTGTTTAACACATTTTTTGTCGGTAAAATAGGTCATACTTTATTTATTTATTTATAAAAGAAAACCAGCAGCACAAACCTAAAATTTAAGACCTAGAAACAGAAGCTATTAATAGGTTTTCACGGGTAAGAAGAAAATTAGTTACATAATATTACTTACTCTCATTTTAGTATGTGCACTTTATGCAGACTCTCACTGTATTTCAACAATTATGTACCTATAGATAATTTAAGATTGTTGAAATTCTAACAACCTTACAAAGAATCCGATAAGTTTCATATGTGACGTGGGTAGGCGACTCGACCGACTCAAGTTTATTATTAATCTAGTTTACACGTATGGCTTCGCAGGTTTATATAATCAAATTACCTGCGCGTGTTTGTATGACTTCTACGAGGTTATGACCTTTTAATATGCGTGGTTATTTAGTAATTTCTTTAACGACTAATGTGACGAAGGTCCGCCTGCGACGCAGGAGGTTCGATTCCCGCCTTGGGACAAATATTTTAACGATCTGAAAATATTTGTTCCGGATGTTCTGTGTATTTTGTATGTTTAATAAAAAAAACTATTTAAGTAATGTGTTGTAGAAGTATATAAGTGTAGTTGTAGAAGTAGTTGTAGAAGTATATAAGTATATAAGTGTTGTAGAAGTATATAAGTTGTAGTCAACGTATAGCACAAGGTCTGGTTAGCTTGGGTCTAGATAGTGCAATGCTGTTATAATTTATTTATTCATAGATTACTAAGGCGATTAATATAGTCCAGTAGAATTTGATGCACAATATAAGTTACCGCTATCAATTATACCTCATAAATAGAAATTGGCCATGCCCTCCAACTCAACGCATCAATGTCGTAAGAGAATGTCCTGGGGGCGAGGAGGGGCAACAGATTCCTTATGTTTATTTTTGACACCTTTACTGCGATAACGAAGCGTGATGAATGTCGCCTAACCTCTTCGTTGGTGCGAATGATGGTCAGCAGTGGACGTCTGCGTGTTGATATGACCATGACCAATCAATATGACCTTATCCTCAGGTTTTTGAAAGAGCAAAACAAATAATCTACCTTTATGTGTTTAATTCTTAGTTTCCTAAAGTATATTTCAAAATACCTCCAAATAAATTAAAGATTATTATTATTAGAATTATTTACTAACGTAACAATCAATTGGAATTTAACAGAATTGTGGAAACAAACTTTTTCTAAGATTGGAGGTTTTATACTATGCGGATTGTAGATCGAAAGCTAACAGAGCTAACACAGTTTAGCCGTCGCATAACTTTCATAGTTTTTCATACATGTGTACAGATTGTACATTAAGGTATATACCTACTACTCGTATACATAGCTAGCGTAGTTTTTATATCATGATAATCATATGATATAAAAACTGCGCTGGAGTTCAAACTTAACTAAGTTACCTTAGCTTTCGGTCTTTAGAAGCAAAATAATTTACCCAGGCACCCGGAAATGAAAGAGTCAAGAAGTCAGATCTGCATGAACTTCGTAAGATACTCAGTCGTAATTCCTACAAGTCTCGTAACTTCTGCTAACAAGCCGGGAATTAACCTAGTAGTTACACGACGCGCTAAGTCGATCTGAGTTATTAGTATTCTTGTTACAGCGGTAATGAGAAAATCTTCATTAATTAAGTGCTGTTAAGAATCTCGGGAGAGTCTGATCTGCGGGAGAAAGACAATAAACTGAGGTTTATACATATTAATAAAATAAAATAAAATTGTACCGCGCAGTGCTTAAGTACGATCAGGGCATATTAAAAACTACATATTCACGTTTATTCTGAATGAAAGATTAAATTCAATCTAAAACACTGAAACGAAAGTTGGTTCTCGAATAAGGATGAACCTCAGTTGACCTCGACCTGTTTTAGTCCATTCATGTAGGTCCCGTAATCTACTTTATTCATACTGATTGCGCAATCCCGCCACAGAATTTAAAAGTCCGCGGAAGTGTGATTTCGTATTCACTGCAGAAGACTTTAAGGGATTGGTATTCAAGTAGCTTTTGTGCATTTTCAATCGCAAAAAACGTTCCGTCTAATAATTCACCAACGGCTGCGGTTTAATGCAATTACAAAGATGTAATTCCTTTAAAAGCATGTTAACAAATGGAGAATTGGAACAACGTAATTTTGTTAAGTAAATTCTGAGTTGCTAAAATGAGTACCCCTTGGCTGGCGAACTTAAATAGCCTAATCATCTGAAATGGGCGAGTGCTTTCAGAGTACCCACAATTTCGTTTATTTGTAGATGCAGCAAAATTAAAATAAAAAATAAATAAAAAATAAAATAGTTTATTTCTTAAACTTAATCTATACAAATCTTTAAATTGCTTTGGAAATCCCCTTTTAAGTATAGAGATAATTGTGTTAGGGGATTTCGCTCTTGCCTTATGGAAAATAACACTTAGGTATAGACTAAGTAGATTTATTAAAATATGTATATTGATTTTCTTATATTCTATAAAATTTAAGATCTCGAAACGTTAATTTATGTTACAAGTATGTTATGTATGTTACAAGTGTGTTATGTATGTTACAAATAAATTTTCACGTGTAATGTAAATATGTGTAGTGTGCGGGGGTAGGGTTATTTGTGTGCGCTATCAAGAAACTATCTCCAGCAGGTTTTCCGTGTCCTGGTATGTGAGGGTCAGTAGCCAGTCTATGATTAGTTTTTTAGAATCATGTTTTGTATGTGGGTAGAGATTTATAGTCTTATTAATTTTATTATACAGATGATTCGATTGTTTGACGTATTGGCGCGTTGCAAATTTTGAGCGAGCCACTTCTTTAGGCATTATCTTATCCTTTCTTCTTTTAGTAATTTTTTTGGGGTCATACTCGTATATAAGTGTTTTATGTAATTTTAGTACAGTGTGTAAAATGTAGAGCTTTCTTACCGTCAGAATATTAGCATGTAAATATAACTTCTCTGTAGGATATCGGAAAGGCTTAAAGAACATTACTTTCAAAAGAGACCTTTGAGCTCTTTCTAGTTGCAGAAATTTAGTTTTTGTGGCCCCACCCCAAACTGGTATGCAATAATTTAAAATTGATTGTGCTAGACTATTGTATAATTGTTTTAGTAAATCTTTGTTAGCTACATGGCGTAGAGTTTTGAAAATCCAGATTAGTTTTCTTGTCCTGTTCATCAAGAGTTCAAAAAATTGTAGATATACATGCCATGACCCATACATGAAATAAGGAAGTAGATATATGTTTTCTTTCAACGTACACATTAGAAACCAATAAGAATTTAAACAAACTACAAATATCTTGAGGACACCCAAAAAAAATTATAAATTTTGTAAGAAACAATACACTACACTTCAAATTCGGTGGAAAAATTCCGCTCACATCCCACACTTAAAAGTTATTAGCCTATTGGAAACGAAGTGAAAATCACGGCACTGTGATTCCAAGCACGCCATTACTGCAATCGGTTCCTATCGATGTACGTAGGTACCTATGACACACTCTGGGTTACCCACTGTTATCCAATTTCTTCTATTTGTCCCAAGACTGTGGTTAGTCTTGGCATTTTACATTTACGACTCTCAGGCCAGGTTTTTTTAAGGGAACCGCTGACTGAGCCAAGTTTTATGTCTGCCCAGTAAAAGAATCAGATTTTAAGCGAGATGTTGGCATTTCCGGAAAATTTAGAGATGCTTACGATGAATGGTACCATTCCTTACAATTAATTTTTGTTACTGCTATTTTTAATTTAGTTTTCTCTACCATTCATCTGGTTTTGATGGCACGTCTCATTTTTCTGGTGAAAAAGCCACCCAATTGGCTGCAAATTTTACCGTATAATACCTATTCACACTTTTATTTTAATTTTAACAGAGGACAAGTACAGTGGGCGGCCTTATCGCTTAGAAGCTAATTACATAGTCATATCATAATATCTCATAAATCATAATATCTCTATATGTTACTTAATCCGTCGACTCCATAAATATCGAATCTCTCGTTAGTACCGACATTTTTGGAGACAGGTCGAAAAATTCCCATCCCTTATAAAAAGAGGATGTTTGTATGAAATATTTCATTCAAAAAGCAAATAAATGCGTTGACGGAGTAATATGTTTTTTTTACAACTTTTGAATCTGTTCTTGATGATCTTCTTCTCGATCATCTTGATTCAAGGCGATCTTTATCATCTTTATATTCCTAGGGTACGGCGTCGTACAATGAACCGGGTAAATTTTAGGAGCCTGTAGTTTTTACATTTTTTAGCTTTTGCTATTGTTTTTTCCCCTATCTTATGCAGAATTTATCCGACTATCATCGTGCATACTAGTTTTTTGAGAGTTGGGCCTAGTTTGAGTAGGAGAAATGTTTTTTTTAAAAACTCAGCTTTGGTTCATTGTGTCCACTAGGTAGTACAAATTGAACCGGGGTATTTTCCACATTGAACCACCCTTTACCACCTACCTAAATATTGGTATTTATCAATTTCAAAGCATGGCAAATAAAACAATGGTAAATTTTGATGATTTGCTTTATTACCGAAAGGGCCAGTCTTATAAATGTTAAAAAATTACTATAAAATTACACTTCTGAAGTGTAATTTTATCGGTTAGTGAAAAAATTACAAATATATTAAGCTAAATGCTATTATTAAGAGATCAAGTTTCTTATGAACACAAACACTATAATTTAACTTAGTTTTAACGAATTATTTTAACAGTATCTTCTATATCAAAAATGCAAACATACATCAGTACACTTCAGTGCAAAAAAAAATTGCTTACTATGACAATATTTGTGATTTGGCATAATTGTTCGTTGCAGCTGTGACGTCACCTTTTATTCTGGACGTTACTTTGGTCCGCGCCATCCTAAAAAAATTCCTTTTTTAATTTATTAGTTTATAATTTCCAGTTAATATGCAGTTTTTTTGTGACTTCACACAAAACAGTACAATTGCACGGAAGTGTAATAAGTTAATAGTACACAGTGAACCGTGGTTTAGTCTGTACTTCATGTATGTGGTTCAAAGAGAGACACCGCACGTGCTTCGAAATAAACTCAACATTTCACCAGTTAGACCAGGGCATATTAAGACCAAATATCATGCATTAGAAAGCTAAATATGTGACTATTACACGTAATTATTTAAATACTGACATTCAACACCGAAAACAAATGAAAAATCAAAGAAAACTGATGAAAAAACTTACTTTTCCGATCGATTTTAGTAAAAGTCCTGGCCCAACCTCCGTCATTCACGGGATCGCCGCGCAAATTCAGCGGTGGGTAGGAGGGCTGTAGGGACCTTATTTACCGGCACAAGCGCGAATCGGCAACGTTGCATATTCGAGAACTTTCGATGGTTCAATGTAGCTGTCTGGTTCAATGTACGACTACCGACTCTATAGGTATAACACACAGGTAAGCGGTGGACCGCTTGCAATGCTTTGAAAAGCCATTTATATTATCGGGGCCACCTTTGAATACAGAGGAAACTCTATATTCCTGTCCTGTCATACCTTTCAAAAGGAAGCCTAGTTGGGATCACTCACCAAAATTACCAATATCACAACCTACCTTCGCATCAAGTTGAGCCTCGGCAGCTTTGATAGGTACTTATTATATTACTAGAACTAGCGGTATTTAGCTAACTGCTTTAGATTTAACGTTGTGATTACGACTGAATAAACACATTTGATAAAGTTTTAATTTATTTATTTATTTCTCATAGGCAAAAAACATCACAATGCACTTAAGATAGAAAGAAACATCTCTTATTTCACATATTTTTTTTGCTAACTCTACTCAACAGTTTTTGAAGCGTGGTGGAATTCATTAATTCAATAATATTATTACCTAAAAAGCGATGGAATCAATGTATGAACTTTGAAATTTTGAGAACAATGGATTTTGAAGCGCTGTGGAATTACCCATTAACAAAACTTCAAAAACATACATTAGTGAAGTTTTCATACGGATCACTAACCTTTTTGTAAATATTCTATAGCCCATGTTCATCAGGAATAGTGTAGGATTCTATTGGTGCAAGAATTTTCCAATTCGGCCCAATCAAAAAATCAAATCCTTCTTTACAATCTTACTAAACTAGGCGTTTGGAATAGGTAGATTAGGTACACAATTTATTTGTTGATGAAATAAAAAAGACAACAGATAGTATTTTAATTAAAAAGATCTAGCTTTAATATAATGTAGGTTCAGACTATTTCAAGATGTTAGAAAAAGACAACGTGCAGTTTTAATGAAATTTCAGAGCTATCGGTAGAAAACACTTATACGAATATTTTTTTGAGAATTTTCCCCATTGTGTCTATAAATTGCATTATTATAAAAGCGAGAGTAATAAATAAAACATTATCTTGAAAAATACGAAGAAAGCTTCCCTAAATTGGATTAGGGATAAAGCAAATCCGTTGAGAATCTTTAAAACATCGTTTCCAAAACGGTTCATAAATTTGGCCATATGCGAGTCGAATGGATTTTCAGTTTACAAATTATTTTTTCTGTTCATTTTACTACTTTATAATCAGCGTAAAATTTATCGAAGTCCCATTCAATTTCTTTTAAATTTAAACCTAAAGAGAAGAAAACAGTTATCCAATCATTCATTTAGGTGGAGTACGTGTAAAGCTAAGCTTATTTCTGACAGTTTTAGAATTTTTCAAATAAATTAGGTGTACAAGCAGCCTAGGCAATTTTCATTGGTGTAGAAGCAAAAAAGAGGAGAGTGGAAGTTTTCGCCCACTCGGCAGTGGGCCGCGTTTGGAGTTGGGCCGAGTAATTTCGGCCACTGAAAATGTTTGACAGACCAATGGTTATGTTGGACAGCCGGAAATTGTTTGCGAATACACATATTGACCAGTAAGGCGCACTTGTGCCAGGCTAGGTCATCACGGTTCACTCAGAGTTACGAGTAGATACTACTTCTGAGTTCAATTCGAGCCGTATAGGTAGGTATAGTACAAAAATATTCAAGAAAACTTACTCTAGATACCTACCAACTCTTAATTAACTTATATCTTTAGTTCATAATAAGGTTGCCTGGAAGAATTTGCTTTAAGAAATAAGGTCGCTTGTTGTACGTTTTTAATTTAAATTAGATAATAAGGTGATGTATTTTTTTGTAAAAGGAGCAATAGAGTGCTTATTCATTCTAGATATTTTTGTTGAGGGCTCGTTTTGTACGCAAAACCACTGACAAAACAAATAAAACTACCTTATTTTATACCTTTACCCACTCTACCCAAACCCAAAAGTCTGACCCAAAAGTCCCAAAAGAGTCTAGAGGTAAGGGTTAAAAGACTAGTGGTAGACCCAAAAGTCTACCACTAGTCATTGTATTCAAAAAAAGATAGGTTTTGACAATTCCTGCGCACTGCCATCCTATTACAATGCAGTAGATCGTATCAGAGGCCATTACTGGTATATTGTAAAGTGTTGTCTCATACGTTACAGGGGCGACAAGCGGCGATTACAAACGTATTGTTGGGCGCCTCCCAACTTTAAGCTAAAGGATGGCAGATTGGCTAGAAATTTCAGATCCAAGGAATACCTACGATGATGGCTAAGTTGTAGAGAAGTCATTGGACGTATACGTGAGAGATCCTCGTAGAGGAACAGGCTACTGCAACCCCGCTCGAGAGTCCAAGACATTCCTATAAATTGCGACACAGCTTGAGAACACGATCTCGATCCGTTACATGCGAACCTAAGCTGCTCCATCATAAAACTTATGGTAAGTTTTATCTAGCCCTGTTTGAAAAATTGTACAAAACCGGACCTGTCACAAGTATTTTCATATTGGGCCTGGTAACGGGACAGAAATCCAAAGCTGCACGACTCGTCTCCTAATTACTCCTACTGTGAGTTAAGTACTGAGATAACTGTCGAATAATTTCGGTAGTTTAATACATTTCCCCTTTTGACTCACTCACACGACCATGCTTAAACCTTTTTTCGTGGTGTGGGTTGCATATCTATATCTAATGGTTTATTATTCATTTATTCTCAAACAGACGAATTATGTCACTTACATGAGAACAGGATTCTTAGATTAAGTATAGATAGATACATAGGTTGTGGACGTTTAAAAGCTAACTCATTTAATATGTTCACTTCCTATCAAGTTCCAATATCCAATATCTGCACGTATATACAAATAATACCTATAGCTCTATAAGATAAAAATTAGAATTGAAAATTACTATCTGCCGTGCTGATTCGCTTAGATCAAATATGATCTTACATTTGGAATCACCATGAGAGGTGGAAATTTTCAGTAACAATCTTTATCTACGCTACTTGTACGAGTACCCTAAAATTCACGTCATTCAATAAATACACCAATTTAATAACATTCTAAACATATTTCTTTTGTAAAATTCCGAATAAAACAGACCCCAGTTTAGCATAACTTGTTAGAGGGGATAAAGAACTGTGGGTGAAACGGGCTGAAATAATGATGATGATGAAATTCAATAAATGATCGTGGGATGAATACAACGGTAATGGAATTGGGTGAAATGTTTACTGACAGAGAGGGTTTTATGTGTCATAAATAATTTTATTTCCATATATCAAGGACAAAATAGATAATTTTTCCATCACTATAAAGCTAAGTAATGAAGCCGTAGGTAGGTAGTAAAATTTTCGACACTCATCTCTTCAGCATCAACAAAGAGACACGGAAATTATGCTACGAAAAAATAACCTTTTTCGGTATTTTTCGACGATGAAATTAACCGTACGAATACAAAAACGTAGTTTTATTCGACCACGTAAGTGTTTGCAGTAAATTGCCTTTTCCAATAATTAATTTAAAACATTTCTTACCAATCTCTCACGAATACCACTTTCACCAATCACTTTAACTCACTAACACCACTCAGTAAATCAAGCTTACACCGCAGTCAAACACTCAAGTGAAATAAGTGCTGTTTGATTATACAAAAGTCCTCCAAACTTTCTTTAACTCAATCACCGCCACTTTCACTTCCACTTTTCGTACTTTCATCGACGTTCACCGAATTATTAAGGTTCCGCGTGAAGTCATTACATTCGTAAGTTTCGGAGTGGGTTCCGTCAGGTGGGTCTGAAGCGAAGCGCGACTTTCAGAACACTGGTACAGTTAAGCTCGCAAGTGTCCGTACCGCGCATGCGTCCTGGGATCGGAGATTACTAAAGTTTACGACTATGGAATAGTTAATCAAATTTTGTCATGGTTCGTCAAGTGTGCGATAATATTATAGACATTTTTAAGGGTCTGGATAACCTTGGGCGGACTTTTGTTGGATTTGATTCTTCGATCTCAAATTAATTTGACTATGGAAACTTTCACACAGTACTGCGTAGAAAATAAAAATAGAATCTTTATTTGTATCACAAAATTAAATATGAAGAAATATTACGCCTATAACTAAATATGTAAACCAAAGCAACACAAAATGGTCACCGGTCAATCATTAAGCTGTGGGCTAGATGATGCTGTGTGGATTGTCCGGCATTATTTATTTATTATTATTATTTAAGTTTAAAGTGTAGGTTAGGTTTAAAGTGTAGGGTAGGTTAGCTTTTCACAAATATGAGACCCTTATGGAATTCGCAAAGTTATCTCGGTGTTTTTTCCATTCAATATCAAAGTAATTATTTCCGTAGTGAAAAGATCAATACCGGAATATCCCCACTTTCGCCTACATCCTTTCAAACCTTACATAAATTCGTATTCATAAACAACATGTCCCTTGCGGCCTTCAAACTCACAGAGAGATGAAAAAGCAATCTCCTATAAATGCAAATGATAAAGCGTACTGAAGCCACCTACCGACCATTATTATTCGAAGATCATCATTTCACGAACAATAGCTTCGATTAAATTTAATTTTAAACTTGAAATGGAACCGTCACCAATACCGAACACGATTTTTGCGCATTAACAATGCAAATTTTCTTTTATCTTCAAACTCATCCCAAAAGTAAGGTAGCGGTGACGATAGAGCAGAGCTTTTGGACATTAAAGGTAAAAGGCAAGTCTCATCGTGCCAAAGCAACATAGAAATGCCTAGGGTTTGTGTAAATAAGCTTACTGGATGACTCTTCAGTCCTGTATCAGACAGTTTATTTCAAAACCATGGTAAGTAGGTACCTATTACGGTGTAGTGCTGTTTCGCACCAAATAGTTCGCAGCAACAATCTAAAAGTAATAATAATTGTTTCGTTTCTCACCGTATGACCTATTTAGTCTGACTATTGCTATAACTATTCGTAATTCTGATAATGGAAGGTGCCGAATATTGAGTTGCGTCTTGACTTAGCGTTGAACCCGTGGTATTATTAATGAATTGAAATTGAGACATCTTAAATACATACCCGTAGGACTTATTATCATTCGTCTACCTTCACTTTAAAAATAATAATAGTAATCCTTCAATAATAAGAGATTTGAACGACTAATGTCAAAAAAGAAAAATGTCCAGGAGATTAATTATACCCAACTATGGAATCGTCCAATCGTAAAAACGTTCAAGTTTAAAAAAGGTCAAAAAGAAAATTGACCAAGAATAGAAATAACCAGACAAAACACATCTATGAGGTAAATATTAAGAGAATAGGTACATTTGGTAAAACCGGTATTTCACAAAAAAAAAATCCTATATTTACTCAAACATAATGATGATGGTTTTCACTTTCATATTTTTTGTGTTATATTTGTGATACATCTTTCAAGGAAATAACTAGATAATACTGGTTTTCAAACGCTACTCCCATTAATCATACACTGCCTTAAAATTATTCTTGTGAATAAATATCCAGAATTTTATAAGTACTTTTAATTTCCTGTCGATCGTTAGAGCTTTTTCGTCCGAATTGGTTTCAAATTGCTTTTTGTCGTGTTCACATTCGCTATCGGGACCAAAGTCTGTAATGTCAGGTAATATTGAATTATTAGAATTATGACCGCTATAACTCGTGCCTATCGGACGGCAAATCAGCCTTTCTGTTTGATTTGAGAATTGTAGAACTTTGGCATTTGGGTTACATTTTCAGGTATGAGGAAAACTCCCAATCTTCGTATTTGAAACCGCAATAATGCGGGACTATAAAGCTATAAAGTCAAATATACCCTGATAACTGGATTGCCTATTTCGTATTCAATTTAGTTGTAAAGAATTTTGCCTGAGATACAGGTTTTACCAAGTTCAGGCGCACGTAATCGCTACCCAGTAACTCAGAAAGCATTGGTGAACTTATGTAGAACCTAAGGTCCTAAGACCCAAGGATAAACTCTTTATTTAAGTTCACCGAGCATCTTGACGCTTTATATTGGAACTTTTATGATGCTTTATATTATACTAGCGGTCCGCCCCAGCTTCGCACGGGTATTAAACAAAAATTTCAGAAATTATACACACTAAAACGATGGGTTTCACAGTTTTCACACGGATCTTTACTTTTTTAACAGCATTGGGGTTTTTGACTCGACATTCCAAAACTGACACTGGCCGTAGAGAAAAAGCAAGCACCGTGCGCTATACAACCTCTTTTTCTATTCTGACGCGCCATAATAGAAAAAGAGGTTGAATATACAGCCCACGGTTCAATTATTGAATTTTTCATGCGGATCCCTAACTTTTTTGAAAATATTATATAGCCTATGTTCATTACACATCAAACAAACAAACAAACAAACATACAAAAGAACAAACAATCAAATCTTTCCTCTTTATAATATTAGTATAGATAGACAACGGTTGGATATACGGTCACATATCAAAATATTTTAGTGTAGCAAATCACAACGCAGCTGTACAGCTTTCAGTTATTTTTAGTGCCTCAGAGTCTACAATAGTATTTTTAAGTTTATTTATTTATTTGTAAACATGCACTTCTATCATTACTGGTACGCCCAATGCAATAGACTGGCTAGGTACCTTAAATTCTAAGTTAACTTAGGTTCTAAGGTGATGCCTAATGATGTTCAATAGCATAAATTTGAACCATCATGCACCGAAAATCCGTTAAACACTTGGAGCTGTCATAAGTGCCCCTTGTTATATAATAGCACTTTTAAATAGTAAGTAATAGCCTACTAATAATACCTAATACCTACTGCTGAAGTGCATAAAGGCGAGTCAATGTAATGCTTGCAATTTTAATGTTAATTGAGTTCTGTTGTAAAGCTAACTGTTGTTGAATGGAATACATGTGAGTTGTTTCAATGCGTAAAGCTGTATTAAAAGAAAGCTTTTAATTATTTATTTAATTTATTTTTAAAAATTAATTTGAATTAATGCTGTAGACTTACAGCATTAATTTAGAGAATTATTCGTAAAACCATTTGTTGTTGAATAGTACATTGTTACCCTAGGGTAGGAAGTAACTTATTTAGTCCTGAAGATGAGAGACGTTGTTCCAATAGTTCCGTAATTACTTTCACTCGAGGTACACACTGTGCTTTTCATTACGAATACAAGGAAGTAAAAATCAAAACGCAAGTTAGCTTAAGAAAAAAATTAGTTAATTTTATTTTACATAACCTAACAAAGGTTTTCTACTATTGCTTTAACCTCTTCTCTTATGAAATCAAGCGACCTATAAAAACCTATGTAACGTTATAATAATAATAACAATTTATTAAAAATATTTAAAACTTAAAATTATGACACTGTTGATCCCCGCACTAGGATAAACCTGTACCACCGAGGACCACCTTCCTATGAGTTCTTTATACACTTATGTGGCCGCCTTCAGTACTTTTTCTAACAAAAAGAGATAAATATATTCATTAAACTGCGATCCCCAACCCGCATGCCCAGCGTGGGGATTATGGCAAATAACCCCCAAATGATAATGCCATCTATGGCGCCCATTAGGGGAGGCCTATGTCCAGTGGACTATTATAGGCTGGTGATGATGATGATGATATTCATTGTTACACTGTCACATTTATGCATAACTGAATGAGATGAACTCATTGCCAAGACACCAGACCACCGCTATATTAAATTTGTTAAACGAATAAATTTAATTCCTCAGGGATGTCTGACCTCCATTGTGAGCTTGATTCATCACTCGAAAACAAAAAACTAGGTTGAGACATGCTCTAGAACAGAGATAAATAAAGTTTTCTTTCCATAAACTGTGTTGAGACCGCTGTAGACATTTCAAGTTATTTATGAACAATACCGTGTTTTGTAGAAGTGCTTCAACGCAATAAGCACATTTATTAAACCCCTTTTTGGTCTAATTTTTACTTATAAACGCGAAAGTTTCTAAATATTGATGGATGTTTGTTATTCTTTCACGCAAAAATGGATTTTGATGAATCTTAGTACACAGATAGTTTATGACCTGGAATAACATAATATTCTTTTACTCCCGCAAATCCCAAGGGATCGGGAGTTACGCGGGTAAAACCACGGGCACCCAGCTAGTATACAATATTAATATTAGTGTAAAACGCGATCATTAATACATATAGACATTTTTTTTGTCCTGGTGGGACAGTAATTAACATTACAACCTTCTGCATCTCAGGTAAACCTACCACTGCCGCACTGCAGCGAGTTACCTATGTTTCCTTAAATAACCTTCAAATAATCTTTGAATATTTGGGGAATTTTAGTTCGAGTTGCGCGCTCGGCGTAAACTTTCTTACGACAAAAACTAGGTTCATAGTTAACCCGCTCACATTCATAATGAATTTACTTGTACTATTCTTTATTGTATACGCATCAAAACAGAATAGAATAGAGGTAGACTTAAATTAAACTAAAAGGGTACATAGGTGAACCCGGAAAAGAGTTTTCTTCCAGAAAACCTAAGAGTTATAGGATGGATATTGTTTTGAAGCTATTAGGTATAGTTATTAACACTGAAGTTACAACTTTTTATTTCAGACAATAGAAGGTTTACGAGTGCTTGCAAGTTTTAAGTTTCTCACACATATAAACATAAACATGAAATAAATTAGAAAATGTAACTTAATTCAAGTTAAGTTTTGTGGTAAAAGATTCAATAAGCCCCCAGGGAAGACAGATTGTAAAGCCGATATCACATTGTCGCTTCGCATTAGTACTGTTTCGCTTGGCACGCGCTGCGCTCTACTTATTTCTTTTACATTCGGGTTATCGCAATTTTATATAAAACTAGCCGTCATTTATCAAAAAATTTATTTTTCATACGAAACCCTAACTTTTTTGAAAATATTCTTTGAAAATATTCTATAGCCTATGTTCATCACGGAAAATTTTGGATTCTAATAGTGAAAGAATTTTTCGAATCGGTACAGTAGCTTCGGAGCCTATTCAATTCAAACAAACAAATAATCAAATATTTCCTCTTTATAATATTAGTATAGCCTAAATACTTATGTCCTGATATGGAATTTGTGTGTGGGCGTCATTGTATATAAAACCAGGAAAATTCTAATATGGCTGCAGGTTTTAATACGTGGGAGGTTTACCCTCTTCTATGATTGTTTACCAACCACAATTTAATGTGTAAGCATTGTGTTAACATAATTATGTACCCAAACTGTTTCGTGTTATAAACGTGTTTTTGACTTGTAACTTGGTGTTATAAATAACGTATTTGTATTTGTAAAGCAAATATATTTGTTTCTGATTAAGTATTAATATTTATTTTGTATTTTATACTATAATAATGTACAATAAAGTATTGTATGTAAGTATAGAGTATTTAAGCAACCTGTTATGCCTCTAACGTTCAAATAAAAAATACTTTAATAAACTACGCAAGCGATCTAAATGTGTTTTTTTATAGATAGAGTTCAAGAAGAGGAAGGTTTATTTATATATTTATATAACAGGCACCCGTGCAAAGCCAAGGCATATCGCTAGTAATATACATAGGTATATAATAGAATGGATTCGTTTGGAAGTATGAAATTACGAGACTGTCCTTCCCGGTCGGGTTATCCGTTGCTTAGCAGATAATCGTAATATAACATAATAGAACTGTCAGTAAAATATATGCTACTATGCTAAATTGCTATGTACGCTACATGACTAAAACAGGAATAACATCTAGCGAGCGAATATTTTTTGATAATGCTTGCGGCAGACTTTCCTGACATGTTTCTATGTCCGTAAGGTCAGAGTAACCGTTATCAAGATCCGATTATTTAGATGTTGTGTGATAAATAAATGCATACAAATCGAAATAATACAGAATACTCGTAGTATTCTGTATTATTTCGATTTGTATGCAAATGTATTGGATTCGCAGGTCTAGGAGAGGCCAGGCTAGATTGTTTTTAGTAATTACCTGTTTCTAAGGGTTTGCCATAGAAAAAGGTCATTAGGTACAATTTGTAGGTCGGATAACCGTATCTGACCTACCTACCGAGGTAGGTACCAGTTATTTGGGGCTAGATCAGTGAATACCAAAGTGATCCGCCAGGGATCCACAGAAGACTACGTTCAGGTGACAAATATTGGGCTTTATAAGTAGTAAGTAGGGTTCTACGAAAATTTATCTGGTTACAAAATAAACGACAAAAATGTAGGTAGATAAAGACTTAAACTCAAAACCTTTAAGGTGGCAAATATCCATGCTTTTATTGCTTTAATTCTTTTGGAATTTATCTCGGTAGCGAAAAATTTTAGAGGCTACATTTCACCAATCGCTTACATTTTTGATTAAAACAGGTAACAAAAAATTAACTAAAACCCGACAACTTAAAAGTGTTAAACTAAAGGTCACCGATTGTCCTTTTGTACGGTACGTATGGGTGGGGTGGTACATAGTTGTGGGTGACATCAGTTCAAAGATCTTTATTTCTCATTTACAACAAATATGTTACTTACATGAGAAACTTAAGCTTAGTTATAATATTATGTTATTTTTCGTCTTTTAATTTAGATTATTGTTAGTGTTACATTTTCTGATATATCTGTACAATTTCGATTTATAAACGCCAAAACTTCCAGCACCTTTAATGTCTTCAGGTAGCCCGTTATAGAATTCGGCACCTTCGAAAGTAATCGTCTTTTTACCCTGTCGAGTCCTTAATGTAGGTAAAACTAGATGGTCAGCTCTTCGTCTACTGTATTTACTATGTAATTGGCTTTTTTTGATTAATGTGATATTTGTATGAATGGTTTTGTTAAGGATCTTACGTATAAGTAAACAGGTTGTATAAATATATAGTTTTTTAATGTTCATTAATTTAGTTTCTTTATAGATTTTAACTGTAGGTGTTAGATATGGATAGTGAAACAGAATTTTAATAATTTTGTTCTGTAATCTTTGTAGCTCATTTAGTTTATAGTTTGGTGCATTTCCCCATATTTCTATAAGGTAAGTAAGGTGAGATTTTACCAAAGAGTTGTAAATGCTTAGCCGGACCCGCCTCGGAAAACATCTAACACTCTTTCGAAGCGATCCAGCAAGCGCTGATAGCTTAGATTTAATGTGATCTATCTGGACGTGCCAGTTGAGTTTTGTATCTAGCCTTAACCCCAAGTATTTCTCATGATTCTTTTCCTGTAAAACTGTTCCATTGATTGTCAGAGGTGAGTATGTCGGTAATGTTTTGTTTTTAGCTTTAAATATGAGATAGCAGGTTTTAGAAATGTTTATGGTCAAGAGATTGTATTGAAACCATTTAAATAGAGTGTTGAGATCCTGTTGTGCTTCTTCTATAATTTCGGTAATGGACGATCCAAAATAAAATAGGCACGTATCGTCCGCATATAGTGCTATTTGCCCCTGCAGGCCAATCTCGAAGATATTATTTATATATACAAGGAAGAGCAATGGTCCTAAAACTGAGCCCTGTGGTATGCCGCACGTGACTCGCAAGGAACTACTTGTTGTGTCACTTATCTTCACCGTTTGGAATCGGTTAGTAAGATAAGATTCGAACATTCCGAGAGCCTCGTCAGTAATACCAATGCACTCTAGTTTTTTGAGTAGAAGTGTATGGCTGACGGTATCAAAGGCTTTCTGCAAGTCAATAAAAACCCCTAAGACAACATTTTTGCGATCAATGTTAAGCCTTATTTTAGTCACTAGATCGATAGTAGCGGACAATGTATTTGATTTTGCTCTGAAACCATATTGGTGTTTAGAAATAAAGTTAATGGAATTGAGATAATTATTAAGCCTAGCGTACAATATCTTCTCGAGAATCTTTGACATCACTGGTAGTACCGAAATCGGGCGATAGTTAGACGGATTAGTTTTAGCTCCAGATTTATAGATTGGGCTCACTTTAGCAGTTTTTAATGTTTGTGGAAACTCACCAATGGAAAGTAGATTGTTAAAACACATAGTTAATTTGGGAAGTATTAGATCTTTTATGCACTTGATAGATTTTGTGGTAATTCCATCTATTCCAGTACTGGTGTTAGAGTCTAGTTCATTTATAATTTTGTTCAGTTCTGTTTCATCGCATGGCTCTAAAATTGACAAATTGCTTAGGGTAGACATTAAAGTTGCAGAAGGTAAGGCGTGTGTATCATTATTATGAAATTGAGGTGGAATTCGAGAAGCTAGCACGGACCCTATTGAAGAAAAGAATTCATTGAATTCGGCACATATTTCTGAGGGATTTGTAATAGGTCCAGATTCAGTTATTAGTTTAGGTGCAACACTAGAGAGGTTTACTTTATTAGCAGCTATTGTATTGATTAGTGTCCACATCTTCTTCGGAAGTTTTCCACATTTTTCAAATTCTTTGTAGTAATATGATTCCTTTGTTGTTTTTATTTCGTTTGTTGTTTTGTTCCTTAGTGTTTCAAATGTTTCTTTTAGTTCGATATTTTCTGGATCTTTTCGGGAGGCTCTCCAGGCTTCATTTCTTTCATTTATAGATATAATTAAATGTTTATTAATCCAATCTTTCTGGGGTAAATTTAAAATTTTTTTTTTCTTGACTTTGCTTTTACTTAATTTCTTTTGTATATAGTTTTCTAGAAGAGTATATTCATTAGGAATTGTGTCGCTTTTAACTTCATTATATAGTTTTTGGTAGTCAATAGATTCATATATTGTCTTCTGTTTCGGTGGTGGTTTGAACTTGTTTAGCTGTAGTAAAATTTGTTTACGGTCTGATAGGGATGAGTCTATGATTGTCATATGGAAATTATCATTAGTTAGGTTTGTGCTTACGTGATCAATGATTGATTTAGAACTAGCCGTTTCTCTTGTACATAATTTTTCATCTATATTGTTTAATAATTGGTATCCAGCTTCTCTTAAGATTACTCTATATGTTTTAGCCTTATTATCTGACTTCAAAAGATTCACATTAAAGTCGCCAAAAACTATTGTTCTTTTTCGTGATTGAATATGTGACTCGAGAGTTTCCAAAAACTGCTCATAGTTTGTGTCTCCTGGATAATAAACGACTCCTATATTAAGAGCGTACTTTTCCAGTTGTATCCATAAGTAATTATTTCCACCTTCGTAAATTGAATCTACCAATGTGTGCTTTAAATCATTATGCACATAGATGGAGACACCTCCACCTATTCTATCATTTCTGATGTTGATATAGTGTGTATAGTTCGGTAAATATAAGACTTGTGCTTGCTCTTCAGATTTGATCCATGTCTCCGTTAAAATTATAATATGAATTTTGGTAGGTACTGATTTAAGAACACATTTTAGCTCATCAAGCTTGCCACTTTTGCATATACTCCTGATATTGGTATAGAAAAAGTTTAGGTGCGATTTAGTGGTAGGGAGAGATTGGTAGTCATTTATTAATTGGTGAGTGACATTACTAAGAGATTTACGGCCTATTAATTGGTCTGGGGGATTGGTTGGATTTATAAGTTTTTTGGACCGTCCATCGTGATTGTGGGAATGCCCTTGACATATTTGATTGTAAGGTTTTGTTCACCATTAGCAAGGCGGCGAACTAAATCAGCCTTCAGATCTTTCAGATACTTCATTTGTGAAGGAGTTTGGTCGGAAAAAATTCTTATATTGGCTGGACATTTTGATTTGTTGCGCAAGAGAGTTTTGGCAATATCCTGGTTGTCAAAACATACTTTGATCTTCCGATCCTTCCCTGGGACATATTTCCCAATGCGTATGAGCTTAGTTGGTTGTGGGCAGTCGGTAGCGATAGTAGAAAGAATAGCGACTACTTCCTGAAGGTCTTTGTTTTGTCTCTCATCTGTATCCGTGGAGTTTTGTTCTTTGATGCCCATGATTACTATGTTTTTTTCTCTGTGTACGCGCTCTTGTAGCTCACGAATTGTTTCTTCGTTTAAGATTGGTTGGTGGTACTTATTTCCTGAAGATCCAATTTTGGATCCATCACATACTTTTTCAAGGAGATCGATTTTCTTTTCATGGACTGATAGCTTGCTGTCCAGCTCAGCAATGTTACTTTTGATATTATTTTGTTCAATTGCAACTGCAGATGTCGAGGACTTGACCTCCTTCAGTTCTTTTTTCATAACAGAAATACTGTCTTTCATTGTGTTAAGGGTATCTTCTTGCGTAATAGCAATTTTTTCCAGCAATGCAGTCATTCGCGCCATTTCCGTACGGAGTTCTTTAATGTCTTCGTTACATTCACAGGGAAGTTTCTTTTTCCTTTTGGTTACTCCAGAGGCTGCTGGAGAATCCTTCATAAAATTTGATAAATCAGGTTGTGAGCTAGATCGCGTCTCATTACTCTTAGGCGATCTTATCATCTTGTAGTTAAATTGCTGAAGTATTTATGAATAGTTAAAAATTGTTTAATTTAGCAAGTATTGGTTCGCAGCTGGTAACCCCAACCGCTAATTGACTGACAATTAGACGTTGATGGATACGTTTTTTGTATGTTGTCACGTCGTTATGTTGGTAGAATAACAAAAATGGCTTCTAACCTTGATCTTGATCTGCGTATTTAACAAAGAAATTTTCCGTTTGTAGGGCCTTAATCCAAGATTTCACTTTCACCCAGTTGTTTAATGATCCTTTCGTAATATTACTAACGCGATTATTCAGCGTAAGTGTTTGTAATTGCACTGATGTGATATTTTTCAAGTGGGAGCAACAACTAACAATGTTGACTTTTTGACAGCCGGAAGACGAAGTCATCAGACGAAGACATCAACAATCGAATCGAACTAGAAATTTCAGAACAGAACAAATAAATTAGCTACCTACATACATAGGATGCCAACGTATGACCGTCCTGAGTTGGTAGTCGGGTAAAAATAAGAATCTATGCGTTGAATATTATTTATCGTTTATTTTCACAATTGTGCGATGAAATTGATGAAGACTTCTAATAATTGCTCGTAAGCAAAGGGTGTTTCGGCTTTTCTTGGAAAATTAATAAGGGCTAAATGGTGGGTGGTTTGGTGATTGAAATATTAGGTCTTGTTCAACTATATATATATATACAGGTTTATAGGTACCTATATCAATAACATCTTAAAGGCGACTTAGGTAAATCAAGACTTACATTATAACTTTTATTCTATGACTTTGTTTGATTGTATATACATTCACTCGTATAATTAGGTCCACATATGAAATTGGTGTTTAAATTGGTGTTTTGTCGTACTGGCCTTTGATCTCAAATATCTCCTCTTTTGGTTAGGATTCCAATTTCAAATTTATACAGCTATTTACTCAGGCATTTGTTTTTCTAAAACCGTAATCCATATTTTTTTTCTTTGCGTCATCAGTTTACAAAATGGAAAACTTAAAATACCGGGGTTTTTACGAGTACGTGCTGCAAAAACGGCTCGAAGAATTAATTATGTGTGATGTTGGTGGTGTCGCAAAAGCAAACACTGGGTGTTTTTGGTTCCAACGTTTTCGTTCTGGAAATTTCTACCTGCAAAACAAGTCCCGTGGGCGGCCGGAGTCCAAGGTAATGATTGTAAAGGGATAATGAAGAATTGAAGGCTATCTATTATGGAAGCAGATCCATCGCAAAACCACGTCCGAGTTAGCTGTAGGCTGCGGTGTAAGGCAAAACTATTTTAATACACTTAAAGCGAATTGGGAATTACATGTGATGAAAAGTGGATCTTGAACGATAATCGGAAATGTTCATCCATCGCAATGGCTGAACCCTGGCAAACCAGCCAAAACCTGCCCCAAGCGAAAATTGACTCAAAAAACGGTACTTGTGAGCGTTTGGTGGACTAGTGACGGTGTTGTTCACTTCAGTTTTCTTAAATCTGGCCAGACGATTACGGCAGATGTGTATTGTCAGCGATTGCAAACCTTGATGGTAAAGCGAGCTGCTAATCAACCGAGAATGCTGTCTAAAATTTAGACATTCTGAAGAAGAAGAGCTTTAGGTAATTAGAATGTCTAAAATTTAGACATTCTAATTAAAGCTCTTCTAATTTGGTAAATGTCTGTTGTGCAGTGTGTGGTCTAGCTATGTTCTGAAGCAGCAGTGGCCTACGGAGATTGACCAGCCTCGGTTGATTAGCAGCTCGCTTTACCATCAAGGTTTGAAGATTTAGACTCTAAAACATCCACTGTACTCCCTGGACCTTGCACCAACAAACTTATTTTACTATTTTTTTCGAAATTTGGATAACTTCTTGCAAGGGAAAAAGTTCAACTCCGATGGGGCAGTCCAAAGCGCCTTGAAAGATTTTATTGATTCCCGTCCAAATGGTATTTTAGTAAAGAGATCAATGAACTACCTGTGAGATGGCAAAAGTGCAAAAATAGCAATGGTTCATACTTTGATTAAATCAATATATTAAATTTTGAAAAAATCGACTTTAGGTTACTCCCTTACAAAGCGCCAATTTCATATATTAGGACCAAATATTATATTATATAGTATATAAATAATCAATAATCTTTACTTCGATTTCTGGTTGGAGCTAGTTCTATAATTACTCTGACTGCGTGGGTAGAAATAATTTTTATCAGTTGTTTGTTTCCACATTTTTGGAGGTTCCTTAGCAGCCTAGTGTAAAAAAGTGAAAAGTGTAGGTTCCAGAAGCAAGTCAAGCTTCCGGACACACGTAGAAACACTTGTGAAGTCTAAGTCTCAAAATTTTCATTACATGTTGCTCACCTACACGTCTAATATCTTCAGACTTCGAACGCCGGCCAAGTTTGATTAGGGTTCAACATTCATTCTCCCGTGGGCAAGCTGATCTAATTTCGCGAATAGTTATCAAGTGACTGGGAAATTTGAGTTGTTGGCGTAAATCTCGGCGTATAGTAGGTAATAACGATAAGTTTCTAAACGGATTGTTTCTGAAGCACTAAGTTTCTAAACGGGCGGGCTATTTGAACGCTATTAGAACAGATTTCAATAACTTTATTTCTATAGGCTTACAAAATAAGCACTTAGACAGTGAAGTAGGAGTCATGGATCTGTATATTCCTTTTTTTGTATTACACCTTCGACAATGTATCATAGGTATTCAACAAAAGTTAACCTTTATAAAAACTTAAAGCTAAGCTACGAAAACGTGTAACTACTACGTGTTTAGGGGTCATCACTACATAAAAAATCGCTTCCTCGTCTGTTTATCCCTATGTACGGATTTGGATGCGGTTTTTTTTAAAGATAGAGTGATTCAAGAGGAAGTTTTTGTATCAGCATTGCACCCGTGCGAAGCCGGAGCGGGTCGCTAGTTTAATATAACAAAATGTTTTCTATACACCAAAGTAGGATTAAATTTGACTTAACTTAGAACGCAAAACGTAGCTGAAACTTTGTTAGTAAACTTAAATTTTAGTATTATAACTAAACAGAAATTTGCTGCCTCAACATTAATCGATTTAAAGATGACTAGGTCCGTTTTGAGACTAATCGATACCTTTTATTTTATACCAGACTCGGTGGGGTAGTTCCCCCTTTAAAAAAATATACCCCCCTTTTTGACCATATTTTTAAAAGTATTATTTTAACAGACTTCTCTATAGTTTTCTTATGAAATATAGATCCGTATCCACAAATACTTAGTACATTTCAAATGGATCGCTCTGCACAGTTCGGAAGTAGGGGGGGTAATGGTCAATTATTCGACCTTTTTCGAAATATTTCAAAAAGTGTGAAACTAATCGAAATTTCTAAAACTGTTTTGGAATGTACAAATCAATACCTTTTATTTGATACCCCGCTCGGTGGGGTAGTTCCACCTTTAGAAAATAATTCCCCCCCCCCCCCCCCCCCACTTTCGACCATATTTTTAAAAGTATTATTTTACAGACTTCTCTATATTTTTCCTGTTATGTATAGATTCATAAGTACAAACACTTCGTAAATTTCTCATCGATCGCTCTGCAATCTTCGGAGATGGGGTGGGTAATATTTTTGACCTTTAAAATATTTTGATAAGTATAAAATGTACCAAAATTTCAAAAACTATTTTGGAATCTACAAACCAATACCTTTCATTTGATACTACTTTTGGAATGGTAATTTTTTCGACCTTCTTCAATATATTTCAAAAAGTACTACAAACTAAAAATACCTTTCCGTATAAACTACTTTTGACTCTGTAGGTCCCATTTAAAATATCGATTTCAAAATTTGTACTGAAAATCTTTATTTTGATTTTTCATTTATTTTTCAAAAACTCTGTACCTATAGGCGCACGAAACGTATTATTACTTCAAATTTCAAGTCAATAGCTGCAGTTGTTTATGTGATATTAAGGATTCATAACACAAAACAAAAAAAGCGAGGCCATAAGGGCTTCGCAACCGATGTCAAAACCCTAAAAACATACAATCAAATCTTTCCTCTATGTAATATTAGTATAGATAGATTTCATGACTTGTTGAGCTCATTTTCCACAAACAGTGTATACATGACTTTGGAGATTACATCTGAATCCAATCACACTAAGAGCAGACAATTAAAGCTGAAAACTAGAATTAACGACGTGTGAAAATATTACCTATCTCTGCTATTTTTTATATGCTTTCCACTGTTCTACTGGAATGAAGCAATATAGATTGCGGCGATAATTGTTACTTTATTTTCAATGGCGAACCATTTTCACCTGATTAAAGTAGTGAATGAATGTAAGCATTGAAATCAAACCAACATAATATGTTACAATGATGTTACATTTAGCTTTTATGGTTATATATACCTACATATATAGGTATATTTTTTCCCATAATTAGTATATTATACTAATTATGGAAAAAAAAATAAAAGAGAATTGTTTCCAAACGGCTCTGACAGAAGACCAGTGTTAGTTGTAAAACCTTTACAACTTACTCATGCTGAGACAGAGACCGTTGGTGACTCAAAAATTAGGTGGCCTTGACTTTTATTTTTATATCTCGTTTGTTATAATAATATTTATTCAGGTTCCTGCCACAAGCTTTTTTTTTAAAATACACACACACATCTACATCTACACAAATACTAAGAAAACATGTCTTTTTTATGTAGTTTTTATGTATAAAATTCAATAAGGTTTCATTAAATTTCAGAAGAGATTTTTTAAAAAATATGGCACGAACCTAGATAAATACTGTTTTGATACAAACTCCAGCGATCCGCCCCGGCTTCACACGGGTATTTTACAAAAATTGTTTTTTTCATACGGATCCCTAACTTTTTTTTTTTTTAATATTCTATGTTCATCACGGAAAATTTAGGATTCTATTGGTGAAAGATTTTTTAAATCGTATTATTAGTTTCGGAGCCTATTCAATTCAAACAAATCTTGCCTCTTTAGAATTATAGATAGGTAATAGCCAGATAATTGCATATCGTGGTGAAAATATACTCAAATTACAAATCATTTTGGTACGTTTGTATGGGAAATCCATCCACCTTCGGTGCCATTCTTCGGAAACGTAAGGTACCTATTGCTCGAATTAGCCAGAATAATCAGCCCACATGCAATGCTAATTGATTACCTGGGTACGACGATCGGTGTCCGGTAGAGAAACTTTGGAGAGGGCACGGATACCATTAAATTAGGGTAAGATTTTCAGAGAAACTTGAACGAAGACTTAAAATAAACGCATATCTGTTGCAAAAATACAGCCCTGGTGGTAGTTTTAACGAAGCTTTACTGTAGAATTGAAAAAAAATATTTTTACGAAAAAAACATATAAAAGCCAATAAATGTTTTGAAATTCCTATCGTCAAACGTAATAATACGATAATATCATTTGACTCAAGGTAATGCTTTAAGTCAACAGTATAATTTGTATAAACAATTTTTAGGCCTACAATAGACACTATAATAAAAATTTTACCCAAAATCAACTGAATATTTAACTCTACCTTCCTAGGTGTGGGATAAGATTTAAGTAATATCATTACTTAAACCCGGATGAAATTACTTAAATCTTATCCCACAGACCTATTCCGCAAAGAAGTCGTAAAATATTGAAAAAAAAGAACCCAATGAAGGAATCAAACAGAAAGGATTGAAGTCAGAAGTAATTCAACACCTGTCGTAACTCAAAGGGTTTCCAAGACTCCAGGGTCTTTATTCATGAGCTCAGCCAATATTAAGTCCCAAAGGTGACCTATGGAAATCAGTTGCGTCCCAAACCAATACGTTACAGTTACGGTTTCCTGACGAATATTTAGGTACACAACGCCAACAATAAACAAGGATCCTAAATAAAATAAGAAGGCACCTCTTTACTAAATAGGCTATACTAGGGTAAAACCCTTACTAACATTGAAAGTTACAATCAAATAACTAAATTAGAACTAGTATTTACAATTGAGCTAACTGCAGACTTTTTCAAATAAACCACAGGTAGGTCAACTGATCCATAGCAATACCAGTCGGAAGTCTCCTCAAGTTGCTGACCGCATTGCCTCGCTGTATGGCAATGCTGATGCGCTGCGCATCAGCATTGCCATACAGAAGAGGTTGACAAATGACCACATCCATTGACAGGTACATCACTGATATGTATGAAAATTTATGCCGAAAAATTTGTGTTTTCGTCACGAGTATCTGTGCCCAAGTGCCGAGTGGGAAAGTCTACAAGCTCTAGAGCTTTCACAAAATTGCAGCGGTAAGCGAAAGGAATGATAAAGTTATAATTAAAGGGCTTTTATTGATAACTTTGCGGCTTCGCAGAAGGTTTTCTAGGATAAAAAGTTGCAATGTCATGTTATTTTATGTTTAGGACTTCTAAGTGTGGTTAGTCTTAGGTACGTGTCAAAAATCCTAATTTCTGAAAGACGGTGAATGCCATGAACTATCGACTTAGGTTATGTTGTTTATTATTTAAAAACATACAATGTAGAACAGGGAATATTCTAATATCTATTTTATTTCGATCGTTATGAATGATGTTTAGTGCTGACAAATTAGTTAAGTTTAGTTTTGGCTACATCAGAATTGACACCAATATCCCTTAAATTATGGCCTATACGGGACTTGAGCAATGCAAGCAATGCAAAGCGCCACAAGTTCAAGTATCAAAGTGGACGAAAATCTAACGGCTCATTTTTCACACACGTTTTTCCCGAAAACACAGAATCCGGTCGCAATCGAAACAAAATAATTGTATTTTACACATAAAATCTATCGTCCCGACTCTATCGTCTTCCTAGGACCTCTACATGGGTAGCTATAGCTAAATCAGTACAAGCACCCGTGCTTCGACGCAAAAGAAAACAAAATGACTGCCATTTTGCAATGGAGGTAGAAAAAAGATAGGAATAGTGATTATTCGATAAAATTTAAAACTTTATTTGAAACCGGTGACCAGACACATTGTATATTTATCTACAAACGCTTTGTACATTTTATATCGATCACTCTGCAATCTTCGGAGATAGGGGGGGGGGATGGCCAATTCTTCGACCTTTATCAAAATATTTCGAAAAGTATAAAACCTTTTGAAATTTCAAAAAGTGTTTTGGAATGTGCAAATTGATACCCCACCCCACTCGACGGGGGTAGTCTCCCCTTTAGAAATCCCCCCCCCCCCTTTTTGACCATAATTTTTAAAAGTAGTTATGTTAACAGACTTCTCTGGTAGTCACCACTTTAGAAATTTTTCCCGCCCTTTTTTGACCATATTTCAAAAAGTATTATTTTTACAGACGTCTTTATATTTTTCCTGTAAAATATAGATCCATATCTTCAAATACTTCATCGATCGCTCTGCAATCTTCGGAGATAGGTGGGGGGGGAGGGGGAATGGTAATTTTTTCGACCTTTTTCTCAAAAAGTATAAAATTTATCAAAATTTCCAAAACGAAATGTACAAATCAGTACCTTTCATTTCATACCACCTTAATTTCTGTAGGTCCCATTTAAAATTTCGATTTCAAAATTTTGTACTGAAAATCTTCATTTTAATTTTTTATTTATTTTTCTATAAATCTGTGCGGGCGCACTAAATGTATTATTATTTCAAATTTCAAGTCAATAGCTGCAGTAGTTTCTGAAATATTATGGATTCAAAACACAAAACAGAATCAAAGTCATAAGGATCCCTGGACCAAGAGACAAAATTTATATATCGTAGATTTTTTTTCTTTTGTTTTCTTTCTGCTGGTTTTTAGGGTTTTGACCTCGGTTTCAAACCCCTAAAAAACAGCAGAAAGAAAATAAAAGAAAAAAAATCTACTATATAAAAGTAAATTTTGTCTCTTGGTCCAGGATGCCCTTTCTCCTCTTGCTTAGAAATTTACTGTTTTATCAAATCTTTACATCCGATTTCTGGCATCATTTTTTTGAATAGGTGTAAAAACCTATATGTAAATACCATGTAATGGTTATTTTTTTCTCTTGGTCCATTATGACCTTTTTCCTTTAGCTCAGAGATTTATTGTTTCAAATTATTCCACCCGTATAACCTACCTATCATTGATATCCTACAAACATTGAAAATTAGAGAAGCTTGTATGAATGTTTGTTACCATGTACCTAACTACTAAACTGATTTGCATAAAACTTTCGAATGATTGGAATATAGGCTAGTTTAGAAGGAAATTACCTACAACGCGAACGCCCCGCGCCGCGCGGGTAGTAACAAGAGGCGGTAAGGCGGTAACATACATACTTATTACTTACCTAAAGTACCGAGTTCTGTTCTCAGACCAAGAACAAATACTTGCAGAATTTTAAAGACAAAGATACATTTATTTAGCTTCACAAGAACAGCACAGACTTAAATAAAGATAGACAATTTGTAAAAAAATATCCCGCAGTGGGAATTGAATCCGCAATTATCGCGTGTCAGCCTGCTTGGTTTACCACGCGGCCATGAAGGATTTCTACTTATCTTTTGCGGCTTACGCGCGAAATCTATTTCATTTTCTTGGCTATGCGGCGCCGGCGGCGGGGGGCGCGCGGAAGGGTGCGGGCCGAAACCATAGCCCCGCCCAAATTGCTCAAGGTCATTCGCTCCTGTATGCGCCTTAAGTTGTTCTCACTTTAGTGTTAATCGGTTTTAAAAGTTTTATCATGAAAGGAGTATGAAAGTAGATATTATACAATAAAAGAAAATAATAGCTACTGCAGTTATTTCAAACTAATGGATTGATAGATAGATAGAAAATACTTTATTAAACCACCCAAGAAGAACATTACATAAAGACATGCTTATAGTAGAGGAAGTATAAGGCTCTCTTCCAGGCAACCTTGGGATGGACTGGGATGGATAGACGGATTAAATTTAATAATAAAAATAATACTTACAATAAATACTAGAATATACTTATACTTAGCCTACAAAAACTAAAGTTATATAAATAATAATTAAACAAATAACTTACGATTTTGAGTTATGCTGATCAAGCAGTGTTTGATTTTGTTTACTTAAAAAAAAATTTTTTTGCGTCTATTAGTAGTTTTTGTGACTCTTAATCTAACTAATCACATCACATCATCATCATCAATCATCAGCCCACTGCTGGACATAAGGCCTCAAGTCTCAATGACGTCACGAGTTGACGTGATTGAGCCGTGTTTTTTGCATTTTGTTTTTGTTTGAGCAAAATCAACAGCAATCAAAATAATTAATTCTGAGAAATAAACAGCACGAACTCCTATTAGGAAGCAACAGAACTAGTTCTCGAATCTTTTTAAAGTAAAAGCTTTAGCTTAACCACAGAATAACTAAATTATAACGGGATATCATCGAGTATGCGGGACATTTACCATGATTTGTGATTTGAGTTTTCCAATATTTCGCAGTTTTTCATAGTTTCATGTGAACGACTCTGTGCCGAAATATTGGACTAAAAATATATAAATAAAAATTATATAATAAAAAAGTTTCAACTGTATTTATAGTACTACATAATATGTATATGTATTATACTCATTATAAATGTTAGCGGGTTAAATACGAACCTAATTTGTGTTGGAAGAATACCAACATTTCATACCTTAATGAGATGATGAACTTCATCGGAGGAGTGCGGCTCACATGAGACCAAAAAATACATCCTTATCTAAATATTTATAATGTAAATTAATAAAAAAAAATATTCAAAATAACTAAGTACTAACAGAATAACAAATAGTAGGTACTTAATCTTATATTTTATTAGATAAGTTAACTAGGTATAAACCTAATTTTCAGGCAAATAAATACCAGATAATAAACAAAAACCAATATACACTGTATACAAAAGTTGATTTTATTTAAATTACTTATGATAAATACGCTAAACTAGTTTTAATAATAAAAGGTGCTTACAATTTGTGGCCTACTTTAGAATAGCCAATAAATTTTCAGTGTCATCGTATGCCATAGATTGTAGAGTAGGTTATCTATAAGTTTTTTTCTTACAGCCATAAATAAAGGAATAAATATTGGCTACCACATTTAATCTATTCTACAAACAAGGATCAAGGAAACTGAAACCTTGATCCTTGTTTGTAGAATAGATTAAAATTGAAAACATACTTTTTCAAGTAAGTTATACAACTTACTTGAAAAAGTATGTTTTCAACTTAATTAAATCTGGGGCCATCTATGACATAGGAGATTCCTTGCCCAAACCGTGTGACGTCACAATGTTTTCTAAATACAGCTTTGTCCAATTCCACGCCCCTGTCTATTTTTATCTGTGTAACGTGTTTGGATTGGCATTAGAGAATAAAAGCTCTGGATTCGTCGTAGTTGCGTATCTGTAAACTCCAATTAGTCGGTCTGGCTCTGACACGATCTAATTTGCTCCATTATACCCCTGCTACGCCGCAACGCGCTCTAAAAGACAACCATTGATGAATACCGAGCGAGAATTCCACGAGATTACACATGGATTGGTTGACGACCGATGTCAGGTATCCGTATGATACTTATATATGACGGCATTTTGGTGCAATAATTTTGCTTCCGTGTTTTGGTAGCAGAAAATCTTTATTTTTGCAGCTAGTTATCGCATCATTCGTCTCTTTTCCCACGATGGTTTACGGTTATGTGTAACTCTATTATTCCGCGAAACGATGAAGCGATTAATAAATGTTGTTTCAGGTAATTCAATATTAAAGTTATTAATAAGATTCAACACTCGTGTGATTTTCATTTGTACAAGATATTTTGTAAATAAAATCCAAAAATTGCAAAAGTTTCCACCTTTTTGTACTTCGTGCAGAATGATTCATAGTCTTGCTCTTGCTCATACCATTTAGCTTACCTACATATGGCATGTTAACAGTAGTTTTGTTTAAAATTTCATATAGATTCTTTTATATCAAAAAAATCGAGTCGACTAGATAAATAAAAGCTTTTCTAAGATGATCAATGGACGGCGCAACACCCAGGAAAAATATGGCTCCCTTTTAGTACCGCCTCATCGTCCCTTTGCTAAAAAGGAGTATATCTTTATATACGTGACAGTTTAGACGTAGATTTATGATGCGAAGCGATCTTGTATGAAAGATTAACTTCCAATGGACCTTCCTCAGATTGTCTGAATACTGCATGATGCATGAAGTCTTTAGAAATATTACGACCTCTGTGGCGCGGTGAGCGAAGGTGCACCTGCGACGCATGAGTTTGCAGGTTCGATTCCTGCCTTAGGACAAATACTTGTACGATCTGTGAATATTTTTCAGGGTGTTCTGGACGTTTATGTATAGATGATAAAAAAATATCTATTTATGTACTGGTATATTATTATGTATATCAATAGTAGTATTTAGTACCCAAGCTCTGCTTACATTGGGGGTAGATAATGCAGTGTGAATTGTCCAGAACTATTTATTATTATTATTTATAAAATATTTGTTGGAAGATGAATTAGAGAAATATATTTATCACCGATTTACATGGATTGACTACTATATAGATACTTAGTTTACGGTTTTATAACTCTTTACTACTCTTATTTTTCGAAAAATATACGTAATTTTTAGTTACTAAAAAAGTTTTTTTAGTACGTTGATATTGATAAGCTATCCATAATCTTATTTGTAAACACATTACTACTTTTCTTAATTTCCCCTAGAGTACCTAATTTAGCTCAGCCGATGTCGTGATTAAAGTCCAACTTTCAAAGGAAAACTTAGATTAACTATCAGATCCTTGTAACTTGAGCAATTTCGTGGTCAAGAACCCCAACTTTCGCGAACGCCTAATTTACTTAGAATAGGGCAGTCGGTGATTTCTGATGATCTAAAATTATTCAACTTGTATCAATTTACACTTTTCGTAACCCTAAAGTCCTATTTGACCGTTGCAATTACGCGTTCAATCTGAAAATAAACGCGTTTAAGGCTAAACTCAGTTTACCGCTTTAAACTATTTCAGCACATTTTGACGACATAAAGTTGATCTTGTTCGAGCGGTTAACCTCATTCAAGAACTTCATGTCACATTTTTTTTTTATCAGCTCATCATTTAAATAAAATTTCTTTATCAGTAAACATACGTTGTAAACGTACGTGACTCCCCGAAACAATATTATTGTTTTGGTTTCATCATCATCATCATCACCAGCCTATAATAGTCCACTGCTGGACATAGGCCTCCCCTAATGAGCGCCATAGATGGCATCATTATGTGGGGGTTATTGCCCATAATCCCCACGCTGGGCATGCGGGTTGGGGATCGCAGTTCGGTGTAGTTGTTCTGCAGAAGGCGCTGCTGCCCGCCCCCCGGTGTGTTTCCCTTAGTCGCCTCTTACGACACCCACGGGAAGAGTTGGGGTGGTGAAATTCTATGCCGGCACCACACGGCTGTTTTGGTTTGCAATCACCTAAAGAAACTTTTAAAATATATGTTATCTTTTAATACATGACACGAATCAAATCGATAGCTAATGAACCATTATAGCATGTAAACCAGCATTGATCCCCAAAACACGGAATTAATGAGCGCAAACTAGGATAAACCTTGTGTTATCCTATCTAGATTTCTCTATTTATAACTCTCTCGTAATATTCTCTATATACAACTCTATCGTAAACAAAAGTATGAACCATATCAGATTTTTTTTATCCTCAGAGGTTCTAATGGAGCTTTTAATTGCGTATCTCGCAACTAATGTGCCGAACTAAGTTGGCACTCATCGTTTTTCCTGTTACATAAAAGCCATTAACTAAAACAGGAATACACTGTGCATTTTCCGTCCAACCAACTTGATAGCGATTTTCCGGTTGAGTTTATATTGGAACGGATGAATTTTCCCATACAAAGGTAATAAATTGAAAATAATTTGAGCATATTTTCACCATGTACGCTATTAATTGTATTAGAATTTTATCTAGGTTCCTCATCATCATCATCACCAGCCTATAACAGTCCACTGCCGGACATAGGCCTCCCCTAATGAGCGCCATAGATGGCATTATTCATCAATTGGGGGGTTATTGCCCATAATCCCCACCATCTTACGACACCCACAGGAAGAGTTGGGGTGGTGAAATATGCCGGCACCACACGGCATCTAGGCATCATCTAGGTTCCTACCACAAGCTTCTTTGACAATAATTGTCTATCTATACAAATAATAAGATAACGTGTGTTCTTTGAAATCTGATTTGGTTTAATTTCATTTCAGTGATTTGTTTTGAATTGATTACAAATCATTTTGGTATTACGTTTGTATGAGAAATTCATCCTTCACCGGAGCCTTAAATAAAATCGTTTTGTAAGTAATTATGTTGTAAAGCCCACGTCATTTCGTTACTTCGCCCACTTTCTAGATCCAGAGCTTAGTCTTGAAGTTAGTTAGTCACAAATTTTCGACAGATGGTCTGAAATTTCTCCGGAAATTTCTCAGTCGATGTACAAGGCGTCGGTCGCAAGCTTAGTTTAAGTTTCAAGCAAAAAGTGCGGTATCGGAAACTTTGTTGTGAGACCTAAACCGATTTTAACTCCGGCTTAGACGAAGTTTTGAGCCCGAAGCCGTAGTTTGTATTAGTCATCGCTCTTTTTAGACATTTTTCTTTTGCTGCTTAAGAAAGCTGAGAGAACTCGGTGTAGTACAGTTTTTCTTCGAAACAGAATAATAGAGTAGTATAGACTCAAAAGCGGCGATCAGTAATTTTGATAAAGTGTGTTGTGAAAATAATTTTACAATCTAATTTAAAATACTTGATTATTAGGTGCAGTAAATAAATAATAACACAGGATGTGGTCTTTATTAGATAAATAGTTGGAATTTTAAGAATAATTTTAACGAATGTCAGTTTTTATACTCAAAATAAAAGAATGCCGCATTTTACTATAAAAGCTATCGTAGTTTGATGAATTCATTATGAATGTAAGCGGGTTAAACGTTGGTGTTCTTACAACATATAATAGGTTCGTAGTTAACCCGCTTACATTCATAATGAATGCCGCATTTGTTATCAAACATAATGCACATCGCCATCTTTGATGCCAACCCATTGAATTTTAATACGGTTATTAAACTGCCACCTAGTTAGTATGGTACAAATACAAACAAAAAGAAGGTTCACCTTCAGAGGAATATACTTGATTTCTATTAGGAGTAGTAAATACCGCTTCATCCTTTTCTTACAGAGTACCAAGCACCAAGTCGTATTTTTGAAATTATCGTTGAATATTATAAGTACCTATATCTTATTGTAACCTTTAAATGCTGTGTTGTTCATTTTACCTCAAAATAACTTAGTGTTTGATCGCAGAGGAACTAATTGCCGAACCGTGACGCTCAGTTTCGTTTCGTACCAGAGTCCTCAATCTTTGTGAAAATGCTTTGACCGTTTCTTGCGTTCGGTTCACGAAGAAACCAAATACCTACGTTCAAGTTTTCAGTTTGACTTTTAATGGTAGGCATTTATATTAATGAAACATTTATAAATACCAAATGGTATAGATATGGATCAGTTAAGCTACCTCTTGATTGTTTGCTACAGACAGTTAGCTCAATTATTTCAAGTGTAAATACTAGTTTTAATTTTGTTTTTTAATTGTAATTTTCTATGCTTTATTCACTAACTAAACATTTTAGTATGCTGCATTATGACGACTTCCGAGGCGCAGGCTATTGCGGCTATTAATTATAGTCTCTGGTTGCGGATTCGATTACCGCCTTGGGACAAATGTATGCACGATCTGCAGATCAGGGTGTTCTGGTCGTTTTCTTTGTATGATAAAAAATTACTAATACATATCTTTGTAATATATTACTTATCATTAATCTAGTACCTACCCAAAACACAAACTCCGCTTAACTTGGGCTAGATGATGCTGTGTGCATTGTCCAGCTTTATTTATTATTTATTTTGTATCAAAGGTGATTAATAAAAAGTTTTAAGAATTAACATCTGTCGTTTTCACCAACGTGTTCATGATTGATTATGATAATAAGATCAGAATGCAATACATGTAGTTCATTCGACGACCACTGTGGCGCGGTGGGCGAAGGTCCACCTGCGACGCAGGAGATTGGGGGTTCGATTCCTGCCTCGCGACAAATATTTGTACGATCTGCAGATATTTGTGTTCAGGGGTTCTGGTCGTTTTCTATGTATAATAAAAAATATATATCTATTTAATAATATTGTATTATGTATATCAGTCATCTAGTAGCCATAACAGAAGCTCTGCTTAACTTGGGGCTAGATGATGCTGTGTGGATTGTGCAGCATTATTTATTTATTTTATTTATTTTCATGCAGTGCCCGTGAATGACCAGTTACCCTATTTAATCTCTGTTTATTTAAAAAATATTATAAAATGTTATATTTATGTAAATCAAATCATACACACATGTAATATCAAAAGTTGAAGTGTCGAACATACTAACCTAATCCAAAACCGTTTTACGGATTATCGAAAAGCATATTTTCCCATAAACGAAAATACCTCAAGTTGCTAAGGGAATACTCTTCAAAATGATTTTGTAGAAGCCGGTTTCGTATGATATTAAATATGTAGGTACCTTATTATCCTGCGCAGGTTATTTTGAATTTATATTATACATACGAGTATATGTGTATTTCCGTTGATACCTCTCGTTTAATATTCCCCAGTTTTCCCTATAAGCGAGAGGTACCTACGGTAGGTACTGGTATTTATCACACAGCAAATTATTGTTTTTTGATTAGATTATGCCCGCGACTTGGTTCACTGGGTACCTTACCTGGATATAACGTAAACTAAATAATATACGTAGTGCCAAAAATTTACAGGACTAATAAGCACTCCTGAGAACAACTGTTATTGTACCTTTATAAAAAATACCAGTATAAAATTGGTCTACTGAAGTCCTTTAACTATTTACGTAGAAATAAAGCAAAAAGACTAGGCTAGTGCAAGAAAAGATAATCAAACAGTTAACAGCTGCTTCTTTTTTATGGCAATAAGTATCTGGAATGCCACTTTTCTCTTAATCCAGTTCATGGTTTACTTAGACGGTAATGCGTGAAAATTTCTGTCAAAAACGTAAATAAAATATGACTGTCCGACTTGAATAACGCGATGGATAAAACCGGATAAGGGTAGCCAACAAAATCGATTAATTTTATCTCATCATATTCGGATAATACACAGTTTTACATACTTTATAACTAAACTTACAATTAATTCATAACCATTTACGCGTCTTCGCATACAAAATGACGTGTTTGTGTGTACTACTAATTCCATTTCTACCCTCAGAAGGTCATTCACTACCCAAAGTTCATAGTCCCACTGGACGTTCCAGATTTAGATATCGAATTAGCGGATATTATGAAGCCATTCTCAAAATAACAGCTATAAATTTACAACCTCAAAGGAATACTATGGATATGTTGTTTTCAAAATAAACGTGTATTCTTTAGACTACAAAATAGTGGTCTTAGGCACTTAGTAATATTCCAACAGATTGGCATTCAAATTCGAATAGTTCAACAGTCTTCTCTAAACAAAGCAGATCAAATATATACCACACCGTAAAAAAAGAAATCTACCGGGTCTACACAAAGATTTTAATAACTCGGGTAAGTTTAGTATTTGTAATAACTCGGGAATATTTTATCTCCATAGAGCTTTTAAGTTTTATAGCATAGAGTTTTCCTTTTCTCAAAACTTGACCCAAGTTGCGGGTAATGCAATCAATCCTCACCGTCACTACGAAATGTTTCAACTTGCTCAGGAGTTTGATCCGTCATAATTAATGAAACGAAATTATCCGGAACTGGTAGGTTCGGTAGATTAATGACGAATGCGACCAATTTAAAAGTTTCACGAGTTTTGTCCTAAATTTGAGAGGGATTGAAAAGTTTTTTCGTGATCATTTGTCGAGTGGATTAGTTAATTATTTTTCTGACGAAACATCTCCTTTAATTTTACAAATTGCTCATTTAAAATATAGTTATTTTATTAGTGACTAGCGGGCTGCCACGGCTTCGCAAGGTAATTAACAAAAATAGAATTTTTCATACGAAACCCTAACTTTTTTGAAAATATTCTGAAGACCGAATTTTTCATATCGGTCCAGTAGTTTCGGAGCCTATTCAATTTAAACAAACAAACCATCTTACCTCTTTATAATATTAGTATAGATATTATGTACATTTTTTCAACGTTCACTACCTGCATTAAATTGTATAATAACAATAACATTATAAGTCTAAAAAATAAATTAAGACGAAATATTATTATTTTTGTCGTCAATTTTCCATGAAATTGTGTGTAAAGACGCCTTGTCATGACAAAACCTCGTTTTTCTCCGTCGAAAAGACAAAAAATCACAAAGATTTCGCAACTTTATTTCTAAATCCTTAAACAAAATCTTTCGGAAACGATTTCGAACAAAAGTTTACCTACTTTTGAACAAGTCCATTTATACTTCCGCAACTCCGCATAATTTTATTCATGTAATTCTTTGAGATAAATCCTTGGATAACACTTCGTTCTATAGGACTTTTTGAGATATTTATACACAATATGATATACTGAATTCAATCGCAGTAGATGTCAAACAATTTTTTAAGCTAGCTGTGTGTGCTCACACAACTCAATAGTACCCATAACAGCGATTAACCTGTTTTTTCTTAAATTGTAACATCAAAATATTTTAACTCGAAGATATGTACTTAACATCACCTTAACTAGCTACATTCTGTGCTACTAAAAACAAATTAACAGTGTATTGGATAGTGTAAAACATAATTCGTTCAGTTAAACGCTTTTTAAAATTCTTGCACACCTATTTTTTGTATTATACCTAAACTGCACTTATCTTAAGTATCACAGATATATATTTACATATATCTGTGTTAAGTATCATATAGGTAATCGACGATGTTCACAACTGGTCCAGCATCTTCCCCACGGCACAATAATTGCTCCCGCACAGCCCGCATGTCTTTATGGCACTGGGATTTGTAGAGCAAATTTTAAATTTGATCCTTTTCTGTCCGGTTATCATACTGTTACGTTTTCTAAAATTGGTTGGTTGTTATAGGTTGGATGTTTTTTTACAAAAAGATACGAAACGACGATGACTTTTAAAGATTGAATTTTTTAAAGATTGGTTTTTGTACGGTTTTCATAAGAGTGAATAGGATTAGCTTTACCGCACTTATTACAAAACCGAAAAACATGTACCTATCTTCAGCAAAGCCCACGGTGAATATTTAAGGCAATAACATGCGAGCGTCGGCTTTATGGATTTATCAATCATCGCACGTCACTTGTTTCCCGACACGGTTTTTCATCAGACTCAGCTAAAATGGAAGGCATCCCATTTTATTTGACGAATTGCTATAAGCAATATCTGTTGCTATGGTATTCATGTAGGATTCTTTGTAGGATTTCATATTACGATGTTTTGGAAAAACAATGGACGAGTTGTGTTGTGAAATCTTTTAACATCTTTTCTACTAGATAGTTCATCTGATAGAAAGATGTACTAAATCTGCTATAATATCTACAGTTAATCAATAAAAAAAATATGGATTAAAAATAACCGTTCGTGTTGGCGCGAGATTCATTATTTTTTTCGATAATTTTGTTCTGCTTTCTACAAGCTATAAAACGATTGGAAAAGTAAGTGCCACAAATCGTAAACCATTTTTTATAAAGGCATGATAAAACCAACTGCACTCGATTGAATTTTGGAAGCATTTGGGAAAATATCAAATTTTAGCATAAAATCTCGTATATTCCCAAATGCTCGAAAAATACCCGTGAATCGAAGCTATTTTATTCATAAGCTAAATAGAAAAGGTTTGCGGTGAATTCCTTTTCCGCAAGTTTTATTCATTTTAGAACGCAGAATTAACTACATATTTGGATACGATCAACCTTAAATAATATTATTTGGAAAAAACTAAAATAGTCATCATCAATAGATCATTCTTTCCATAATTTTATATCTATACATACAATTTTTTTTTTCAAAAAACTTAAAACTATTCGCATCTACTCGACACTGTAAGCGATAAAAGCACACTTTTTAGTGTACAAGAGAAAGAGGTGTGCCTATTCTTTAGTTTTTCGTTTTGGATATTGTAAACTGTGGTTTTGGCGAATACCTCTTAATAAGACAGCTCTTAGAGGGGCAACGAAAAACGCTATACCTTTTTACTCGTCCCTTAATTATTTTTCCACAATATATTATCAATTTAACAACCCCGGCAGCGTACGTAATCCAGTAACAGATGGTCATTATCACCGGCAATGATTTACTGACGAAACTTCATAATGATCATTATTTACGAGCTTCAACGACACCTGATAGTCTGTTCAAGTGTATTCGTGAACGCATATTTCACTAAACTACTTTCGCCTATCTGCAATGTCATTTATAACAGGATATGAGAAAGAATGGGGAAGATCGATATGTCTCGATATGTAAGTGAAAAAGTAACTTATAACATGTACTATAGGTTTATTTTTAGTATTTTTTAGTTTTCCAGATGATTGGAAAGTGGCTATAGTACGACCGTTGCCGAAAATAGACAACCCTATTGAAATGAAAGACCTAAGGCCTATTAGCATTTTACCATGCTTATCCAAAATACTGGAAAAAGTAGTGAATGCTCAACTTACATCATACCTAGAACACAATAAAATTCTACCAGATCTACAGTCTGGTTTTAGAATAGGTAGAAGCACGGCAACTGCTCTTCTTGATGTGACGGATAACATCTTATCTGCACAAGATCAAGGACTGTGTACAATACTGGTACTGCTAGATTTTTCCCGTGCGTTCGACTCCTTAAATTTGGTCCTGTTACTATCAAAGTTGAGATACTATGGCTTTGATGATGCGACCGTCAAATGGTTTGATAGTTATTTGGAAAATCGTCGTCAATATGTAGAGCTGCGTGATAGTAATGGAAATAAGGTAGTTTCGGATACAACTCCACTTACAAGAGGTGTTCCACAGGGGTCCATTCTGGCAGCTACACTGTTCAGCCTTTATTGTGCCGACCTAGTCAGCTGTATAAAGAACTGCAAGTATCATGTGTACGCCGACGACTTGCAAGTATACTATTCCTTTAAATCAGCTGACTGCGAGAAGGCGTCGCTACTAATAACAGAGGATCTCAATAGGATAGCTGCATGGTCAAACGACAACGGCCTGATACTTAATGCTCTTAAGACTAAATTTATGCGCCTATTCCCGATTGTTCCTACCCATGCGTTCCTACTAGGAACAATCGGGAAAAAAAATTCCCGACTGTTACTACTAGGAACAGTAGGGAATAAAAAGTTCCCGATTGTTCCTACCACCGCTAAACAATTAGTAAAAATATTTTTAATTAGGAATTAAAAACCAATCAACAAATGAAGTGCACAATATAAAATGCACATGTAAATTATATTAAAAAAAAACATTATTTTTATATTTTATATATTTCTATTACTATCATAGAAAAGGTATTTACTCTGACTAAAGTCATCTATTTTATGCCTAAACTCGAAATTACCAGTTCTTTTGCTTTGTTCTGCAAAAGTTTGGCGACTTTTACCAGTCGCAGGTAAAAAAAGGTTGACAACCCCCTGCAAACAATACTTACCCCTTTCCTGCCCCTTGCTAATGAATGCCAAAATAATTATCAGTCCCATTCTATGCCTCAGCCATGTCGGAACAAAGTGCGTGTAGTTCTAGTGGATTTGTTGCATTTGTTTGTATAAAAAGGAGACATGGAACTATATTACTTCATGTCCTTGTTGATTTTTTTCTGTTTTTTTTGTGTAATAGTCTTTTGTTTAATTAAAGTTAATATTAACAATAAAAATATATATATTAGAAATGTTTATATATTTTTGTTAATCATGAACACGTTTTTATAGAAGTTTAAGTAATATTTAAGGATATTTTTGTATTAAAATGGTGATTTTTAAACAAATATCTGAAGCTAACAACGCAATATAATATATACAATATTTTGGCTATATATATAACATTTTTATTCTTATATGATTACTATAGCTTTTATTATAAACTTTTGATTTTGTTTTATTTACTAATAAATAAACAAAGGTGAATCATTATAATTGTTGTGATTATAACTGTGATTAAGACTGATTTCATATAATATAATATGATAAATACAACTATTTAATGGATAACGTTTGTGATGTACTAACTCGAAACTATATTTATTACACAGTAAAACTTGATCAAAATAGGTAAAAAGCTAAACAAAGATGTCAGCGGTACTAGCGCTCCCCAGTACCAGCTCCCAGTACATTTCCACCCCTTTAATTCTCTCTTCAAACTACGTAACAAAGTAATCAACAAGGTCCCTCTATAAACTAACCTACCTAATTGATCACTGCAGAAGTTTATCCATTTCCCAATGACCTAGCTCTCGAACTAGTCTTCATCAGCATCGCTAACTATGCTTTTAGCGCAGTTTCTCAATGATAAAGTCCGTTTCAAGAACTAAAAGTTAGTAAAGTGAGACAATATTATGTAAAACAGGTCTGTTATCAAATGACAGTTTATGTTGAAGGTGGTGTTGGAATGTGTGTACTATTATTTATTAAGCAGGGCGTGGATACTATACACAAGTTTTATGTGGAATGCTTATAAATAAACCACGACAGTACATTTCCCAGACCGGAAGGGAAATACGAGTAGTTGATAAAGTAAGCGTCCATATTATTTATAAAACATATAGGCAAAAACTATTTTTTTTTTACTAGGTACTGCACGTTGCTTTACACATGTTTTTCCGGGATAAAAGGTAAAAAAATCAAAATCAAAATGCATTTATGCAATATTTCAGCCCGATGTGTAACACATCTAAACAAATCAAACATTCGCATTTATTTAACACTAGCGGCCCGCCCCGGCTTCGCACGGGTATTAAACAAAAATTTCAGAAATTATACACAATAACACGATGGGTTTCACAGTTTTCATACGGATCCCTTACTTTTTCTAACAGCATTGGGATTTTTGACATTGACTCGACACTCCGTAACTGACACTGGCCGTAGAGAAAAAGCAAGCACAGTGCGCAACCTCTTTTTCTATTCTGACGTGCCTTATTAGAAAAAGAGGTTGAATATACAGCGCACGGTTCAATTATTGAATTTTTCATGCGGATCCCTAACTTTTTTGAAAATATTATATAGCCTATGTTCATCACGGAAAATTTAGGATTCTAATGGTGAAAGAATTTTTCAAATCGCTCCAGTAGTTTCGGAGCCTATTCAATTCAAACAAACAAACAAACAAACAAACATACAAACAAACAAACAATCAAATCTTTCCTCTTTATAATATTAGTATAGAAGACATCTAAACATTCGCATTTGTTTTACGATTATCGAGCGAAAATACCGTTAATAAGAGCATGGGAAAATACCGCCTCTCCATCAGTGTTTCACCGAAGCTGGATCCCAAGAGTATACTGCGTGTGGAGTGGAATGAATCCGTGAGCAGACCAGTCGGCATCGGGCCCAGGAAGGCCTCATTCACATGCAAATTGAACTGGATGGAGCAATGTAACAGAATTGAAATGTTGTTGCCACTCTGTTTTTTCCGTCGAGAATTTTCATCACACTAACAGTGTAATTGAAAAGTTTCGTCGTAACTTTTGACTTCGCTGCGCCAATTTGTTCAGTCAGGGAGTATTTTAGGTAGCAGTGTATTGTAAGTTGGTTTTTCTTTTAAAGCAATGTGACTTCTGATGTGAGCCAGAGGCAGCATTCTCAAAGAGGACATATCTTTTGCCAGGACTTTATTTAATTTGAGATACTATAATACAATAAGAAATTAATACGATGAACCTAATGCACGACAACGATTTGACTTGGAGCAGTGAAATATGAATTATAGTCACATTAAATATTATAGTGCTAATAGTCCATAATATTTTATTATTAAATTTTACTATTATTATTTATTTAATTATAATGGTTTAGATGGATATTTGTTACTTGTTCACAAATATCCTTATAGGATACGGCAATTTTGCATGTTGGTAGGTATATTTTTAGAATAAATTTCAGATTTCCCAAAAAGATACTTGCGAAACCGAGGGCAGGAGCTTGTTTATTAATAATAAGGCGATCTGGGAGCAAATATTAATTTTATTTACTTTCAAAATAGTTATGAATTATCTAGATGATGATGATGTGGTACCTATCAATCATCTAGTACCATAACGCAAGTTCTGGTTAACTTGGTAGATTATTCTGTGTGGATTGTCCAGCACCATTATTATTCTTCTTTTATTTAGTAAATATAAAAATAAACTGCTTATTGAGGATCATAAAACAATGGTTACAGTTTAAAGATAGAAAACGATGCCATCTGCAGAAGTTAAAAAACTGTGTCGCAGATGACAATGCTCTCCTCCGGACTTAGTGGAAGAGTTGTAGAAAGAATATGATTACAAAATAGATGCAAAATAGTACATCTTTTTATATTATATGTGTTTCCGAAACAGACAGCTTAGTAGGAGAGAGGCGATTGAAATTTATCGATATTTATGCATGCATTCAAGGTTTCTATGGCAATTTATGGAGTAATAGACTGTCTTTTCTCTTGTCAAAGTCACAGCAGATCTTCATGTGACATTTCTCAGCAAATGTCACGTCATAGCGTTTGAAATTTTTACCGGTGCATGCGGAAAAATTTTCTTTATTCAGGTTTTTTGGTGAAAAAAACGGTGTATATGGTGAGGTACAGCATTTACTTTGTGCAAAAATTAGTGCTCGTCACACGCGAGTTAAAATCTCGACCACCGGCTATGAGGTAAGCGTGGAAAACTCATATTTAACGAGCGTCACACAAAGTGCCCTTCGGAAGGTAAAACTTTGTATAAATTTTACTCTTTGCCACCAAATTTCATCAGATAACATACACACAGGTGTTTTTAACAGATAGGTATTACACCTATCAAGTTATTTCAATAATATCCGAGAGGGTTACCTGCTAGATATACCTATAGAAGGAAGGTGCTTTGAAACCTCTTCTTTTACAATGTCTTATCATACCTGTCTCATGCTAGGTATATCATTAAGCAGTATTTTAGCCCATAGGCACCTAGCTACTGAGGTATATGATACAAACAAACAAACTTGATAAATGATAATGATTTAATCACCAATAATAATGTACTTAGTTGGGTGCCTGAAGAAAAAACTATCAATATTCATTAATAATAGATTGTCCACCTAAATACCTACATCACTGAAAACCATTTTTGGCAGGTTAAAGATATCCCTACATAACATTGCTAAAATTAAGCCCAATTTGATTGCATCAAAAGATTGTAATGTCTTTATTGCACCATATATATAACAGTAACTACCTACTACTTAAATCTAATGAGGCTATATTGGTGTCCTTATTACTGAAAGCTATTTTCTAGAGACATCCTCACAATTTATAAAAACATGTCTGTTTATGTCATCAAGAAATAGAAGACTCACCGCTTTATTATTATGACTGTTATTTCTAGTGAAATCATTTTTCTATTGCCTTGTAAACTGGCAGATTACAGAGAAAATATAAGAACAATAGCTGAATTTTGATCAGCTTACTTAAGTACCTATATTTTGCACTTAATCGGATTGAGTGCTAATAAATAGCTTGAGTTTTTTCAGCGGTTACTCACATTAAAGTATATGTCTACCAATCAAGGTCTATTTTAATGCTGAACTCTGACACTGTATTTTTCTTGGAAAATCAGTTGATGTTGTGGTTCTTTTATAAGTACCTTGATAATTAAATCTACAAATGTAGACAATGATTGCAATAAAATAAATATGAATATGACAACAGTTGTAGTGACTCGCACACACATATTAAACTTAATTTTATAACTAAAATTAGTTTCACATTTTAGTTTCACATTCATCTTGTAATATTTTGAAAATGTTTACACCCAAAGTTGAAATGATTATAAAAAATTAAATTCTCTATTACAAGCTGGACCTAATGCTAATTATTTATTATTTATATAAGACCACCTACTAATGCTAATTATTTAAATCACAAGATCTCAAAGCTCCTTGTTAGTTCAGTAGCAGAAGATAACATTTGATTTTGTTGTGCGGAACAACTTGTATTTGAGAATAAATATTCTTGTGCGGATTTGAGAATAAATATTCTATCCGTAAACTTTTAAATGAAGGGTCTAAGTTATTGACTTTTAAACTTCTTAGATAACTATACCTAGAGAACTTCTCTGAAATCTGATACACCTTTTTGTGATAAGAGATGGATACACGTGATCTCAATAATTCAGAGCCTATAAACCTGGCCGGCAATGTTCCTTTAAACCTAAAAGTCCAAATATGTATACCATTTTGTACCTCCATATTTCATACCTGTACGTTACTAAAACAGCAATGGCAATGTTCCTTAAATAACACATTTGCCAGCATGATCTCTCGGAGAGTTATATCACCATGGCTAACAGCCAGTTAAACAACCAACATAGTATTGGAACGGTACTTATTGCCCTTTGCCTTGGAGGCTGTATTTCCATTTTCGCCATCGTATGTGTGCCAGTGTTTGTCAACAAACCAGATTAAAAGCTCTTTTGAGAGTGTTTGCCAGGACCAGCTATGAATGTACTGGGGATGACCTAGCAACTGATGGTTCAGAACACTACGGCAATATACCTCGGGGAGGTTTAGTGAAATAACCGTCTGCCGGCTAAATAAACTATCACAGTATCGGAACTGTAGTTATTGCCCCCAGCTTCGGAGGCTGTAAACAGATTTTGGGGCTATCGCATGTTTGGCAGTGTTGGCCAGGGCCAGTGTTTAAGTTACTGAAGCTGTTCTAGCGATAGACGGTTCAGAGCACTACGGCAGCATACCTCTCGGGGAGGTATAGCGGATAAGCTGTCTGCCAGCCAACTACCATAGTATCGGAACGATACTTGTTGCCCCCAGCCTCGGAGGCTGTAAACTGTATTTGGGGCTATCGCATGTTTGCGAGTATTGGCCAGTGCCAGCGATGAAGTTACTGAAACAGTCATAGCGATGGACGATTCAGAACACTACGGCAGCATACCTCTCGAGGAGGTATAGCGGCATAGCCGTCTGCTAGTCAAATAAGCTACCAGAGTATTGGAACGGTGCTTTTTACCCCCGGCCTTGCAGGCTGCTATTCAGAACGTGGGGCGTGGCTTTAACGATCTTAAATGAGGGCTTTTACAGTAAAACAATACAGTACTTTTCACTACCCTATTCATTACTTATTCAGATCCTAGACTCAGCGGTGTGACCCACAGAGGTGGCGACTATCGTGCCCCTCTGGTTGACCTGACAGGTAAAAACTAGCTTTATGTGCTTTCATATCTTCGTAAAGGTATGTATGCAATATTTTTGCCCAAGTGACACATTAACTTCAGTATGGCCTCGGAGGCCTTATTCAAGAGAAAAAGTTGTAAGATAACAATTGATTTTTTTTGTTAACCTTTCAGTCAAAGGAATCTATCTATCGGCTTCGGCACCGAAATCGTTCTTATTTACGTAGTTACTTCCGGCTACAAGGGCCGTATTCAGAAGAGGGATATGATATGATACATCATACCTCTGACTACCAGGGCCGTATTCAAGTATTTAAATGAAAAAGACAATCATTGCACTAATAAAAATAACTGTCCCCGGCCTCGGAGGCCATATTCAGATGATGGGGATTGTCATACCAACCAAGCGGTGCTTTGCTACGACAGGGTCATTTCGATTTGTATAGCACCTATTGTCGTGTGATCAAACTGTGTTCGAAATATCACCTATTAACCGTATCTAGTTGGTGCATAGGCGTTGCTACCCCGCCGTTTAAAGAATTAGTACACGCTTTCTCCCCTTTGGAATCCCTCCTCAGATGTTGAGACTGAAGCTTTTGGTAAAGTCGGGGGGGGGGGGGGGAGTGCAGTAGACATGTGGACGTCTAGACACGAGACCCACTGGCCCAGTCCTGTATAAATAGCCCATCAATCACTAATCATCCTTTTGGCGTCGGATAATATGTCGTGTAGCACTTCGGAAGGAAATATAATGATGAAAATATCCAATGTCTAGCTGGAGCACCTCATGATTATGGTTTTCATAACTCACACTTTTCATGAAAACAAACTCAAGAACTACCTATTTTGTTGGAGTCTTGTGCAACTGAACCCTTATTATGTTTCATAAGTTTCTATGTGATTCAAATTAGTTAAAAGCTGTATATTAAACACTACTGTCATGCATGATACATAAAAGTACCAATAAAAACACATCAGGGGCTGTTGCCCTGTGTTGATTCTACAAATTAACACACATGCAGTTTTATACCAACAAAGAGACATTAAAAACACTCGATTTTAAACTGGTAATATTCAACTTTTTATGAATTTAGGTATACCAGTGGTGACTCTATAGATTATGGATTTCTATCAGGAGTATTTTAGCTCGCCTATACTTATAGCCTATATATATATATATATATAGTATACCACTCAAATCATTGATACAAAAAAAAAAAAAAAAATATTGAGAAAGATCACATTACACCTGGAAATTAAGTCCAGTAATTTCTTATCAATAAGATTTTATTAATATAATTTGATATTCAATTTTATTTATCTTAGTGTTAAACTTACTGAAGTTTAAAATGGAAGTCAGAAGTTCAGAACTTAAACCATTGAAATATGTGTTTGACTATCCGGACATCGTGATTGATGATTTGTATAAAGCTTAGCACAGTTGTATTAAGCACACATGGTACGAGCTACAGCTACAACACAGTACGGCGGTCGCCCACCAATCTTACTGTTTAGTGTTGGTCTAAATGCGCACTTGTTTGCGATGATAAGTACATAGACTACTACTAGTACTGGTTTTCAGACCAATTCACTGTAAGTGTTGATTTGCGAAACATTTTGTGTTTTTTAATAAACTGATTAAATACATATTACGTTATTAATGACCAATCAATTGATTGGGTGTCTACCGAATTGAACATTGAATTTAAAAACTCTAAGTTTTTGTGTTTTAAGACTTTATATTTTATTTTTCGACGTCTTACTAAAGGTCATATAATGTAGATACATATATAACATAAATACATTTTATTTTCACATAGCGTTTGTCCGTCTTTCACCAGCAGATAACAAACAGGTCTCCTACTAAGCTGTCTGTTTCGGAAACACATATAATATTACCGTTTTGCACAAAAACAAAACGGATATTATGTGTGTGGAGAAACAGACAGCTTCAGCAAGTTGCTTGCTGGTGTGGATGACACTATGACGTGACATTTGCTGAGAAATGTCACATGAAGATCTGCTGTGACTTTGACAAGAGAAAAGACAGTCTATTACTCCATAAATTGCCATAGAAACCTTGAATGCATGCATAAATATCGATAAATTTCAATCGCCTCTCTCCTACTAAGCTGTCTGTTTCTCCACACACATAATATCCGTTTTGTTTTTGTGCAAAACGGTAATATTTTATACTATTATCGGTGACTTTTAACAAATATATTAACTTGTTAATATTTTTATATATAATAGAAAATACAATCAAATTACAATATGATTCTACCTAAAGTAAATTATCAAAAGGATATACCACCGACCGTGAAGCAGGCTCAACGTCAATTATTATTCTATTAAAAGGACTCTATTCTATGAATTTCGAAGGTTTTGATTAGATATCATACCCGATAAATAACAACAAAAATTATATCAATGATGCTTGTTAGAAGAACTCCAGGGTAGTTAGCTAGTAAACAGTTCAATGAAAAAGATATAAAATCCTTTATCGCACATTCCAATTGATACAAACAATACCTACAACAAAACAACTTTAAAAGAAAGTGACAAGAGACGATTAAAAAGGGAATTTTATGCAAAACAACTGACTGGAATGAGGACAAGATAAAAAACGACCAATTTATTTCCTGGAATCAACTAAGGAAACTAACATTTTTATGAATAAAAATGTAATCAAGATTTCCAGCTTCACCTCGGTATTAAAATGGCAAAGCTGGAGTCTTTATAATTACCTCATCTTAATCATCAGCCCATGTTAATCCACAGCTGTAAATCCCTAATGAGCCTCTCTATTGAGGGCGATAGCGCCTTGTCTTCAGCTTCTCACATCCAGCATCTGCCAGCAGTTTTTCGTAGACCGTTACACGTACATAATACAATATTATGTTTATTTTTTTATTATACATAGAAAACGACCACCCTGAACATTATATCTGCAGATATTTGTGGTGCGGTGGACCTTCCCACCGCACCTCAGAGGTTTACGACCTCTGAGGTGCGGTGGCTCCTTTGGTGCTCTGCCGGATGTTGCAAATCTTATCCTTCAGCACTTAAATCGAATCTCAAAAGATCTCTTTTAATTTAAATTCTGGTTTGTTAGTAGGCAAGCATAGTTCAGTGGCATTCGTCGTTCACTGACCACCCTGAAAGATTTATATCTCGAAATTACACTAGCTATTTTTTATTATAATTGTGTATGTTTTTTTTTTGACAAAATGGCTTGCTATCTTCTACTTAATAATTATTCTCATAAAATATTTCTGTATTGATAGGATTTAAATTCAAACGTTCCATGTTACGCAACAATGAACAGATGTGAATATTATTTACCATTTCATTATCACGTTTCGCGCCCGTATGGCTTCTATGAGCCCACTACGGGCACGACATTATACAGGGCATCCCACAGCTATGCCACATGGAGGTAAAGTACCTTAAATATTGCAGCTTGAACATTTTACTGAAAGAAGACATTATTTTAATTTAAAAAAACAATTTAAACTGCTTTCATAGATTTTTAAATAGTTACATGGGTGAACCAGGAATCGAAATTTTCCCGTTACACGAGAAAAATAATCATCCTGTGGTTTTAGCATACCGATCGAAACGCATCATCAGGAAAATTCTGACTCTATGTTATTTAGCAAAAAATAACCCTTATAAAATAATTAATTTAATAAATTAATGTCTTCTTTCAGTAAAATCTTCCATCTACAATATTTAAGGTACTTCCCCTCCATGTGGCATAGCTGTGTGACGCCCTGTATAATGTCGTATAAGTTATCAATTGTAAACCACTCTATTGCTAATGAAATGGCACGTGGCAAGAAAGTTCGTAGAAACACAAGCCAATCAAGTAAGTACCTATAAATGGTGCCACGGGAAAAGTTCAATGAATTTGTTTATTTCCTGTAACCTACCAATTTATATTTACGTGGTTGAATAGGTACTCGTACCCTAGATCATTTATGTAGATAATTAGAATTCACACTATTAATTTTATTTTACAATAGATCAAATAAGGTTCAATGACATCAAAGTGTTCCATCGAACCTGTAATTTAGGCCCGTACTATAAAAGCTTACTCAGTCATCCATCTATACGTACTTGAGTAAAGATTTATGGCAGAAACATTACTCAAACAAGGATCGTATAATTTGTGCCGAAGTGGCAGAAATTTTAGCGGAAAACAATTTATCTTAATTTGATTTGTATTATGTTATTAAATTCAAAAATCTGATTCAATATTATTATATTTATAATTTTAATTTGATTTACTTCATTTGAATGATTTTAAGTCATTTAATTAAATTTAATAAAACGATCTAATAAAACTAAAATTACCTTAAAAATTACTTATTTTTTTTAATTTTTGGTACCTATTGAATTTTAAGAGTTATCTACCAAATAAATTTATAACAAAGTGCCGACCTAGTACCTAAGTAGTCTAATAAATAATGGTTTACAGACCTTCAAGGAAATCTAAGCCCAATGTCAAATCAATAATCGATAGGGAAACTTTTGAGGGTACCCAGTGGGCAAACTACCTTAAATATTTCACACTTGAGCTATACTCGTGAATATTGTATGAAGCATTGCCAGAATACCCGAAATTCCCATTATGTCGGGTTTATTTATTGCGAAAACGGTACATTTTGCCTGAGGATTCATATGTATCATCTGAATGTAATGAAGAATGATTTCGGTTTTTTAAAACATTATCTGAGTGTCTGGTCGAAGTAACGTGTGATCCGAAAGCTGGTCAGTATCCGGCGCAGCGTACAGTGTTGCCATACAGCGAGGCAATGCACCCAGCATCTTGGGTACACTTCCGACTGGTATTGATATGGATCCGTTGAGCTACCTGTTGTTTGTTTGCAATAGTCTGTAGTTAGCTCAATTGTTTCAATTGTGAATACTAGTTCTAATTTAGTTATTTAATTGTAATTTCCTTTTTACTAAAAGTTTTATGTGAATAAAAAAACTATGAATATGACAGGCCCTTACGGTTCTATGCGAAAATCTAAGCATCTAGATGAAAATGTAAGCAAATTATTTTGTAAAATACCTACTCTGAAAACGTATGGATTAGGTAGTTGGTTATATTCGGACTTCAGAATTTTAATGATATACTATGAATATATGATATACTATGAATGCAATCAAAAATTAATAGGTATGATATTGCCCCTTAATAGTTTGTAAAATTAATATGTAAAATTATCTACAAACGGGTAAATAAGTTAGTAGAAATTAGACTTCAGAATTTTAAACTCAAAGGTTGTTCATGTGTAAGTTAAATATAATGTAGACTCATTCTTCACATTGTAACTCGATGTAGGCCCAATAGGCACGACATATGCTGTTACTATAAAAAGGACACAACAAAACAAAGCAACAACTAAAACAATTAATAACTCGAATGACTAATAAAGTCCGCGCCCGTTCAAGTGGGCATTACAAACATAGCCGTGGACAACACGGTACGGACGTGTGCGTGTAGGTAATCGTTTGGAACACTCTGGCGTTGACATTTTCAGAGCCTCTATCATAGTTTTTGCCACTTGACTATTCTCACACAAAAGTAACGGAACCCTATTTGTGTTGTTCTTTTTTCAAGAATTATTCAGAGCTTCATCAATCAAATGGGAACGAAAAGTTCTAAATAACTTTAACCGACCAATTTAACAAACAAAAACTGCGTTGGTATGTTCTTAATTTGAATAAAACGCAAATTTAATTACGCAATGAATTTATTCAGCAAAAATATGCGCCAATAAAACAAATGAAAAACCCGCATACGGAAGTAAATATAAAATTAACATGTTACATGAACCCCAAAAAACAATCCACTCCAATTTGTGAACGTGTTACAAGTATAAAGATCATTCCGAGTTTCCGTGGTAAGCCCTCTATGAGAACGCAACACTGAAATTACACCGTGACTTGAATTAATGTGACGCGCCATAGCGGAATAGCTAACGAGTTTATTAAGGTTTCTGGTAATAAAGTATTTTCATGTATTTTATCCGCCAGTGACGCAGAATATTTTACTTATAATCTGCAACATTTTTCAACATTTTATGATGCTGAGTTATGGAAAGAATCCGCGGTAGAAAAGAGTTGAGTGGACTGGAAGTGTTTTAATAAATTATTCAGCAATAAAGTTGTTTAAGAACTTTGTTTTGTATTTATTCACGAATTACCGCCGGTATTGTGGCAGCTCTACATTATTGAAGGGATCTGACTAATTTATTTTTACGGATGGGTACACTAAAAACGCCTCAGACAAAAAATAAAATAATGAAGTTATGAACAATCGTTTAAGTAAGTAATGGCAAGATTGGGATAGTAGAAGAAAATAATCTCACGAAGGAGTCACCGAACTGGAACTAATAATAATCGTTCCCTTTATGCTGAAAGTTCAGGAACAATATTGTTTATGCTCATTCAGATGCTATCGGTAATGTTTGTCTGTTTTCTGACAATTTGTTCGCAACTTTCTTATCTCAACATTCGCTGCAACCTTGTCATGGAACGTTGCTACTTTGGGTTTGATAGAATTTTATATCATGTTAAAAGTTTGAAATGGGGGCTCCTCAAGTATATCTACTTACGCGAAGGAATAAATTAGATTTACTTATCAGATCTTAACATGTTTTGTAGAGGACTTCGCCTGCATATTGAGTAGGTGTATCATTTAGGCATGCTTCGGTAAGCAGTTTGTATAAATAAGTAGGATCAGTTTTTTAAAATTAATATTAGGTTCGTAAGGTTCATTGTAGAACACCAATTATGTTATGTAGTTCAGAAATATCAAACATAATCATGAAAGTTATCCTCAAACGTTTGTTTGTTTGCTACGTAATGTCGAATACGACAATTTATATTGCCAATATCGACATCCAAACATAAACTATTACTTCTACCCTTCTCTTCCGTTAGAAAAGTTATCCTATTTAGGCCGAAGTATTCATAGTATTTATGTTTACGGGCAAACATATTTTATGACTTGTCGCAATCTTGTGAAAAGGTGAATATTGCTAGGCATAAACTCACTTAATAACACCAACTCAAAACAGATACGGTACGAATACGATAAAGATATTTCAAGTACGCAACTAAAGCAGCTTGCAATAATCGACTCTATTGCAAATAGCCAAATTACCCATTTCCAAGATATATTTACTGCAATCAACAGAAACTATTTATAGGAAAGTGAACTTACGTGACCGAAAATATTAGCTATTAAAAATGTTTTATTGAACCTTTCAGAGTTAAAGGTAAAAGGCGCGGAAGAAATAATACGATCGTTGGAACTAAAAGTAATTAAAGCTATCTAATCCCTTAGTTTTAATAGCCCTGAAATCAAATGAAATTAAGCCTGGTACACACATAAATTGGACCCGAACCTCGGCCCTATTGTAGGGGCGTCCATAAATTAGCTGTGGTCGCTACGCACCGCGGGCACGTACGAACACGAACATCAGGTTTCCAGTTCGCGTTTTCACATTTAGAAACAAATAGCGGTCCGCCCCGGCTTCACACGGGTATTAAACAAAAAATTAATTTATCATGCGGATCCCTAATTTTTGTTATGTTCATCAGGGAAAATTAAAGATTCTAATGATGAAAAAAATTTTCAAATCGTTCCAGTATTTTCGGAGCCTGAACATACAAAAAAACAATCAAATCTTTCCTCTTTATAATTATTAGTATAGTATAGATGTTCCCCGTGTATGTATGTCTGAACACGATATATAAAAAAAATTAGCTAAAAGATTTTCATACAATCATTAAATGGATAGAGGGATTCATAAGCATGTGTACATTTTCTGAAATATGACGTTGTTCGTCGAAGATTTTGTTTAAAAATATGCCGACTAGAATCTTCGCTGGCATGTGCCACGGGACCAATAGAGTTAAAGAAAACACTTTGTCAACCCTAAAAAAAATATATATTATAAACCAAGGTGGGTTGGTTTGCTAGTGTGCAGTATCTCGCACAATCTAGGCTGGCTCTGGTCCTTTAATAAATGTGCTCGTTTTCTGACACGAGGTATAAAGGTGCTTTCTTGGAAAATGCGACCGTCTTGAGTTACCTCTCTACTTACTGGGTTTTACGACGCCGTCGGACGTAGGGTCTTTTTGTGTCAAGTTTTTATAACATGAAGTTTTTTTGAAAGCACAAAAAGGACAATTTAAACATATTTCCACTGCTGAACGTTCAAGATATAATTTTCAATTTGAAAATTGCCATTAAAAATTTTTAATTATATTTGTAATTAAAATTTTCACGTGTTGCCATTTGAAAATTAGGTACTAATACACCGAAATCCCTACCAGTGATATAACAATGAAGCTCATTCACAATTGACATCCGTAGATTTGAACAAAAAATTTCCTCGTCCGCCCCGTAGTGACAAAGGAATCATAAATTATTCTGATCCCAGCGGCACTCAGATGGTTCGAGAGATATTCGATGAAAAATAAATATAGAACTGACCTGTTTGATGAAGAGCCTGATTTAGCTAATAGTATGAAATATTGGAAATCAAGCGCCTTTTTAATTAGAAGTTGATCTTATTAGACCTCTATACCTATAACAACGCTGTTAATATAATTATTAATATAGTAATAATATATATATAATAAAGGCTTTATTAATAGCTTCACCCGGGAACATTACCCTGATTTCCAAGATCAAAATCATATCTGTTTCCAAGATCAATTTTAACCCAGGATATAAGCTACCCTGGTAGATACAAAATTTCAACCAAAAATACCAACCGAGTAAGAAACCATACACACATAGGTACATACTTAGGTAACTTTATTTAATTTAATTAACTTATTTAATTTAATTTTTAATAAATTTAATTATTAATCAATCGAATATAATCCCATTTTTTATTAGTAGGTATTATTTTATACCAATTAATTAATTTCGTTTTAGCAAGACTAAGAAGATATAATATATTAAAATAGGAACTTGACATGTAACTCATAATTGTTATCAATAAATAAACTGAACTGTACTTAACTTTATAATATTAGAATGATAGCGATGAGCCAAACGGACTACCTCCAGATGTAGATACAAATACTAGAGTAGCCACTTTATGATTGGTATCTACGTCAACCTGTTTAGATCATACACCGCAGAGTACATTCGTGCCGTTGTCACTTTCGCAACAAAGGTTTGTTATAAAAGGCGATGACTAGGTACCGTATATCTAGGATTAGTATCTACGTCAACCTGTTTAAATCATACACCGCAGATAACATTCGTGCCCTTGTCACCTTCGCAACAAAGGTTTGTTATAAAAGGCGATGACTACCGTATATCTAGGATTGGTATCTACGTCAACCTGTTTAGATCATACACCGCAGAGTACATTCGTGCCCTTGTCACCTTCGCAACAAAGGTTTGTTATAAAAGGCGATGACTACCGTATATCTAGGATTGGTATCTACGTCAACCTGTTTAGATCATACACCGCAGAGTACATTCGTGCCCTTGTCACCTTCGCAACAAAGGTTTGTTATAAAAGGCGATGACTACCGTATATCTAGGATTGGTATCTACGTCAACCTGTTTAAATCATACACCGCAGAGTACATTCGTGCCCTTGTCACTTTCGCATTCGCAACAAAGTTTTGTTATACAAGGCGATGTCTACCGTATATAATCATGCGAGCCTTTATGCTGATTCCGTCCCCATGATTATTATTCAGTCAATAGAAAAGAGATATTTTTGATAATTTGGCCACTCCTATGCTTATAACCATGCCACCAACAAGTAGCCAACAAAACGTAACTGGGTTACAGTAACCAAATCCAAATCTCTTCCATCTTCATTAAACATCAGTCTGGAAGGTTCGGGATAAAAGTTACAGAGTAACTAATGCGTTGAAAATATAATCTTTATTTATCAAATGAAGCTATAATTTACGTGGTAAGTCATTATGAGACTCAGCACTTGAACCAGTGTCGTTTTTCCAAATATTTTCTTGGTTTTTCAACATAGTGCTGAGTTACGATATTTCGGACAACCAATCATTATGCCCAATCCATTTATTGGATACAAATAAACAATAACGCAACATTTCCAAGCCTAGCCCTAGGTTTAAAGAAAACTTTGAATTTAAGTGCCTGCCTAGAATAACGTTGTACAACAATCCCAAAAACAGATTTTTGCGAGGCATAAATCCTAAACGGGCCGTAACTCAGTTCTCCACTAGGTATACTTATTGGCTGCGAAATACCTATTGTCATGGGCTGTGCGAATTCGGACTCTGTGTGCATCAACAATACGGTCTAGGTTTCAAGGTTTAAAATGGAGTAATTTTTAACGTGCAGTTTCATAAATCTCGGCCTGTGACCGCTGTCGAGCATCGCGGGTGCACACAACAACTTGTGCAAATTGCTTCCCGACATTTCATCGTGAATGTTGTAAATAAGGAGTTTTGCATGCATGACATTTTGAGCTAAGCATGGGTACACATTGACGCCTTTCTCGGTCGAGATAAATATGTCGTGCGTAATTAAAAGTATTTATGTATGTATGTGAAATACACCTTGGTTAAAGAATCCAAACATTTTCACTTTTAAAACTAGCTCCTTGAGCGCGCGAACACGATAAAAAAATACCATTACTAGACGATGGCTATTAAAAACAGTTGGTAGGTAATTATCTCGGTTCCTTGCAATTGATAGCTCAATTTCCTTCGTAATCACCTGAAACCAACGGGATAGGGCAGAAGAAGTCAATGCATTTGGCACCGTGCCTGCCGCAACAAAGGGTTCGGAAATAAAAGCTGTTCTGTTCACTGGAACTTGACCCCATTCCCTTTCAAACACAGTGGGGTGTAAGATGTTAAAACCTCCATGAAAATAGATATAAACGTTTGAACTAAGCTGGCTCCTTTGAATAAGCTTATTCACTTTGATACCTATGAAAATGTTACTATAGCTTGAGTTGTAAAAAGTAATTATGAAAATACTTACTGACAATTAGCTCCTAACAATATCATCGTGGGTGTTTTAGCCCGACGTCTAGTTTACCCTAGTCAAGTCGAGTTCATTACGAAAGAAAATAATTATGGGAAGTTTTTTGTAGGTATCTATACGAAATCGTATTTTAAAACCAATATTTTCGTATTTGGAACACGAACTCTAAACAATATTTCTAGCACACGGACACAACTACGATCCATTTTCTTTAGTTTTGGATGAAGGTGAGAAATAAGAATCCCTCGGGAATACATAAGTTTTTTGGAATACTTTGGAATTATTCTTTAAACAATAGAACAAAATCGGTCCGTCTGGCAGAGAAATCGATGAATATACATACATTGTCTATCATTTTTTTTTCACTTGACGTACTTGTTTATTTCTCTAAGCGACAAAGCCATACCTACAAATATTACAAATATTTTTTTTTTATTCAAGTAAACTTAAAACTACTATATTGCATGGGTTTGGAACCCTCCTTTGAGTATACTGAGACCTGTGTTAGAGGGTTCCGCTCTTCCGTAATATACAGTTATGATATCATTGTTTCTTAGGTGCGTATTTGAAAGCTTTAAATATTAAACTTTAAAAAACATACAATCGGCAAGGTTATCGTCACAATCATCGTGCATGCATCGCCACGATCGTCTGCGATCATTGATTGAGAGCCAAGTAGAGCCTGATAGACGTGGTATTTATAGCTGCTACTACAATTTCATTGTACAATCATTAAATCTAATCGAAGGAAAATTGTGAAAAATGGAAGAAGAGCCAATGTTGGTGATTCGTCGTAATAGAACCAAGTAAATTCAAAAATTATTTATTTTATTTTGGTTACGTTATTTTATATTTCTTAATCATATTCATAAATGATTAAAAGATATAAAAAGTTAGTTAATTAATTTCCTCCATGATCCATGTAACCATTACTGTAAATCATGATTTAGAATTCAGACGACATGTAACAAGTGCACTTCCGGTAGAATAAATACTGACTATAAGAAAAATCTAAAAAAGGTCCCCAGGTCGGTTATTTGAGAGATAATTGAAACATTGAAGCAAATAAAGACGACATAAAAACCACACATTAAAGGTAAGGAGTATTCATAAAGTTTATTATTCCACTCGCTAAGCAGTAGGTACTGTTTTATCCTATTACTTTTATAGGAGGGCTTATTCACCAGTAACAGTTTAAAAGGCTTTTTCCATGCTACTTAATTTTAAAGACCCCCATGTTACCTGACCTGGTACTTTGAAGAGTTATTAAAAGCCGGGTTTTGTTAGCTTTCTATGGCACTCTTATCCTACTTAGGTATTATTTGAACGCCCGGTTTTTATTACCTAACTAGGTTACGACCGGTCTTTGCAGGCGTTTTTCTGGGATAAAAAATAACCTACGTCTCTATGATCAATGGGATCGATTATCTCCTTAGATACCATACTTAGATATCTAATAAGGAAACATTCAGCCGTTTAAGAGAGAAAGAGAGAAAAAATTGTGAGATTACAAAGATGAAAAAGTTCCTTTGGATCCTTAATAAAATATCAAGAAAAAGCTACATCTGTCAGTCCTTTTACCTAAACGGCTAAACAAAAAAATCGAACGAAGCTTTATGAAAATGCCAACATCAGCTAATTGAAAAGCGTGCAGGAAGCTGCGGGCTGAAGCTTGTTTATAATAGTGTAGATAGATGTATAATAGAAAGTTGGATTTGTGTATTTACATTGCATGCAATTACATAGTAAAATAATTCCCCATAATTCATTAGTTTGTAAGCATTCGTTTAATTATTACTGTTTTTGTTCTGTGCTGAAACTGGGTTGTGTCAATACCTAAATGTTTCTCTATCTTTATCTCTATCTCTAATAGTCAGTAAGTTAATATATGCGACGACAAAGAAAACGGGTTTTCCTTAACAATCATTATCTTGTATTCTTCCGCTGTTCAATCTTCCTATTTACTACAATCAGATACATGCCAGCAGAATGTCAATACTTTTATCGCATAGTAGAAGACGTAAGAAGCTAATTTATCGTATGATGGCATCCAGTCAACATGTCCGAACCCTCGGTGCGTAACATAAAAACATGATTTAGGGATCGTAAACACGGTGCCAATGATTCTTTAGATCTGCAATAAAATGTCTCATAAGGACTAAAGGTGTTTTGACTTTTTTTGGTTGATCTTGAGGTCGCCTTCGGTTGGTCAAACAGTTTCCTTGCCCATGACCTACGTCCTCTAGGCTGCGGTGTGGTATTTCGTGTAGAACTGTACTAGGATTACTGCGACTGTTAAACGTGCTAGGCCACACCAATTGATTCAAGTTCAATTTCAAATTCAAGTTCTTTATTCGTAACAATACTTAATTAGGTTACATGTCTTGAAAAATAATTTTAAATTATGTTTTGATTTTATTGACGGTGGTTGACCGGTGAAAGGTTATGAAACGGTGTAAGTTATCTATAAATTGTCCCCTGTTGATCCGACGAAATGCAGGAGAGCCAATTTTCTAACAAAAATCACGCTATTTGTCAACAAAGTGTCAGAATCAGAATCAGAAATATTTTTATTGTTAACTGATGTACATAAAAGATCTTAGGTATAAGGTGTACAGTTTCAACAGCTTATCTTTAGCAGACTTACAATAATACAGTTTAAAATAAGATCTAGGTACCTAGATAGATATATTGGGTATGATTTAATAGCTTATGCATTCCAAAAAGTTAAAAATAAGAACAATTTACATCCATACTTTACAAGGTGCTATTATTTGTCAAAAAATTATTTCAATGAATAGAAAGCATTTGATTCAAGCCATGTTTTTAATTTAATTTTAAACTTGTTATGTTGCGTCATGTAATTTTTCAGGGTTTTAAACTTAAGATAGTTTCCGCTTAGACACGAGGCATAATATAATGATTGGCTCTAACATTTAATCTCAGGTATATACTCTATCAATCTCTTATAACGAAATCTCTTATCTCTATCTATCACTTATAACGAAATTAATTATTTCTCTAACTTCCGTGTCAGAAGCAGTGGATTTAAATAAATATTTATTGTAATTTTAGATGTTCTTTCTACATGCGAAAATATGAAGATAAGTTGCTTTTCAGGCAGTTGCCAATTCATTCATTCAGTTTTTGGATGAGAAAAGGCAAAGACACTGACAAATTACCATTTGAATTGAACGGTTGGGTAAGGTTCGACGATCGTATTATATGTATCTGACTGATGAAATCTTAAAGCCGAGTTGACACGATCAGAGTCAGCTCGGACCGAGTGGATTCGGATACCTACTCGGACGCAACTCGGATTGTGGCAACCCATAATCCGAGCGCACTTGGACGACGAATAAGGGTTGCCACAGTACGAGTTGCCTCCGAGTTGGTATCCGAGTCTACTCGGTCCGAGCAGACTCTGATCGTGTCAACTCGGCTTTAGTTAATCAAGCGCTTTATAAAAAACCCTAAGTTATAGAAACGTAATGAAAACCTTTATTTCTTCAATGTTATGCATAATTCATTTGTACAGCCTTGCATAATTATGATATTAATCTTGGTATAAAATAATACTTGTGGTCCGCCCCGGTTTCACACGGGTTTTTAACAAAAATTATAATTCTTTACACATGTTGGGTTTCATTATTAAAATTATCATACGGATACCTAACTTTTTTGGAAATACCCTTTAGCCTATAATGTTCATCAGAGATAAGACTTCTAATGGTGAAAAAATTGTTCAAAAATTGTTCAGAATTTCAATTCAATTCAAAGAAACAAACAATGAAATCTTTTCTCTTTATAATATTAGTATAGATTAAAATGAAGTTTCAACATACTCTACCTACATCTGTTGGCACGAAAGTTAAAGCATTGTTCTTGTTCATGCGCTGAATAAACATAATATTTAGTTTAAAAATCTAACTGTGTAAGAGTTGAAGTTTGTCTTCGTAATAATATTAGTTTTAGACGATAACTAGCCTAGTAAGTCACTTGGTATCTAGGTTATTTAGGCTTGCTTATTCGCTTGTGCCTTTTAATTTATACTTCGGGCTATAGCCATTATAATACCTAATGTATATATACATATGTAAATTTGCACGAATTCTAATACGCGATTTATAATAAGTCCGATCAAAACATCATATCAAACAATCTATAAGCATAATACTTAAGTTAACAAGTATACAATATATATATATATATATATATATATATGTCGGCGCGAAAACGTTATTTCTACACTACGATCTAGTTTTAAGAATTAACTGAGTGTTTAAACCTCTAAAATTAACCAAGTCCTATAAGTTCCTATAAGAACTTTGTGATAATTCAAAAACATCGCCCCGAGTTTGCTCCTTTGTTATTGTGAAAACGCTAGGCAACCTTTTGCTATAAATAAAGCCACCGGGCGAGTAAAACATTCAGTCTTGCTCGAGCACTCGGAGGGAACGGACCTCCCTGGAATAAATCAAACGTTCTTGTTTCTAACTGCTGTTTCATTGAGACTACCTTCTATCGAGGAATATCCGGACAACGAAAATCGTGACGTCATCAGCTGTGTCGTGGGATCGTTCGGGCCAGGAATCTCTTGCACGAGTCGTCGGTTGGATGGAGCGGACTTCTACCAACAGGACAATGATGATAGTGACGTCAGTCCTGGTGACGTCACCCATTTAAAAAGCGTAACGAGTGTTCTTCCCTCGTCATCAGAAGTGGGATCAGGGCCTGCTAGCGCTTCTGATCCAAACCACCCCAGCGATGTCATCACTGCCTCAATAACTTCATAACCACGTACCAGCCAGTAAAACCACTACTCCGGGGTATAACAACCACGGATACACCAAGCCCCTCTATGGCAGGAAAAGCCGAACGCATAGACAGTCCTGGAGAATGATAAACGACCGTGGAAGATTGCCCTTGATCATCTCCGCCCAACAGGCAAACAACAAATCGTGTCGGCGGGAGAACCTAATCCACACGGTCCTCGAAACACTTTCTACTTCCCGTGCTGTATTTGTGAGCTAGAACGATGGGTAAACAACCGTGGAAAATGGCCCTAGATTATCTCCGCCCAACAGGCATGCAACAAACCATGTCGGCGGAAGAAACCTATCCACACGGTCCTCGAAACACTTTCTACTTCCCGTGCTGTGCTTTGCAAGCTAGAAACGATGGATAAACAACCGTGGAAGATGGCCCTAGATTATCTCCGCCCAACAGGCGTGCAACAAACCGTGTCGGCGGAAGAAACCAGTCCAGAAGGTCCTCTGAACACTTTCTACTTCCCGTGCTGTACTTTGTGAGCAGGCGTGCAACAAACCATGTCGGTGGAAGAAACCAATCTACTTCCCGCGCTGTGTACTTCATCAGCTAGACACGATGGATAAACAGATAAGTTGATAACCACTTTTACTTGCGAGCGTTCATGCTTCATTACAAACTACATCTCACTTCCTATTCTTATCCTCCTAATCTACGAGAAACCTCCGAGTACCATCTACGAGTACCATCTACGAGTACCATCTACGAGTACCATCTACGAGTACCATCTACGAGTACCATCTACGAGAAACCTCCGAGTACCTATAACCTCCGAGAAACCTATAACCTCCGAGAACCTATAAACTCCAAAGACCTTACCCATTTTCGTAATACTTACAACTCGTTGTAGTATAAACAGGTACCAAACTTAAAAGCAATTTCTCTTTGTTACAGAATCTACGAGAACATACGAGAACCACACAGCCATGACCAAATTAAACTAACCTTTTTCGAGAACCTCCGAGAACCATCTACGAGAACCTCCGAGAACCATCTACGAGAACCTCCGAGAACCATCTACGAGAACCTGCGAGCACCATCTACGAGAACCTGCGAGCACCATCTACGAGAACCTCCGAGCACCATCTACGAGAACCTCCGAGCACCTTCGATATACAAACTAAACTAACTTCTTCGAGTACCTTCTAAGCTAAGTTAACCTGACCTTCTACGAGAACTAAACTAACTTCTTCGAGTACCTTCCAAGCTAAGTTAACCTGACCGTCTACGAGAACTAAACTAACTTCTTCGAGAACCTTCCAAACTAACTTAACCTGACCTTCTACGAGAACCTCCGAGTACCATCTACGAGTACCATCTACGAGAACCTCCGAGAACCTTCGATAAACAAACTAAACTAACTCCTTCGAGAAACTTACAAACTAAACCTGACTTTCTACGAGAACCTTGTTTGCAACTCGATGGAGTTGTACACAGATACCAAACTTAAAAGCAAAACCTTTGTTACAGTTACAGTAACCGCTGACCCGGCTGGTGCAGAGCGCGCACCGCCGTGCAGAATGGCCGTGTCGGCGCGAAGACGTTATTTCTACACTACGATCTAGTTTTAAGAATTAACTGAGTGTTTAAACCTCTAAAATTAACCAAGTCCTATAAGTTCCTATAAGAACTTTGTGATAATTCAAAAACATCGCCCCGAGTTTGCTCCTTTGTTATTGTGAAAACGCTAGGCAACCTTTTGCTATAAATAAAGCCACCGGGCGAGTAAAACATTCAGTCTTGCTCGAGCACTCGGAGGGAACGGACCTCCCTGGAATAAATCAAACGTTCTTGTTTCTAACTGCTGTTTCATTGAGACTACCTTCTATCGAGGAATATCCGGACAACGAAAATCGTGACGTCATCAGCTGTGTCGTGGGATCGTTCGGGCCAGGAATCTCTTGCACGAGTCGTCGGTTGGATGGAGCGGACTTCTACCAACAGGACAATGATGATAGTGACGTCAGTCCTGGTGACGTCACCCATTTAAAAAGCGTAACGAGGGTTCTTCCCTCGTCATATACAATATCCAGTATGGTAATCATTCTAAAAGATTACCTTTACTAAATCATTGCCTTTTTGTATCAAAATGTTGTTAAAACTTATATGCCAAATTAAAAAAGTAACTTCTTTTAAAAATTTATCGTTTCGTTCTTCAAGTGCGATAAATTCTACCATGCCTTTTCACCAATTTCTAGATGCGAAGATTCTTGTCATCGTTACCAGATAAGCCTAAAACACGAGGGCATTACTTAGGACGACAGATTTTATTGCCATCCCGTTTTCCTTTTTATGGCACAAATAATTTATTCCCCTTGCAAACGCCTCTTAAACCAATTTCATGTGCCAATCTTGCTTTAGCTACATTTTTAACGCTTTGAGCTCTGATTTTGTTTCCACTATTTCAATAACAAAATATTATGTAACATCCCTAAAGCTTAAATTTACTGCAGAAAAGCGGTTTAAGAACAGGTGGAGTGCCCGTAAAGTGGTTGCTAGTTAGAACAACTTATACTGAACGTAACGCGGCGTTTCCAGTTTAAATAGCTAGTTATGCGCGATAGTAACAATTTAACTTCATTTAGTCATAAGTTATAGCTTTGCTAAGAAGTTCATTTAAGGTTGGAAAATTTGCGGTATTAAGTGAAATTTGAACGATTATGTTTCAATAAGCGTTTGGAACAAATTTTGTATACCGAAAGCCAATCTCTTGAGTAAGTATTATGTGTCGGTATCTGAAGGGATGTTTTCTAAGCCCCTCAAACCTAGATTATCACGATCAAACTTGTTATTAAGTAAACATGATCGGTTACTCGAAGGTTTGTTGTTTACTTAAATAAATCTTACGACGGAGGTTTCTATGACATAAAATTTGCTTTATTGGATTTCCAGGAAAGTCCGAGGTAATACAATACTTGGAAAGTAATAGGTATGGTATGAAAAGGATCAAATCTAATGCCGCGTTGAAAGTGGACATCGTGCTACTAACAAGTTATTAACAAGTAATTTTTTCAACATATCTAAGACATAGAAAATGACTTTATTTACTTTCTTTCTCAGTAATTATCACGGAATCTCTCTTCATTTTGTGGTAAAACCGTAACAAACGAAAAGATTTTCTTTCACCTTTGATACTATTTATATGAATTAAAATACTTTAAAATTTTGTAAGTATACATTAAAACTTCTAAACTCCTCCTCATTAAATTTGAAGAATATGATGTGCTGAAAATAGCCAAACTTCGGTGATGTACCTTGCCTTTGTGCAAAAGTTTTCATTCTTCCGTCTTAATTTACTATTATAACAAAGTTCTGTTTATTTTAAAAGTCAGTCAACATATTATGTGTTACTAAAAACTTAGGTCTGACTTTTAACGACTATAAGCAATCAACTCCGATGCCAGAAAATTAAAAAAAATAATCCACGTAATTTTAACATGCACGCAAACCTAAAGTTATGATTAGGTAGTTTTTGGTTATTATAGGTAAGAGTTATTATAAATGTTTGTTTGCTACAAGTTCTGGCCACTTGTTTCACTCACAGGGGAAATTTCAAAATTCAAATTTAAACTAGCTAAAGTATGCCTTCCTGCATGCTGCAAACTAGTATACAATTGCTAGGTCAACAGAATATGGCGTAGGAAATGTATGCCGCAACGGTTGTGTGCGTGCATTTTGTAACTATTTCTAGCAGACTATATAGCATAGCTTCATAGCAGTTCGTAGCAGCCTTAAGAGTAAAGCAGTTCATAGCAGCCGACGACGGCGCGACGCGACGCCTCATAGGCCTGTTAAAGTAGTTGAATGATAGCAATCGCGTAGCAATTTGTAGCAGCCACTGCTTCGTAGCAGTTTGTAGCAGCCTACGCCACGTAGGACTTCGTAGCGGCCTATTAAAGCAGTATAAAATCTACACTGCGTAGCAGAAGGTAGCAGTTCATAGCTGTTACACTACAAAGCAGTTCGTAACAGCGCTATGAACTCCAACGCGTAGGGCGTTGGAGTTCATAGCGGCCTATTAAAGCAGATCGTAGTATTCTACTCTGCGTTTGAAGTGGCCAACACACTGTTCATAAAGGTACTACCTACCTATTTGCTGTTCTAAATAAGTAAGTGTGTACATACAAAGTTACCTGTTTATTAGATTGTATAGCAACCAAGTTTTTCAGATTGTAGATTAATTTTCAAACCATTTTCGCCATAGAAACTTTAAATTTTGGCACACCAGTTTGATCCTCATTCTTCGAGGAGTTTTGCTCTGAAAAAATTCACGAAAAAATTCAGGTAAAATTTTGATATCTTAAATATGTAAATTTATACCTTAACACTCCACAATGTATAAACTAAGTCAATTCTATACTTAGTCAGAATAGCTCATAAAAAACTAGATCCGTCAAGTGCGATAGCAACTCAGTTTTGAACTTTTGCGCGTGACAATGCTCTATTATTTCAAATATTAAATCAATAGCTACAGTAGATGCTGAGATATTAACGATTGAAAACACAACAGCAAAAATAGACACCGTAAAAATAAGGTAAGGCCATAAAAATCTATATATGCCAATAGATTTTTTTCTAGAATCTACGCTTGACTCGACATTAAATCAGAGAAACGAGGTATCGCTGTGTAGCATTAACAGGGCTCATACTTCTATTATTGTTCACATTCATCATCAATTCACGCGACACCCTGTATTGCTAAGTACAGAGTGGTCAAGGCCCTCAAGCTTCTCCCAGTCTCTTCTGTCTTGTCTGTGGTTTTGGATATCACGGGCAGAAAAATCAGTTTTCAAGTACCTCGCGGCTCGTCTTGTTTCTCGGAAATAACAACCGGTACTGGCCGCGGCGCAACGCACAGTTCAAGTCGCAGGCTTTTTAGTTCAGCTCCTGACGGCATTTCCGAACGCTTTGGCGTACATTCTAGCTTACTGGCTACCAGGCGGCCGATTTTAAGCAATGCCTGGAATACAGATCAAGAATTAGCATGTACGGGACAGGAAAGTGACAGAACGGTTTGTTGACATAGAGAAAGCTGAAAGTGGAGTTGTGAAACTGAATAGAATGTACCTAATATACTGTATAATTATACTATTTTAGAGGAGGTGTAGGTTTGTATGAAAGAGGTTATCTCCGTATCTCCTACTGCTGTTTTTGTTTTGTAAACTAGTGGCCAGTCTCTATTTCAGGTTGAAAAAATTAAAACTTTTACACACTTTAGGTTACATAATTGAAGTTTTCATACGGAACTCTTACATTTTAAATATCTATGTTCATCGGGGCTAATGTACAATTTTAATGGTATTTTTTTTTCAAATTTTTCCAGTAGTTTTGGGGCCTATTCAATTTCAACAAGCAAACAATCAAATCAATTGTTTAAAATCAAGTCTTTTGAAACACTTAAGCTAACTGAAGACTGATGAATACAATCTACAGGTAGCTCAAAAAAAGCTCAGCTTCAAAAATAACATATTTGTTTTTTTTTACCAATAAAATGTCTCTCTGTCTATCGCCACAAAGTAGGCATTCCGCGACTTTCACCAGGTCATTCGTCTACCTCGTGATGGTCAATCCTTGTTGCTTCAGTTGCTATTCAAATGTTGCAAACAAAATAGGTTCTTACCGATCTCGTAGGTAAAGGTAAAGCAGGTCGGGCATACACTGGTGGACAAGCCAATATAACTCCTAAAGGAACAAACATTTTCAGGACACTGAATGGCATTTCCGCTGCCAGTAGTTCTGCAACGAATACTCGAGTCAAAAAACTAAGCATCTTTACGAAATAAATTGAAAATAACAATACGAATTTTAATGCTATCGGGTGAAACATCCTCCTCACCCATATTTTAAATATCTTCAAAGATTCTACTGGTAAAAATAAAGTATCCTCTATTTTAGATTAGATCCCACGATTGAAATCTTTCGAGCTTGCATAACCTTACCGTTTATGCAAGATCGAAGGATTTCAATCGGAGGATATATGCTTAAATAGAAGGATTCAATTTAAATTACTCTTATACATTGTTAGGTTAAATAGGGAGTGATAAAAAGTGCATAAACAATAATAGTAACCAGGATAAATCCTCGTAGAATATTTCACAGAGCAAGAGAACACCGGTTTCAGAATCGGATAGAAATCCTCTGTCATGTCCCAAACGCGCAAAATATGTCCGTCCTGTGGACCCTCTACGTACAAAAACGCAACGTCACCCGTGTCCAAAGCAAATCCTGTGAGGAGACCATCATTTTCTTCTATCTCCTCATTTATAGTAGTAATGCACCTCAACGTTGTCATCAAAGCGGTAGAGTCGTTAATCAAGCAGAACATTCTGGAGAATCGTGTGAATTGCTGGAATTGGGGCTTACAACCGACCAATCCAATAGAAACTTCCAGAGTCATCTGCGCCATGAGGACCACATCGGGTTTCACGACTAAGTATGGTTCTACGGGTATTCTGACACCATTGACATCGTTGGTGCAAACCCCTTCGCGATCTAAAGGTTTCACTGACGGCCTTGGAGGGAACAACGGAAACTCTCCTTTTATAAAACCGTTCAGTGATTTCGCTAGCTTCATTGTGGATATTTTTGTAATAGCTATTAGAAAGTCTGTGTCTGTGTTTCCAGCTTTCGGAATGGTCACGTCGAAATCACGGTCATTTTTTTTATATCCAAATAAAACTGATTCTGCAATTTCATGAATATTTCTACGCCCGCGAAGCTGCAATGTTCGATATAATTAGTACCTACCTTCTTAATTTATCAGTATTTGAGATAAAGCTGCATCTAAGTTGAATATATCCCGGCAACTATTACTATTGTTAGCAAATACCTACTACAGTACAATACATTTCTTGTATCACTAAATTGTTTCTCCAAACACTATTTGGCGAACAATATCACAACTAAGCTCCGTCCTCGCGTTTATTTCCTTTTACTAACTGAAAAAACGCGATATTCCATAATCTACTTCTTTCTAAGAATGCAGAAAATGCGAATCTATCTTTGCCAAAAATATCGGAACTAACCAGAGCTTCGCTATTCTCTATAATCGAGGTGACAGATTACGTTGGTCGTATGATCGTATGATCATTATATTCTAAGTCAAAGCAAATAAATGCGTGGACGGAGTAAAAATAGAACCTGCACTTCATATTCCTCGGCGAACTCACACATGACCTGCGGTACCAAACTGTAGGGCAAAGGTATCGAGTGATGATCTTCGAACGAAATGTCCTTGTCCGAACTTATAGGTACAGGTTTAGACTCATGAACTTCTTCGCCGATTCGCCATCTTGTATACAGTTCTGTCATTCTACAAAACGATTAATGTATCCTCAAATTATTATAATAGACAGCCGGACCGATTGTTACTTTTTAGGTAGATATAATGTAAATACATTGGATAAAAGATTAGATAGTTTGTACTCGTATATCCAAATAATGTATCGCTGAATTGGTAAATGTTACTTTTCTCATATTTTCACTCTGAAGGGGGGAACAGATAAGCCATAGTAGAATATATGCCTTGCTACATAAAAACAGTAAAAACCGGGAAGTACGATTAGACCGGCACACGATGGGTTCCGTCCGTACGATCGTACAAAATTTTTTCACAGAATCAACTAGGTACCTATAAAACAGTATTTGTTTTTTGTCTAAAAAAGCGATAGCTGACATGATGCGTTTGTTTATTATACGTTGTTAAAGTGGACATCGACCACACCCTGTTAAAATTGTCTATCTTCTACAATTTCAAACATGTTTTTATATTGGAGCTCCCTTTTATGTCAATTTCATTCATTTTATTTAATATTTGTTATTTTAATAGCAGCATAAAAAATACATACCTAGACTGAACATTGGTACAACTGGTACATGAGATACAGCCCACTTACAGACGTCCCGACAGACAGCTTAGTAATAAGGTCCCGTTTTTTACCTGTTGCGAACAGAACCCAAAAAATACCTTCTCCAGAAAACAAGATAAATAGGTCCCACAGATAGCATCAACTGCGACGCATGTGAGATAATACGAAAAGATAAAACCTGATTACCCCAAATCCTTGAATTCGCTCGTAGGGACGTCGCACAACCTGTCCACATTCACGAATACCACCGGGTAATCGTCCGCCGCGGGTAGGTTACAACTGCTAATCAATACGATTATCTCGCCCAAATCGTTCGGCTTGTCTCCGACCTTCTGGAATGGTATTATTCTCCCGATACCTGTTGGGAATTTGTTATAAAACTGGTATCGTTACGTAGGTTATGTAGGTACTCGAAGTATTTCCAAGAATGTTTGTAAAGAACTCAATTAAGAACTTGACCTGTCGAATCCGCAAGTCGTGCAAATCTCTTTTTCAGTGTTTCAAGTTTTTAATATTATAGTCGTGCTCTTTTTGAGAAAATCATTAACTTTTTTTATTATTATAAAGTGTAGTGTAGCGTATGGTACAAGCCTAACCTTACCTAACCTAACCCAACCTCGTGTTTGTGTAGGTACCTATAATTTTTGTTCAATACCCGTGGGATGCCGGGCGGACCGCTAGTTCATTGATAAAATAAAAGGATTGATTTTATTACAATTACAATTAAAGTAGTTGAGGTAACTGCAGACTATTCCAAACAATCAATACAAATTATAAGTTACTTTATACTTATTTTAAGTTTAGCTATAATTATATAGGTACCTACCCTGTAGGAACACTTATATAATTACCAACCTATTTTATGTAGGCAGGTTAGATACGTTATATTTTTGTAAATAAATAATTGAATAAATAAATACAATTTAAATACTATTTATCGGGTATTTAAAGGACTATTTACTATTTCTCGCGTAAAACACTATCGCATTCTATGATCGTGTCCTAGCCCTCAAATACATATACAAGTGCCTAATTAAATTTACAGACCTGTGGAAGAAAAGCAGAGTGGAGCTTAGGTAGACCGGAATAAGAGAACCAACAAGCATCTCGTAATTAGATGGCCTTCCTACACAATAGTAATAAACAAAGCAAGGGAAACTCCTTACCAGCCAGTATGCTGTCTCCGCTTAGGATTAATTCAAATTTGGCTTTAGTAGGGGTTTTAACAGATGCCGGTACACTCTTTTTGATTCCTTTCCCTTTGGAAACTGGTTCTGGTTCTAGGGTTAATGGTTCCAAGTCAACCTTTGACGCCACTACTTTTAGAACCGTTTCTTGTACATGATAAAGAACTGCATCTTGGTGCCGTACGTCTGGGAAAATATATTTAAAAAATATCATATAAACACGCTCACTATGTAATCGAGAGATCCGACGTCAGACGAAAGTCTGCAACGTCAGGGGCAGTCTATGCCTAAGTCCATTTGAGGTTAGGAGTAATGTAGGAGACCTGGCTAGACGCCCAGACAAACAAAAATGACAGGAAAATATAATTTAAGGGCGATCTAAGGGCGGGAAGTTAATGAGGTGTTTTAAGGGTTAAAAATGCTTTATCCAGATTTCCGGCAAAACTACAAGTCCAAAAAGCTGAATGGCAAAGTTATAAGTATGTAGGTACATAATAGAACATCTACAATTTTTTTATATCTTATGTTATGTGAAAAAAGTGCGTATACAACAGTTTCAGAAATTTTAAGTATCTATTTTTCTATATTCTAATTTGCCATGAAACGTTTTTCCTTATGACTCGTAGTTTTGCCGGAAATTTCGTATTTAACATAACCCCTTAAAAACTCACCCTCTTCCATTTTCCGTAAATTATTAATTTCTTCAATTTTTGTAAAATTCTCTTTCTTTTCCAGTGCGTTTCATCCTACTATTATTTTCTTTCACTTTTTACCAGAGTCTTCAGCACTGGTATAATAATATAAAATGCGTTTAAACATTATGGTATGAAAATATAAATACCAGAAACAACGTGAGGCACATCAAACATCCCGTCCAAAGGAGACGCTGGTATGTATTCCTTTACATAACCCCATATCAGATCTATTATGAAATCCCTCAAAGTCGTCTCGCTTTCCAGAACTGGGGCGAAGTAGCGACGTTCACCGAATTGCAATGGTGGAAGGCAAACATAGGAATCCTTATCGTTTTTAGCGCTGAAATGTTTTGCAACTTTATTTAGGATGTTTTTTTTTATTTATTTATCAACTCTTAATTATGTTATTAAGAAAACTTATAATAATAACAATAAGTAAACCACAGAGGTTTGTAAGGGAATATTAGCGAGTCAGCCGAGTAACTATCTTATAGGTACAACACAAATACAACTGAATAAAATAATAATTTTATCATAAAGCGTAAGTGTTGTTAGTAGCTACTAAAGAAGTATAGGTAAAATTAATGTACCTAATTATTATAACTATTCTGAAAATTGGGTTCATAAATTGGAATTAGGTGAGTAACTGAAATCAAACTTTTTGATACTGATTTAGATTCGATAAGAAGCAAGATCTGAGCTTATGTTTTATTTTTTATAACTGATATACATATAATATGCAAGTACATAGATAGATATATTTTAATATACATAGAAAACGACCAGAACACCCTGAACAAATATTTGCAGATCGTACAAATATTTGTCTCGAGGCGGGATTCGAACCCGCAACTTCCTGCGTCACAGGCGGACCTTCGCTTATCGCGCCACAGAGGTAATATGATAATGTAAATTTAACTTCAACACTATAGTCACTTACACAGTTCCAAGCGCTCCGGTTCCCATAGATGGCGTTACTGTTACTATATTCTGCTGGAAATCCATAACCCTGACTGGGAAGGCATGGCGGATGGACCAGGTTATCCAACGCCGCTCTAAGAACTTCCATGTTCTGACCCAAACGTAGTTAGCGCTGCCGCAATAAATCTAAAATTGCAGAAGGACCTATAAATTACTATTACTCATTTCTGCCCGCTTCGTTTAATCTAAAAAAACGTTCAAAGGTTCTCATGGGAATTGATATATATGGGATAAAAGTAGGTAGATTATGTTTTAGGTACCTACTCCTGGTCTATAACTACCTGCAGCCTAATCCGTTTAGTACTTTTGGCGGGAAGCGCTAACAAACCACAGAACACTAATTACACCCCCTATGATGCAAGTCATAAGAAAACGGCCCCTAGTTACCGGAGCCTTGCCATTCATGGTAACCTAGAGCGGGGGGTGCTAAAAACCACCGGGCTACCACACAACCCACAAACTCAATAAAGTTTTACCTTTTAAAAGATTAAACTTAGTTATGAATAAACCGTTTTAGATTTAGGTTGGTTACCTTACCTGCCTATGGCCTTTATATAGGTAATTTTCGAATTAACAATGATCTAACGAGGTAGGTATCTAACCCCCTCGACCCTGGCCTGTTGGAGTTAGAGAACATTCAATGGCATGCTCTGATGTTAGGTAGATAATATCTACCTTACCATGTCCACAGACATAAATTATGTCTGTGGACATGGTACGATTCCTAGAATTCGTGGTTTAAACTACATTTATAAGTCTCTAACTTTCGGCTTTCTCAAAATATCGATCAGTTTATTTCCCAGTTTAATTTACGGTACCTAAGTAGGTATGTGAAATAAAGCACTTTTATATTTGACTTCCAAATACCTACCTACCTACTTAGTAGGTACCTAAAATTTGAGCGGCTACCTAATTAAAGTAATTCTGCGGGATCAACCTGAATACCAAACTAACCTTAGCTATGTGCGGCCAAATAAGAATATCAAGATCGTAACTCTGTTCAGACGCCAAAGTATACTGAATCTTCATGCCTTGAACGTAAGGTCCATGATCGCTCCATTCCTGTTCACAATCTTCCCACTCATCAATGCCCAGAATTTCCACGGCAAATGTGAGGGTAAATACACTTTTACAATAACGTGAAAAGTCTGAAGGAGAAGATTTGTTCATTTCAACTAAAAAATAAATATGAAGTCATTAAAATTGCAAAACACCTCCAAGTTGATTTTTCCCCAACTGAGTGGCAAAGAGAATAAAACCACTACGTTCTGAGTGGTTTCTACTTCCATGAATATTGACAAATAATTTTAATGGTACGATTTGACTTCTCATTTAAGGCAATATCAAAGAGATTTTAAGCAATATCAGGGCAATTGTCTTTTGCCAGTCAGTGGTTTTTTGGTACGTTCCGTTTAGCTTTTTAGTCTATTTGATTTAAAGTTGAATTTTTTTTTATGTGGAGACTTTACTGATCTAATAAAATCCTAATGGTAACTTTAATAAAATTACGTCTTCAAAATAAAACAAAGTAGGTAATAAAGGTGTTTTTTTTGTAATGTTGGCTGGCACTCTTTATTCCTTGGGGTGTAGGTACCTAACAAAAATATACACATACATAATTATGAGATGATTTGATTAAAATATAAATACCTACTAGTGTAGTATACACAGGTTTATACATATTATTAGTAGTTTAGTAGATGCCTGAAGCATGAAGGCAATCTGATGTTTCGGAGTGGTGTGGACGAGGCTCATGGCAGGCTGGAGGGTTACCAGATGACAGGAATTTTCCTGACATGTCCGGAATTTCAGCTGTCTAACAGGGAAACAGGGAAAATTGGAAATTGTCAGGAATTAAAAAAAAAGAGAAAATATATAAGACATAAAATTATAATTCAAGAAAAATGTAATAACTACCAATCATTATTTATTAATTATTCTTGTACTCTTTCATCGTTTCTCGTACTTTTCATTGCTGGATATTCTGAAGGTTGAACTGTGTCAAGCATTAACAGAAGCTATGGACGATCAATTTCTCTCTTTTGTCCACTGCGCACCCATTAATGAAAACACCCGTTCATCGTTTGCATTTTGTGCCTGAATTGCAAACACAAAACAGCAAGTTATATTCAGTTCTTCCAGTTTTTCACAACTGACGGATTTCAAAATAATTTCCCATTCTTTAACGGGTATCATTTCAAAAAAGTCAATGCTTTGCTGCCTTACAAAATAATTTAATGCAGTAATTTCATCAAAAATCTTAACGTCATTTAAACATACTCCGTATCCATTCAAAAACTGCAAAGAAGAAACAACTTTCTCCTGGGTACCTAATCAACATCAGCACATTTCAGTATCATCCAGTCAAAGATCTTGAATTAGTCTAGCGGGTGTAACCATTTGTCTTCAAGGCAAGTCATGTAGGCATTTTTCACGTCTTTCATAAATGTTTCTTTGGCGTCTTCGGTACAATTCGGCAGCAATTCTCGCACTTTTAACGGAACAAACGTAGCCGCTGCTGAGTTTTTAATACTTTTGTTGCCGAAATGTCAGGAAATTTATTGCCAAGGCAGGGATTTTTCTTTGATTATATACTTGTCTAGATAGAGTGTTGCGCTGCAATCGCAACAAAAACAACAGGCCAGGTTTCAAGGGCTTGTGTGCGAATTACGCACACAAGTATGTGTAACTACAGGAGCGCAACGTCACATCTGGCCGTACCGAGTGATACCAGCTTTTGAATATTTCCAATAATAGTAGGGGTAAAAAAAATTGTATTTATTTTGATTCATCTATAATTATAAAAATTAAATAAGGATTACTAGGTAAATAAATCTATTGTAAAAAAACACACACAGGTATTATTGCAGATTATTTATTTATGCAGCTTATAATTTAAAGAGCAAATAACTGCTGTCTTCGCTGGGTTCCAGACATCCTCTTTCCGGCTTTTTCTTATAATGTCTATCCACTTTTTTCTTAAAACAGGATCAGTAGGTATTCTGTAAAAAAAGTAGACGACACTGGCTTTACCATTCAACGCAGCCGCAGGTTTTTGTAATTTAAATAGGTAAACTATAATTTCCTTATTTAGTAGGTATACGGTGTAAATGTAGATACTTTCTTTATCAACCCTAGAACCCCCCCAAATTGACACCTTGGTTGTATTTAATAAATAAATAATAAATAATGCTAGACAATCCACACAGCATCATCTAGCCCCAAGCTAAGCAGTGCTTGTGTTATGGGTACTAGATGACTGATACACATAATATAATATTATTAAATAGATAGATATTTTTATTATACATAGAAAACAACCAGAACCCCTGAACAAATATCTTCAGATCGTACAAATATTTGTCCCGAGGCGGGAATCGAACCCGCAAACTCCTGCGTCACAGGCGGACCTTCGCCCACCGCGCCACAGTGGTCGTCGTTATTTCGTATCAAACATCACAAAAAACCGCAAAATTAATATCAATTTTAACTACCGATTAATACATAAGGTTGGCATAATAATAATAGTAAATGGTTTCACTTTTAATAACGCTAATAGTTACGGAAAAATATTTGTTGGGTCATGACAAAATATTTTTTTCAAATTAAAAATCACAAAACTGCAAAATTTTATACTCCAAGAGCTGGCAACCATGTAAACATGGCGTCGTATAAAACCACAGAAAAAACTTTACTTATTTAATTGTTCCTCTATCTTATCTAGTAATTCTAAGTTTACTTACCGATGATAAGTGATTTTTTAAATTGTTTTCAAACATCTACTGTAATTCCTGCACACTTTTATGGCGCAAATCCTCATTTTTGTATCTCACAGATCGCGTGTTTACCATACAGTGACAGCGTCACGACTGAGCGGGCGGAACGAGCTTATAACCCATCAGTGGGGTGATACATTTTTAACCGTTTTGAAACTCGAACTCTCTATCTAGACAAGTATATAATCAAAGGGATTTTTTCAGGAAAACTTATTTTTGGATCTGGTAACCCTAGTGGACGGATCACTTCCTATATAGTGTCCGTAGCCGGCTTAGGTGGCCGGTGATAGACGTTCCACGACACCAACGAACCAATATTTAAATTACGTGTTATTTCCCTCATCATTAATTGTGACAATAGCGAACACTACATTTTGGTACTCCTTATTTACTATAGTTCGACCGAAACCGCTGTACCGCTCCTGAGGTATGCGCGCGGCGAGACGGGGGGGAAGTATCGGCCGCTCCGATCCATCAGTCTGCCGTCGACGCTCACGGCAGTAGGTCGCCTTTGTACCGGACGGTCTATGTCAGATACACATGAGATAAATATCCAAAGATGGGCCGAGCGCTATCTCGTGATGTCAAGGCCATAATTTTTAAAGTGGCCGAATATTTTAAGAAAAGAAAAGCAGACAGAGAGAGCTTTGAATATAAAAGTGATGCAAATATTGCCAAAATCGTGGCAGACACTACGGGGTACTGCGAAAAAACCGCAAGAAATGTGATAAAAGAGGGCAATTCATCAACTGAAAATTTGGGCCGATTGAAATTTAATTCGCCAAAACAACCAAAAACTATAAAGAAAAAACATGTTGTTGATGATTTTGATTTAGGAGTTATCAGAAGAAAAATTCATCAGTTTTATGAATTTGAAAAAAGAGTGCCAAGTGTCCGTAAGTTACTTTCAAGTTTGAAACAAGATGGCATATTAAATTGTGGACGAGAATTTCTAAGGAGCCTCTTACACACAATAGGTTACTGTTTCAAAAAATGCAAATCGAAGAGACATCTCCTTATAGAGCAGCCTAATATTGTAGTGTGGCGGAAAAAATACTTAACACAAATCAGAAATTACAGAACGCAAAACCGCAACATATATTTCCTTGATGAAACATACATTAACGCCAGTCACCATGTAAGCAAATGTTGGCAATCATCGTCCGAACCTGGAATTCATGCTGATATTGGAAAAGGACGGCGTTTGGTAATTCTTCACGCTGGATGTCGAAATGGCTTGGTTGATGGTGCATTGACGATATTCAAATCAGATGCTAAGACCGGCGACTATCATGGAGACATGAAGGGGCCTACTTTTTATAAGTGGGTACCTAGATGAAAAGTTAAAAGATAAATTGCTTCCGAATTCTGTGGTTGTCTTGGACAACGCGTCTTACCACAGCGTTCAGGTTGACAAGAAGCCAACCATAGCAAGCCACAAAACCGAAATGCAGAACTGGTTACGGCGCCACAATGTTGAATTTTCGGAAGCTATGACAAAATCTCAACTGCAACTTCTTATCGATAATACACAAAAAGAGCCCGTGTACAGAATTGATGAACTCCTGAAAGCCAATGGACATACTGTTCTACGATTACCGCCGTACCATCCGGATTTGAATCCCATAGAGTTAGTCTGGGCTGATATTAAAAACAATATAGCTCATAACCATATTAACTCTTCTCTAGATGAAAAGATAAACTTATTGAATACATTGTTTTCGGAGTTCACGGCGGAAAAATGGCAGAAATGTGATGATCATGTCCAAAAAAATGAAAACAATTACTGGGATCGCGATAGTAGATTTGATATTATTATCGATCCATTAATTATAAATTTGCAGAACGACTCTGATTCAAATTCCGATGGCGAAACGGAAGATGAAGTTGAAGCAGAAGCTCTGTCAGAATATCTGTAGATAATTTAGTTATAAAAAAATATAAACATATCGATATAATATATAAAACAAAAATATTGTTTATATTGGTACGATATCGTAAGATATATCCGACAATATCGATCTCATGTGTATTTTTGCTCTTTTTTCCTCGGCCCCCCCCACTTCGCCGCACTTTCTTAGGGAGCGGTACAGCGGTTTCGGTCGAACTATAACACTGGCTTTGGCATGGCAGCATGGCATGCCGCCATGCCAAAGCCACGCGACTGTCGCGCGCCGCGGCGCGGTAGTCGCAGCTAAATGAAAGCGGTGCGGCGCCAAGCGCCAAAAGGCCAATCTAAAAGAAGTTGAAGTTGCAATCTACAAACAAACGAACGAATCTCATCAATTTTCGGTTTTTCTGTTCCACTCCACCCCACCAGACCAAAAAGATTTTAACTGTATCAGTTCTTTACTTCAGAAATCATGACTGGGACTGCAAGATCATTACGTTTATTATGGCGCAATAGTCAGAATATAGTGCCTAAAAGCTTTTTGTAAGTCCCCTTCAGAATAACACAACACTTGGTCAGGAAAATAAACAATTATTTATGGCATAAACTCCTTGAATTATTTCAATTCCTTGGGCTTAATGTTTTGCAGATCTTCCTCATTTAGATCGCCGGAAAGTCGCCACTTTGCTTCAACTACTAGTCCTATCGGCAACGATCAGACAGATCCCAAAGATGACCGATCTGCGAATTCGACTGTGGACTCCCAAGAAATTCAAATGTTTTCCCAAACAAAAGATTGGTGGAACCCAAATGGGCCTATGAAAGCACTTCACTCCATGAATATGATTAGGTAAACTAGCATAAATTGTAAAGATATAATTGTTTAGCTATTCTGCATTCCAGCAAGTCTTGCTACTCATTTATGGATATTTATTTTCCAGAAATTTTTAAAGGATATCTTGTACATCTCTGTAGGTGTTTTTAGGACCTACACTGAGATTGTCTTGCTTACGAACGTTCAATAGTACCTGTATGTTAATATAATAGTTTGTTCATATTGATCTCAATACAGAATCTTCTGTTAAATTCCAGGATACCTTTCATAAGAGATGGGCTTGCTGAATCAGAAGAGGAGAGATCTTTAACACCACTCAAAGGGAAAAAGATTTTAGATGTGGGATGTGGAGGAGGCATATTAGCAGAGGTAGATAGCTTCATGGATCAGAGACCCAAAGTATCTCTTGACCTTTAGATAAAATAACAATCCTTTCAGCCTTTTTGCTAAATCTAAATAAAAGGTTTTGTTCTGCTTAAACTTACAGGGTCTGGCTCGGATTGGCGCAACGGTGACTGGTATAGATGCAAGCAAAGAACTGATTGCAATAGCTATGGAACATAGAGATATTGATCCTAAAATTGCTGATAATAAACCAAATTATTACATCGGACCCATTGAGGTAAAATTATATGCTTAATCTTAGAGAGCAAGACAACTACCCTGTATCAAGCAAACCAAAAGTACATTCCCCATTCCCCCATTTAGGCATAGAATGGAGGGACAGAGTATTTTCATTCCTACACAAAAAAAAATAGATTAATTATTTGTGAGGGGTAGTCAATCTCTCGCTTTCAATGCCCAGCATGAGAAAGTTGATGAGGAACATGTGAGTTATTATGACCATGAAAAGTATATACTTTACAATTTTCAAAATTCCTTGACAAATTAAAATATAACTTTAACCCTGACTCACATTATACTAGGTATGTTTTATTTAGGTACCACATGATCGAAGAGCTAATCCATACACAGGTTCCCTAGAAGAAATTACTTCTAAGTTATAAGGCCACCCATTGTACCTTTTGTGTTTCATGTTAATTACTATGTTGTATGTTTAATTTTGTGGTGTACTATAAAGAGTCATGAATCATTACTGTAGAATAAAATAGAATATTCTGTTATTGCAAGATCAATATCTAAAGGTTATAATTAAATTATTATTACTGTACACCACATAGAGATTCATCTGGTTCTTCAAAGGTTCTTTGAATTAATAAGTATATATTTATAGATACGTAAGTATTTAATTAAATTATTTGATTATTTTAGAAGCATGCTGAAGAGCACACAGGTTATTACGACGGCGTCATAGCATCAGAAGTGATTGAACATGTCAATAATCAAGATATTTTCGTCACGGCGTGTGTAAAAGCCCTTAAGCCAGAGGGAAGAATATTCTTCACCACTCCGAACCGAACGAGACTGTCACAGTTTGCCTCTATTTGTGTTGCGGAATATGTTTTGGGCATATTACCGCAGGGAACACATCAGTATGACAAGTTTATTACTCCAACTGAGCTAAGCTTTCTATTGGAAAGAAGTAAGTGAAACTTGTTTTTTGGTTAGTTATTTGGCATTATTATTATTAGATAAAGATAAGGTTCCAATAATGAACCAAAGTGCAATATTCAATGTTTGTTAATTTTATGTATCTGAGTTCCAAAATAATGGTTCTAATACTTTCAAAATCTTCACTTTGGTTTAATTCTTTCAATTGGTTTGAAAAAGGTGGTGAGTGGAATTCTATAAAAAAACGTTTAACACTTTTAAACATATGTTTATTATCTTGGTACATACCCGATCTTGATGATTATTTCGTTAGTCATTCATTAGATACAATTTTTCGCATATAAATTAAAAGAGTTATAATTATAATTATGCTACCTATGCCTGTCAGAAAAAAAATTAGAATGTTTTATGGTACATAAAACATTACACAATTAACATATCACAATTAAACTACCTAACTAAATAAATAATAATAATTAATAAATAAATAATGCTGGAAAACCCACTCAGCATCATCTAGCACCAAGCTAATCAGAGCTTGTGTTATGGGTACTAGATGACTGGTATACAATATATTATAATAGATTTTTTTTTATTATACATAGAAAACGACCAGAACACTCTGAACAAATATCTGCAGATCGTACGAATATTTGTTCCGAAGCGGGAATCGAACGCGCAACTTCCTGCGTCGCAGGCGGACCTTCGCCCACCGCGCTACAGAGGTCGTCTCGCGCCACAAAATAGGACTTGAGCTAGTTAACACTAGGTTAAGCTTACTTAAGATTAAGTTTACTAGCTAAAGTGTTTTTTTTGTAATTTCAGATAACTGCCATGTGGAAATGATCTACGGAACCATGTATAACTTCCTTACAAACACATGGGAATTCACCAGTTTCCAACAACTAATGTATGCTATGCAGGCTGTGAAGTTAAAGTCAGAAACATGAACACCTGTACGCAATACTCAATTATTTAAATGATGTTTAAGATAAAAGTTATTTTTGTTGGTTAGTCATTAAAACTGTTTGAATATGCTAGTTTTTTTGCTAGTTCTATGTAGGTAGTAGGACAAATTTGACAAACCTCAGTTATTTTCCCGCATGGGTTAATTAATGCTTTTTTGTACCACTAAAGGCGGATACTCTGGGTCTAGTCTACGTAGTCTACGTAGTCTTCGACACACAACGAGTCTTTCATCATCATCAGCCCATATTAGTCCACTGTTGGACATAGGCGAGCATGAAACGTCTTAAATCATACATTGCTATTATCGCAGCCAATGGCCAGTTTTTTTTTGTAACTTAGTTCATATTAAAAATGGTCGAAAGTCACATTATAGACAAATTGACTTGCCTTAGATACGTTTATTTTATTTTCCTAAGTTTAATGTAAAATACAATTTTTAATGGTCAGCCATTTTCTTGAGGTATAGGCCAAGAGAATAAAACTACGTGTGGTACAATAACAGACTCTCGATAATAGAAATACTTACTGCCCTGGGGCTCTATTCACTATTGCCAATCCCAACACTTTACACATCTACGACAAGACCCCGGCGCGGAATCGGACAAAACCGTATTTAGAATACGTTATGACGTCACACGGTTTGAGCAAGGAATCTCCTAATCCTAAGAATAGGGGAAAAAATACCCTGGAAGGATGGGCCATTGGGCATGGACAAACAAATGTACCATTTGTTACCCAAAGTCAATAAAATCTCTTTGTTAAAAAACACTAAAACATAGATTCCGTAAAAGTCTAAAATAAAATATAGGTAATGAGCTTACTTCACTTAAAATGTCAATTTTGATATTTGTCATTGTTTTAATGTAACATCGCAATGTAGGTACTAGGTTTTCAGTTTTATTCCACAGGATTTTCAATTTTCGAATCATGCTTTGAATATGAATTACAAAATAAGAAATGATCTAGAACGGTTTGCGAAACACTGGTGTTACTGGGGCTAAAAGACATCCACCCAATCATGTCTCTAACGAAGCTGCTAAAGGCACCCATAAAACTCTTTAGGAAAGAAGTGATTACATTTGTGTCAATTCGGCGGTATGATCTGGGAAGTATGTTACATTCATTATTTTTGACGACATCTTTAGCGCAGCGGGCGAATGTCCGACGGGTTCGATTTCCGCCCCGGGTCAAATATTTGTACGATCTGCAGATAGGTATTTGTGTTTTCTATGTATGAAAAATAGATACAAATCGACGTTATGTATTGTGTGTATGTAAATTAGTTATACCCATAACACGAACACTGCTTAACTTGCGGCTAGATGATGCGGTGTGATTAATTGATTATGACCAGCATTAATAGGTAAAAAAAAAACTAAGCGATAAGGCTGCCCATTGAAATTGTCTTATGTAATGTCTTTTGTTATGTTATTTTTTGGTGTACCTACAGTAAAGCATTGTACACACACACACATATACTTAATTAGGTACATGCACACTGTCCTCTCGTTGCCCAGACTCTAGACTTTAGCCAGTCTAGACAATTAAACACGTTAGGAAATTTATATTTATATAAAATACTTATGTTACCTCCCGCGAAATGAGTAGGTACCCTGGTGACCTGTGCTACAGGTTTTCCATAAACCTATAACAGGCACCAGTCTCTCACAACACAGGTTAATTAACATATTAATATTACCTAGTTACCTATCTTTTGTATTAAACCTATAAGCACCTACAAATAGTTTTGTAACTTCATTAACCTTTGTGAGAGAAAATAAACTTTTTATTTATTTATTATTTACTGTAGTGTATTTTTCAGTCCAGAGTGGCTAGGCAACCATTGAGCGACGCGATCGAAGGTCTAAGAGGTAGACAGCACAATGGTAGCACACTAATTTAGCTACGTTTCAGTTTTGTACGAAAACTTGAGCTACATAGCGACGCGGCCGTCTGCTTCCGTCTTCGTTTTGCGTCAGAAGGTTTGGTACCTACTCGATCTACCAGACTATTGCGAAGAGATTATCATCCTCAAATCTCCTGATAACGTCGAGGTACCCCTCACTGAGTTGAGGAAAGGAAATCATCCGTACAATCCGTATATCTTAGAGGTTTGGAAGCCCGAACATCGGAACTGTGGTACGTGATTTCCTTTCATACTTAGTAGATACGATTCTCTCATCACACCTAAAGCTGATCGTGCCATCCCTCTCCCCTTGTGCCCCACACTAAGGGGGGGGTTTTGGCATAAACACGCTGGCAGGCGGATTGGATTGGGAATATTTTCAAAGAGGAAAGATATGATTGTTTGTTTGTTTGAATGAAAGGCTCCGAAACTACTAGAATCCTAAATTTTCCCTAATGAACATAGGCTATAGAGTATTTCAAAAAAAGTTAGGGAACGGCATGAAAAATTACATTGTTCTAACATACCCGAGCGAAGCCGGGTCTGGCCGCTTGTTTACAATAAACGCGTTAGGTACTTGAAAAAATATTACTCTATGTCTTTGAAGTAGCCTTCTACTTAAAATAATTACTGTTTTGAAACTGTCTGCAGCTTCTTCAATTGTGCCAAACAACATGCTGATGGATAAAGATATTGCAAATCACTGTTCGTCGACTGCCATATTGGCAGAAAATAATGACCCAGATAAAAGCAAAGAATTCAACAGTGCTCGTAAGTATTGACATAATATTTAGGACTCCCAACAAAAAATCCACTAACATGCAAAATAACTGAGTAAAGTGTTCGTAAGTCGTGTTTTCTTAAAAGGTGCTACTGTGCATGGGCGTAGGGAGGTACGGGCAGGGGGGGGGCAGCTGCCCCCCCCTAGAGGATGCAGTCTTAATTTTAAATACGTACCTACGTAGATAGCCAAGCCTATTAATAAACTAAACTTCATTGACAGGTAAATTTTATACAATCGTACTTACTATGTTTGCATCTAAATTCAAACCCCCACCGAAATGTTGAGGCACCGTTTATAATCAAACTTCAATGGATAAAATTTTCTCGGATATACGTACGTGTCACGCAGCTCCTGAAATGGTTGGTTAAAAACTCAAGGCTCTCTTAAAAACTCTTTTCATCTTCTCTTATTTTTTTTTTCATCAAAATTCTCCACTGCAACAGCGCGCTGCGCGTTGTTGGTTGCGGGGTAGGGCGCGCTCGCGCTTCGTGCCATTCGATTCTTATGTGCATCTACATTATATGTAGGCACATTTATTGGATAGATACCTATTTCCATGTTTTTCCGTAATTGAATATCTCCCTCCGTTTGCTGTTATTTCTTTAGTTATAGAATACTTTCAAAACTGTTCGCTAAAGAACGAAAACGTCAGAAAAAATTTCGCGGCTTGCTCCGCTCGCCGTTAATTCTCTACTTTAGTAAGCTTTTTTACAGCCTTCCGAAAATGTCACATTTTCTCAATAATTTTCAGAGGCCGCAAACACAAAAAAATATCAGCGCTCATTCCACTCACTGATATAATTTTTTTACGCTGCTACGGGACCATCCAACCAATTAATTTTTTTGCACCTCTATCTAAATATCTAATTTTTTTTTTGTCGTTTTACCAAGATTTCGTCGCCAAACTTTAAAATTACCACCGCAAACGTTCTCCACTTTGCAACAGCGCGCTGCGCGTTATGGGTGGCGGGGTAGGGCGCGCTCGCGCTCCATGCCATTTCATTCCTATTGTTTACCTACATTGTAGGTTAGTGAGCTAGGTGCACGCATCGCATTCATTTACGCCCGACTCCAGTGGGAGTCAACTTTTTTTACAGGAAGGCAGATCACGACATAACTTTTAATTTCGTGAATCTATAGATGGATAGATAACTATTTTCAAGTTTTCCGTAATTGAATATCTCCCTCTGTTTGCTGTTATGTCTTAGGTTATAGCATAATTTTCAAATATGTTTGCTAACGACCGAAAATGTAACAAAAAATTGCGCGGCTCGCTTCGCTCGCCGTTCATTCTCTTCTTTTCTAGGCTTTTAAGCCTTCCGAAAATTTCACAATTTCTCAACCATTTTCAGAGGCCGCAAACAACAAAATATGAGCGCTCATTCCGCTCACTGTTATATTTTTTTATGCTACCACGTGACCATCCAAACACACTCCGAGTCTTGATTGTATTTTACAGAACATCTAAAATGTCTAAAAAAAATTGCGGCTCGCTCCGCTCGCCGTTAATTCTATAGCCTTTTTGTCATATCAAATCAATCATTTATTTGCAAGAATACATAATTATTATACAATGTCAGGTCATGTTTACCAGCCTCTCCAAAATATGACAAAAATTTGGAGGCTCGCTTCGCTCGCCATTCATTCCATAGTAAGACTTTTTTTTATCTTCTAAAACCAAATTGTTCTTAGCTTTCTTTTCTTGACTATGATTTTTTTTTAATATTCGAGGCTAGCTGTCATACTGGTGTCACACGATTGCGTACTTATTTAAAAAACATCGAAAAATGTCAAAAAAAATCGCGGAAAGTGCTTAGAAGTAAACATGGCTGAGGAAATGATGACTGAAAATCCTTTAAATGGCCTATGTATCTTCAGCGTACACCGAAGCATGGTACTTACAAATAAATAAGAACAAAATTGAATCAGAGCTGCTAAAATGGTTTTTTGGAGTACCTCGAAGACTACTATTTTGTAAAATAACGTGACGTATAGTTAAACTGTTGTTGTTTTTTTTTATTCTAAACGTAGCCTACCTATCCCATTTCTCGTGCAGCATGTACTTAGTAGGTATTCTTGGTTTTTTTTTTTCGGCTGCCCCCCCCTGAACAGAATCCTGGCTACGCCCTTGCTACTGTGGCAATTTCCCGCGGTTACGTTTGCACCATTAATGGTGCAGGCGTAACTGGGATAACTAAGCATAGTAGATATAATATTATTACAACAGTAAAAATAGTACAATGTAGGTACTGGTAAAAATTACTTATTTATTTGACGAAAAACCGGAGGACGTTCTATTTTCGGCTGTTGTTTTTTAAGTATCTAGTTTTTTTAAGCTTATCTGTGACCTAGGTATGTTCGTCTATTTCTCCTTTAATAATGGACCGATTTGAAAAATTCTTTCGGTATGGAGAATTATCCCTAAGTGGTCTCATAAAAATTTCCGATGGATGACTAAGTAGGTATAGCTATTCCTACAAAGCTAAAAATTAAGGGATTCAAAGTCGGGTTTTTAGTTTTTTCATAACAATCAAAATTATAAAAATGACGACCTCTGTAGCGCGGTGGGCGAAGGTCCGCCTGCGACGCAGGAGGTTGAGGGTTCGATTCCCGCCTCGGGCAAATATTTGTACGATCTGCAGATATTTGTTCAGGGAGTTTTGGTCGTTTTCTATGTCTAATAAAAAAATTTATACATATGTGTAATATAATAATATTGTATTATGTATATCAGTCATCTAGTACCATAACACAAGCTCTGCTTAGATTGGGGCTAGCTGATGCTGTGTGGATTGTCCAGGATTTATTTGTTTATAACTTACAAAAGGGAGGTTTGGACTGCAGTGGAACTGGACAGCGATGATGGCTAACTAATAGACATGTAATATCTGCTAAATTTTAAAAATCGTCTGTCTGCTGCCTTAAGGATTGTTCTCTAGGCAATGGCGATAGTTTCACTTATATAAAAAGATCCATACACACATATCATATACATATCCTTAAATACAAAAAATCAATACAAATATGTTATTCCCTCAGCGCGTTCACTACAAAAGTTCAGCGATACGACACGCAAAGGCGCAACGCTGACTTGAACGGCCGCAAGAGAACTTTAAGTGCGTTGGTGGCAGTCAGTGTTAAATTGGTCGACAAAGAGTATTTAGAGCATTAGTACGGCGGCGTTCCACACCACAGCCTGTGAGGTGTGATCCGCATACGCGCCACAGAAAGCGATATGTGTGCCATATGCAGTGCCCTTATACATGACTAGCGGTCCGCCCCGGCTTCGCACGGGTATTAAACAAAAATTTCAGAAATTATACACACTGACACGATGGGTTTCACAATTTTCATACGGATCCCTTACCTTTTTTAATAGCATTGGAGTTTTTGACATTGACTCGACACTCCATAACTGACACTGGCCATAGAGAAAAAGCAAGCACCGTGCGCTATTATGTAACCTCTTTTTATATTATGAAGCGCAATAACATAAAGAGGTTGAATATACAGCGCACTGTTTAATTATTAAATTTTTCATGCGGATCCCTAACTTTTTTGAAAATATTATATAGCCTATGTTCATCACGGAAAATTTAGGATTCTAATGGTGAAAGAATTTTTCAAATTGGTCCAGTAGTTTCGGAGCCTATTCAATTCAAACAAACAAACAATCAAATCTTTCCTCTTTATAATATTAGTATAGAAGTATAGATAAGGCCACACGCGCTTACCAGGTAGTGAAAGTCTATGGGTATGCGGTAGTCCGACTGATAATGTTAGTCGAGTAAACATAGGTACATCTACCTTACCGGCAGCGAGGCACATCTCGAAACCGAGTGAAAATTCTTGCTACTTCTGCTTAAATAGCAACGCAGAACGCAGAAGTAGCAACCTACATCCGAACAGAAACAGGCCTAAAAACTTACCTGTCACCTAATGCTAGGGGTTGTAGGTACCTATGCCTTTACCTACAACTAGCATTTGGTAGCCTACTAAACGTCACAACGGAACTCGCTCCGATTGCGATTATTGTGATAGGTACTAATGACTGTTTAAAATTTTCGTAATTGATTTATATTTCAGCTCTAATCACGAAATCTAGCGAAAAGATGCATAAATCGCGCTGCACAGTCAACTACGCGGATACCAAGAAATCTGAATTATCTTGCCGCCTCTCCACATGCTCTTTATTTCGACTGAATGGGAAAAAAAGTAACAACTTCACAGATATACTTCTCAAGATTCAGAACGACTTGTGCCATTTAACTAGCAAGGTAGATATTTTGGAGACAAAAATTCCTAATTAGTGTTGGACATTATGTATTTTTTATAGCTCTCAATAAAATTTTTGAAATACCTACTCATCTGTTTTGATTTCAATGTATGTATGTAGGTACCTATTTACGTTCTTACATCTGTAGGTGTACCTAGGATAATTCCCCCTGGTCTATTGATTATCGCTATTTAATGATACCAATATAATACTAATAGGTAATAATGAGAAGTCAGCATTTTTTTTCCAATTCTTGCAAACAAAATTAACTTCTTGTTTGAATTGAATGAAATTGAATTTGTCTTATCTATAATTTATAAATTTACGAATGCGAAAAATTCGGAAAAAGTTTAATTAAGCATTTTCAAAAGAAAATTGCAAATGTAGAAATTGGATAAGTATAAAAATAATAATACAAATTGTGTAATGTGGAAAACCTATAATTTGGAATCCAACGCGACAACACAATCGTCTTATAAACTTACTCGGCTTTAGATATTGTTAATTTACCTTTAATCTATTAAATAACAAAAAACGGTATAATAAATACATCTTTTATTCTAAAACAAAAACAAAATATTGCATCTGTCTAAATAAATCTGGTACAAATAACATTTGATCTTATATACAGACTACATTATGTACATTACCTGCATACTTATAATTTTGCAGCTAGGTAAAAGAGGTATTTGAAGACTTATATTATTAAGTAACATTTTAATATCATAATTTAACAATAACAACCACAATAAGCATTGTCTGTTCATAGCCTTTGACTTGATTTTTTAACATTGTATGATGTAAAGTACATATTTTCTATCATGTATAAAACTCGAATATACAAACCATAGCAATAAATCAGAAACATGGCGTATTGGTATTTCAGTGTCAGGTATTTCTTTTTAAGCATGGATTGTTTCTGAAACAATAAAAATAGGTAGGTTACTTTTATGTTTTACAAGATTTTTTTAATAAGAATGTATAGAACCATAACCAAAAAATTAAGGTGATGAATGAGAAATTAAAAAGGGTTCATACAAAAAACATAAATGTTCGCGATTCGTAATGCACACCTAAATAATGACAGGTTTACATAATAATGATTAGTACTATTTTAATTGGTATTTATCGCGTTTTTTTTATAGTCATCTCGTGACCACGACTGAGTGCAAACCTGTTGAAACGAGAAAAAAAACGGCGATAAATACCCGATAAAATAGTAATAATCATTATGTGTTCAGTAGGCCAAGCACGGCGATTGTTCTCTAGGGTAGAATAGACAATAATGACATCACATCGCCATACATTGCGTACATTATTGAAGTTGAAGAAATTAATTTCAAATAATTGCATTCGATGACCAAGTGACGTATTTTTTGTCTATTCTACCTTAGACAAGAAAGCCCGTGCTTGCCCTTACGCGATCTGTAGCCTACAGATCGCGTAAGTTTTAAAAGGTTTACATAATGGTTATTTTTTTCGTATAAACCCTTATTTATGTTGGTTAAAACATGGTATTATTATTTATTTCGGGGTTATTGCCATTATTGGCCTATGTCCAGCAATGGACTATTATAGGCTGGTGATGATGATGATGAAAACATGGTAAACAAGACTTTTGTTAAGGGGTGAAACGTTGGATTTCTTCCAACACAAACAAAATTTCATTGTTAATGCCCTACCCCGACCTAAATCAGCGCCTCCGCCTATCTTATCTTATTAGATAGGTAATTACAAAAAATTCATTGGGCAGTTTGTGATACCTTAGATAAGCTTGTTTTTATTGTCTCTGTAATAGTTTGATTTTGTATAGGTTAGGTAGAGATCCGATGTTGCCGCTTTTGGCCACCAAACTATTTTCGCATCCCTGCCTGAATATAAAAAAATATAACTTATAAAGTGGAGGCATTAAAAAAACTTATAATAGAGTATCACAAACACACATACATATGATTTTCTTTAAATTTTCTCTGTTCAACGTTATTAGATTATAGTTGGCGGCGATGATTGGGTCTGGGTAACGCCTTAATCCTCCTTAAATTCGCCAAATTACGACGGGAAGTTATGCCATTTAAAATAATTACCGGATATTCAATATCATATACGCATTTCGTGCAGCATTTGCTCATCGCTAAGAATCCACACATTTTGTCTTTAGTTCCTAGCGTCGATTCTATGCTTCGAATCAAATCGTTCGTCTTCAGCACCAAAAGTCCTTTTCTGTCCATTTGTTCTAAAATTTGTGTAATGTAAGCACCAACTTTTGGTAGTTCTTTTTGGAATACTTCTTTCTGAAATTAAAACAAGAATATTATTAATTTGAAGTGAACATTGTCTATCCGCATAAGCACAATTAACATAATACTAGGCATAAGGTACCACCTCTTATACCTATACAATAGTCAACTACACAAATCACTTATTGGGAGCTTTCTAAAAGTGTTTACCTACACCGGTCTAACCAGTCAGTTTAACCTACTTGGTAAATTAATTCACACCTATGTGGGTAAACAAGAAAAGAACCGCTAAACCATATTTATACAAAGATTGGTGTTATTTAGATTTGACTGATCATTGATGATTAGATGATTTGATTGTTAGTTCTATTCCATAAAGTTACAGAAAAATATGTCTATATTCAATGACTATACTGCAGATTATATAAAAAAAAAATTGGTCACATCAGACAGTTTTAGTTTATGGTATTAAAATTAATTTAAATTATCCTAGATATTAGATTATAGCTAGAAAATATGGCTTTACTAACCTCTGATTCGTTAGGAGCGGATCGCGTTATGCCAGCCATGATGACATCCCAGGGTCTCGCGCTCACAATACACGCGAACAGGGGATACAAATCTTTATTAATACCAAGCGCGTGTGAATGACGCTTCATTTCTTCGCGGTTCTGGTAGATTATCGCCAGCCAGAGTTTCGAGTAATGGTATCTGAATTCATCTGATAGAGTCTGAAAGAATAACTTGATTTAGGAAAAACTAATATAAACTAAATCGGCAAAACAAATATGTGAATCAACAAGTTGACATTGGTTTATAAAGTACAAATACCTATCAACATACACCTTTAATAGTCCACTGCTGGACATAGGCCTCCCCTAATGAGCGCCACAGATGGCAATATTTATCATTTGGGGGTTATTGCCCTAATCCCCACGCTGGGCTAGCGGGTTGGGATCGCGGTTCAGTGGAGTTGTTCGACAAAGGGCGATGCTGCCAGCCCCTGGTGTCTCCCTTAGTCGCCTCTTACGACACCAACGGGAAGAGTGGGGGTGGTGAAATTCTATGCCGGCACCACACAGCCTAACATATCATAAAAAAAATTACTTACAGCGTACAAACCATGGTCAATCAGGGAAATGGTGATATTCTGATCATGATCATTTTTCTTCACCAAGATGTTACCAGGGTGGGGATCACTGTGCACAAACCCAGTGATAAAGATCATGTGAGAGTAAAGATCTCCAAGTTTTGTGCAAACATCTATCTTGTCTATATTATTTTCCTATAAAAAAATATATGAATAAAACAATCAAAAAACTAATTTCCTTTATACTTTACAGGAATCTTGAGCGGAAATACATCTAAGTTTCATACAAAAGTAGATGAACTTACATGATACCATGATAAAACTAAAGCCTAAAATAAGGGTTTTTTTATATCTATGTTTAAAATATGGAAAGAACATAATCTAACATAAATTTAGGCTACTTTTTGTCTGTCAGTGTGCGCAATTCTGCAGTTTAAAGCTACTCTACAATCCAATGCAAATACTCTTTATCACCAAGATAGAATTAACAAAACAGACAAACACAGAACCACTTGCACTAAAGGTGGTCATAGCGCTAAAAGAAATTTCTTCTAGGAATCCTCTAGTATTTAATGAAACAAGATTTTCCATGTATATACTTGGCTTCTACCTATAAGTTAAATCTTGTCTACATAAGTACGAGGATAATTGGTATGTAGACATAGAATATGTATTTGCTTGGAATATCAATTGAATATGTTACGAGACCTTGAATTAATCAAATATATGAACTTCATGAGTTTTATAATAATGAGATTGAATGAATTCAATATTATGATGTATCTTGGGTGAATATTATTTAAGTGATGTGAAATTATAATGTTTAGACGATATGATATTATAAGTTTAAGATCTGTTTTAATAACTTTCTCAGGTAATCGGTACTCACCTCAATGTATTTTACATCATTTATACATGCACCATCCATATATTCCATAATAAGTACTCTTGATGTACTGTATTCCCAAAAAATCTTTGGTATTTTTAGCCATTCATAGTTTTTGAACATGTCAGCGACTTTTTCAGCATTCTTACCTTCTTGTATAAAATCAAGTTCTTTATTTATATTAGTTTTTGTTTCATCTACAAGCCAATTCATTTGAAACTCGGGAAAAACTTTTTCCATAATTTTGATAATTAAGGACATCCATAATAAATCAATTTTCACATTTTTTTTTACAAATTCATGCTGTATTTTAACTGCAACTACAGTGCCATCTTTGAGCTTGGCTTTATGAACTTGTGCGAGTGAAGCCACCCCAAGCGGCTCAGGTTCAAATTCATCAAATATTGTATTAGGCTGGAAAATTCAAGATTATTAGCAATACAATGCTAAGCAGATCTTGTAATATTGGAAACAGATAATGACATTTGATTACTTATCTTATTACATCATCAATACAGTTTTTAGGCCTCATCAATATGATTACATCATCAAAACCTAAAAAATTTTAATACTCAAATGATTACTTATCTATCACATAAGAATAAATTATATAGGTATTCTAGATAGGCTAGATTTTTAATAGACTTACATGTTTTTTCAAGTCCTCTTCTATAACTTTGTAACACTCTTCTACAGTATTTTTGGGTGCATTCTTATGCAAAATACGCATTGTGCTCACATATTCATTGGGAATTAGGTGGTCTAAGGCACCAACATGCTGGCCAACTTTGATATATACACCTTTATTTGCCTGGCATAGTTCAAGAAGTTTCTCTGCCCCAATTTTGTGCGCTTTGCTTCTGATCTTTATATATTCTTCAGAGTCTGTGTCCCAATCCTTGCTGTACAATAAATCTTGGTAAGTTTTTCCAATATCTATAGCCGTTTTTGCTGCTCTCGTAACCCTGACAATACCAAGGGATTCATAGTCAAATTCGCCACTGAGAAACGTATGCATTCCTGCTATACTACCACCAATCGCAACACTGCCATATACCCCATACTTGAAGGCACGTTTTATATTTCTAAAGAACATGTTTGTTGTGTTTCAATTAGTCGCTTTCACTATTTTATAACAGCCTCACTCATATTCACTGTTTTTAATTATTGCTATTTTCTATCAGCCATCCTCACACAAGCTAAAGATTCCGGTATAGGTACTGCTGACAAAGATTTATTATGGAAAGGATGCTACGCATTAGTCAGCATGTACCGATTTGACTTGACACAGTGTACAAGGTACGGAATCCATAGTTTATTCAAGAAATCACTGACTTCGATTCGATGATCCCGTATCTTTTTATGGGTGATGATGTGATGACATGACAGACAGGACAGAACGCATGATTTGGCTTTTGGAAAAAGGAAGAAAACGGAAGAAAAGCTGTCGTTCGTTCGCTTGTCAAATCAAAGATTGAAGTTATTTGAACTTGAAATCGTAGAAATACAACAATGTCAAACGGGCGGGTTTGACTTGTTGACCTTGACATCTTTGTTGTGGCAAATGTGTCTAGTGTTAGCCCTCCTGAAAACCCATAGACCCATAGATTAATTATACTACCAGATGGTCAGTACTCTTGGCGTAAATACGAGATTCAAACTAGACTCAAAATAGATTTTTTGTTAGAAAACAATAATGTTATACGCCATATCCTCGATGTTCTGGCTTATTTTTTACGCACATTCTAGTGCGTAAAAAATAATAACGTAATAATGAAAAACCGGCACGATGAGCTAGTTAGCAATGTGATTATTCCATCTCATTTCTTCTCGTGCATTATGCATCCATCTTTCTCTCTCTCTCATGGGATGGCAATCATCAGTTCCTCTATAAAGTACTCACTCTACGTGAAAATCCACTGGCCACATAACGCAATCATTCGGGGGTCAATAGCACACAAAGATGGCAACACTGCTTCGTAACTTTTTCTTAGGGCAATACAAACGTGTCTGGATCTCAGACTAAGGAGAATAGACTTGGCATAAACATCTATACAAACAGTTAGATAAAGAAGTGTGATGTATTTCGACAGCAGAGTTACTGACATATCGGCATCTCTTTTTGACTAATGAAGATAATCATGAGTAAAAAAGGACAACAGTAGTTTGATCATGACTGAAAATGACAACATTGTCTTGGTGACGTCACAAAATACCTCTTTGCGGCCGGTCGCCATGTTTTGTGTCCGTCAACAACAAGTACATCAGTTGTCATCCGGACTTGTTTTTATTCGAAAATGAAGGAAATTTAGAGTTAATAGGCGATAATTATGCATTTTTATAGTGTGCAAACTTGGAGAATAATGCATTTTATAAGTGTATGTGCAGAGTGTTTGGCTGCCGCATGAAAATCAACAAAAAACATCAAAATATAACGTTGCATGTGAAAGGTACCGAATTCATTCAAAATATCTTACATTTTCTATTATTTTCAAACATTTTGTTGTTTGTGGGAATGTTTATAAAGATCCGCTTGCTTTTCTTTATTCATTTAATGTTTTACTATGAATATTATGTGATTTTAGGAGAAAATTATTCGTCATAGTAAATAGACTTAGGGTTCGGTATTTTCAAAACATCGATTATCGATAACGAATTATTTCATCGACGCAGTAAATAAAAATAAAAAATAAAACACAAAAATAAAAATAAATCCTTTACAGCAGCGTCAGCAACTTTGAACCAAGCTAACCAAGATTCAAAGGTGTAGTGCCAGGGACAGAATTTTTGGTTGGGGTGGAGTTTACGGGACGCAGGACTTACAAAATTTTCAACGAATTTTTTTATGTATAATATATAACATGTATTTTTTTATGGCTACGTAAAGGGTGCAACTTTGGTTCAGGTGATCCACCCCAAAGTTCAATGACCTCGGCGCTAGAGGTCAAAGTATGTCGTTCAGTTTCAAGGCGAAAAAGACTTAGAAAAATTTCGAAAGATGTTTTTAGGCATATATATAACAAATGTTTTTTCTTGTGGCATCGTTAAGAGGGTCACTAGGGGTGCAACTTTGGTTCAGCGGTTTGACCCCAAAGTTCAATGACCTCGGTGCTAGAGGTCAAAGTGTGTCGTTAAATATGGATGCAGAAACAATATAAAAACTTTACAGAGCATTCCGGGAAGAGTTGATTAGGTTCAATTTGAGTGGCGGATCCGACACAGAGTACCCCGACTCCACGTGGTCTTGTGCGTGGCGCCCCTAGAGTGTATATAATAAGCCGGAGGCGCGAAGGGAGTGCAGCCTCCGCCAGCCGTAACAAGGGACAGGCACAGTGTGCCTGTCCCTTGTTACGCAATGGCGGAGAGTCTGCACTTCCCGCAGCGCAGGAGCTATCGCGATCGCGATGCAATAAAAAAAAACATGAAGAAATACCCCGACACATAGAATTCAAGAAATACAAAAAGTCTAACTTTGTTTTAGAAACTGATTTATTTAACTTACCTGTATAGACTCCAGCTTAAACTAACGTTTTTACAATAAAGGTCCTTGTGTTCGAAAATGATTGATTTAACTTTCCGGCATCGACTCCAGCAAAAACCAACGTTTTACTACAAAAAAGGTCAGTTTTTGATTGAATGGGCTTGATAGGTCAGTGATTGTCTAAGACTCTTCCACACACGCCATCAAGGTACAAGCTGCAGAAACTGGCAGTGAATTGAGTGCCAGCCAAAGCTTGGGGAAGTTGCAGTGTTAATATTAACTGAATTGAGCTGTACTGTACGTAGTAAATAGCGTTTTTTATTGAACTTGATGAAATCTATTGTAGTATCACGTTTTTAGACGATAGGACCCGTTACGGATCACGTAGGTATAGAAACCTAAATAAAACTGAACAGAGCTTAAAGATAGGTACTTATTCTTCTACTTACTCATATTCGAAAATTTAGAATTCAACTCCGTGCAACTCAATTACTTACTTATCGATATTCAATGTTAAAATACGCGCAACTCTACGGCAGGCCGCCATCTTTGTGCCAGACTAACTTTAGGTATGCACTTTTTTTCGTAGGTATTTCAAGTCTATTTTATTCCTTCGTCTGAGGTCTGGATCTCAGGTCTGGTTATCACTTTCTTTCTGCCAGTGTCCAGTTGGAACTAACCTAGAACGTAGTGATTTTAAGCTCTGTGCTAACCTAATCCAAGACCTAATCTTATAAAATGGAGGCGAGGTTGCCATATTAATGAGCATAAAAAAAAGAGTAGATAATAAGAGCGGTAAATGAAAACAAAACACCTACGTCTGGATTTTGAAACAAATTGCTCGATAAAGAAATTATTATAAAGAGGATATAACATTGAACATAAAAAATAGATAAAATAGCACAATACAAAAAACAAATAACAAAAATCTAAGTCGTAAATATATCTTTAGCAAAATATATCTTATTTACATTAATAATACGAATAAGAAAAGTAATTAAACGACGAAACATACGGCAAAGAAAACATGGACACAGGCAGGACGCAGAATACCAGGAGGGAGTTGAGACCTACAGTCAAAAAATTTGTGATTTCTACGTTTCTTTCATCAACCCAAATTCACAAAAATCGAGAAATCCCTAATCCTGATTTTGGCCAGTTTAAGACGTACAATGCCTTATACTATTAAAATTTACAAAGTGCATTATTTGTTGACACTACTTAATGTCTGGATTAATGATGCCATCTATGGCGCTCATTAGGGGAGGCCTATGTCCAGCAGTGGACTATTATAGGCTGGTGATGATGATGATGATGATGATGATGAATGTCTGGATTCGTAACCGCCTATTTCTAACACCTTTTTTGTGGCCATTGTTTCCCCTCTTTGTGGCCAGGCAGTACAAACAAACATCCAAAAGTCCAAACTTGAGGGTTGCCATCGAGCAATCTAATTGGGAGACCCTGCTCTTACCAGTAGATAATGTTATCTGTGCCAGTAGTAAAAAAACTGTATTGTGTGTATTTTCTTATAGGATATACTAAAAATAAGGACGATCTAAAATAAAAATTATTATACAGAAACTAATGATGGTTGTGAACTAGGTATTAATATATAAAAAGCATTTTTAAACAAAACAAACATTATGGGTATTTAATTCTGACTTGTAAGGTATTGATATGGATAAATTCAGCTAACTGTAGATTGTTTGCAAGAGTCAACAGTCAGCTTGCGCTCTGCACTAGTTCTAATTTGGTTATTAATTTGTAACAAATTATAATTAAAATAGAGATCGATTTTGGATGAATATCTAGCCAGTGTGTGGCCAAACCACCTCTTTTGTGATGGTCACCCTTTCGGCCATCTTTCTTTCGCGTCTGTGATCCGTTTCCGTTGAAAAGGTTCTTTCTTTGAGAAAAACCTGCTAAAATGAAGGCTAAAGGAGAGGTGAGTTTTGTGTGAATTTTCAAGAAATAAGTGTTATAAAAGTGTTTCTCCATTGAACATTTAATAGCTGTGCCAAAAAGTGAATAAAGAAATGTGTAAAATCTCAGTTCCTTGAGTGAGCCATACACGTTGTCGCGGCATCTCAAGTTCTAAAAAGTCGTGCAAGCTGTTCTTTTTATATCACATTCCCCATGTAGTCTTCGATTTCTGATTACATAATGTATCCTGAATTTCTTAACGCCTGCCTGTTGAATTGGCTTTGCTAATTTCGGCGAAGTGCAGGTAATTCGGTAATGTTTTGAGGTTATGTCATGTTGTGTTTGTTATTCTCCCTCCTGTCCTTCAGTACCTAAAAGGACTAGAATTTATTATTATCCATAGCGTTGGCCAACCAAAGTAAGCTGATACACAGGTTAGGATAATAGAAAATATAGTAAACAACGCAGAACAATTCACAGGGGTCTCTAACTAAGCCAAACTTATCCTAGGAGTACTAGATATCGGATATACACAATAATTATATTCTTATAATTTTTCAGTTGAAAGAATATGAAGTCATTGGACGCAAGCTCCCCTCAGAGAGCGAGCCCAAGCCTCCTCTATACAAAATGAGGATTTTCTCTCCTGACAACATTGTTGCCAAATCCCGTTTCTGGTATTTCTTGAGACAATTGAAGAAGTTCAAGAAGACCACTGGCGAAATTGTCTCCATCAAGGTAATATTTAATCTCAGTATATATTGAGGTTGAAATTTATTTTTTATAACTGATAGACCTCCGTTTGACCACAATCTCAAGTGCTAAGGTTGTACAGTGCGCGTCACATATAAGTACCCCCCTATCTCAATGTATGTGAAACACAATAGTTGTTATTGTTGGGAATTTCAGACTTTGAGTATTATGGTGGGTGGTTCGATCCTGAGCGGCGACGTGATAAATTTGATTATGAAGGGTACTGTATTGAGATAGGAGCCGAGTGATGACCGAATCCGAAAACATTCTAGTTAGAAGTTGTGAAAGGAGTCATGGGCTCATTTAAAAATAAAAATGTCCTAGAGTACATATTATTAGAATTTTTATTACAATTTACTACTTCATAGGTACTTCATTGCAGTATGCAGTTTTGGTTTTCTATTTTATTGAGCTCATGATTCCTAACATGGAATATCTCACTGGTTTAGGATTTGACCATCCACTACCATTTTAAAAACCTACCCTGTACACCTTTCAGTCTTGTTTATAGCTAAGGAGCCACACTCATACTTGACTTGTCTTTTGTCTGGAATGGTTTCCACAAAGAGGCTACTGATGGGCTCTTTTTGCGTGACGGGTGGGGTCTGCTTATTTAACCACCCAATATCCCCCCCGGAAATTATGACGCCGGTGTATGCCTCCATAGGCGTTCTCGGTCTTCTAAGGTATTGACAAAAGAGCTAAAAATCAACATCATTAATATTCTGAAACCCATAGATTTAAGACCTGTGCCTTGTAATTTGCCTATATCTTATGTTGAATGTCCTAAATAAATAATAAATTCTTCTGAATATTTATTTTGAAATGCACCATAGCTTGGAAAATGAATACATTATTCCCTTTTTAGTGTTCCATACCAGAAGGGTGGAGTAGGTAAAAGCACCTAAAATAGAACAGACACTGCTAAGGAATATAGGTGAAAAGTTGTTGATAATTTTGGTCAGTTTTCTTTTGTTACTGAGGTACATAGGAGAGATTGCAATCTAGTAATTTTGTTTATTTTTAAGCAAAAAATTATCAAATATATTTTTTTTAAATAAAACACAATTTGTTCAATCTCCAGTCCATAGGTCAAAAGATGTTGTCTATGGAAAGCTTTTGGGGTTTGACAGTACATGTATACTGAACTGATGTTTCCCCTAACATAAATAAATAAATAAATGATACTTTGCTGAAACACTTGCTAAAATAGTCTTCTTACATAATTTTCTTGGTTCCTGTAATGTAAACTTTGATTTCAAAAATACCAATAAAAACACAAAATACATAAGTGCCAGTGCAATTTTTTCTTTTTATTGTTATTTTTAGACTATTTTCAGTTGATGGAAATCATGTATGTTGTTATAATTTTGTTTATAATAATGGTGATATTTTGCCTACCATTTTCACAAAATGGCGCTCTTCTAATGCCTACTTTTTATCACAGGAAATTGTGAAACTGTATACAGGATTTGTTTGCAGTTTCATAATTTCCTTGTTTTTTAATTTTATTGTTTAAATGTTAAGCACTACCTAGTACTGTTGCATTATTGGTATAGTTAAGTATAGTGCATTAACCTACTTAGAATAAGTTAACTTTAAATCTCGAGTAAATGGTCAACTACAGCTACATTGTAGCTACCGCAGTGGACAGTGCTCCAACTGCATTCATACTCACCCCTTTTTGTAAATAAAAGACTTTTATTTTATTTATTTTTATTTATAAGAGATAGGCTGTTGCCATTTACCCATCAGGGTTGAACATGTCAATCAAATTTTAAAATTGAGTAAATAGTCCACTACTTGGACCTCTAGCCCTAATGAGCGCCACAGATGGCATTATTTAACTATATCATCTCATTAAGTTATTCTAATTTCCAGGAAATCGCAGAGAAGAGCCCGATTAAGATCAAGAACTTTGGTATCTGGCTGCGTTACGAGTCCCGTTCCGGAGTCCACAACATGTACCGCGAGTATCGTGACCTCAGCGTAGGCGGTGCCGTCACTCAGTGCTACCGTGATATGGGGGCCAGGCACAGAGCGCGTGCTCATTCTATCCAGGTGAATTTTGTTACAAGCTTTTATTTAACTTGCACTGCCAGTATTAATAAATAATGCCGGACAATCCCCACAGCATCTTCTAGCCCCAAGCTAAGCAAAGCTTGTGTTATGGGTACTAGATGACTGATATACATAATACAATACTTTAACATTTATAGATATTTTTTATAATACATAGAAAACGACCAGGATGCCTGATGAGGATTGAATGAATGTCTGCAGATCATACATATTATTGTCCCGAGGCGGGAATCGACCCTGCAATCTCCTGACATCGCAGCCGAACCTTCACCAACCGCGCCACAGAGGTCGTCGAGTATGTGCCTACGTTATATTTGTGGGACAAATCTTGCAGATTTTTTGCCTCGTTATCCTCAACCGATAAAGCAGAAATTTGGCATTCCTATGTCTGTTTTGTGACGATACAATGATATGGTACCAGCAAGCAAGGTCTTATATTAGAGATAGAGAAGGTGGTGCACTGTCACTACTATCTATCCCAAAATAGTGTTTGGGTTGGTTAGACTTTTCTTCCCAAGCACTTTGGGTCCTAGATTAACAGGGTCCTATAGACGTGGAGCTGATAGACTGTGGAAGGAGGCTAGGTGGGAGGAGCAGTTCCTTATTAACTACTTATCTTGTTTTAAAGTCCACACTTTGATGATATCAGATGATTTAAGAATTTTATTTTTTCTGCTTAACTTGAGAGTCTTGCATAATGCTGTGCGAGTTGTCCATAATTATTTTGAACCTGCTCTGGTTTAGGATTTATTCACACAAACACTTGAATTACGATTTAAATTAATTAAGTTATGGGAGTCGTACATGACTGGAGAACACTGGGAACCCTTTGCCTAGTAGTAGGATGCAATAGCGTCCAAAATATATGTAATATAAATGATTCTATTTTCTTTACAGATCATTAAAGTGGAGGTAATCAAAGCTTCTGCGTGCCGCCGGCCGCAAGTCAAGCAATTCCACAACAGCAAGATCCGTTTCCCTCTGCCAAAACGCGTCCACCATTACAAGAAAATGAACACCTTCGCTTACAAGAGGCCCAGCACTTACTTCTTGTAATTGTATTGTAATGTGTTAAAAATTAAATCCATTTAACGTGGGAACTAAGTCTTTCTGTAACTGCCTACTACAATCAACTTTCTAGAGGTATAATTCTGCCAAATTCGATGAGGAATGTTTTTAACAAACAACAATTTAAAGAAGTAATTTCATGGCGGTGTGTCTAGTTAAGGATACATATTTGTCAGCATTGATTCTTGAGCGAAATGTCTCAAATCAGCAGGGATATTCGGGAAACGTAAATAAAACAACGTTTGCAAGCAATGATGATTCTATTCAATATATAAAAAGCATTACAGCTAGTTAACCTAAAGTACAAATTAAATATGTATCTTCTTTATTGGTAATTTAGAAATAGAATAAAATTGAAAAACAAAAAAGAAAGTATCTATAGGTATCGCACCACTCACAATCTTAGGGTTTTCCAAACAAACCAAATGACGTGTGCGTTTACTCGGGCGACATGTCGACTCGGATAAAGATCATGAATATGTAAAGAAAAATGTGTATCTGATATTGGTGTCCTAAGTTTCAGAGTAAATAAGATACCGCTGCTAACTTCTAAGATGGCTCATTATTTTTGCCCTTGGTGAGCAGCGGCTTTTGTACTCTGAAACATTAATACGCACAAGTTTTATTTTTGGGGCACATAATGCAGGAGATAGGTAATTCGTTAATATTATATATAATATACGAGTCGACATGCCGACTTAGTATCACAGAAAATTACCCTGATATAATCCGAATCAATTTTATTATAAAAATACTTGAGAGACATACATAAGTACCTGACTACCTCAAGCGCGTAGGAACCTACTAGAATAGATACGAGTAGCTTTACCAAATCGATAGGTACAGTCGTATTTCGTTAGCTTGAATCACTAGAAAGATTTATTATTTAATTTATTATTCATGTCGTAAACTAAGCGTAAACTTGACTTCTTTAATAGGGGTCTGATCTGATTTGCCACTTTTCTGCGTACATGGAAATGTCATGGTTATGGAATGGAGGCGATTTACAATAATAATATTGCCATAAGGAAGAAGTCTGCAATAATAATATGAGTGGTAAATTTTGAAACACCAATCAGATTTTGAGATTAAATTCATTCAGAAAACCAGGCCCAACCATGAAGGCCGCGTATATATGACATCACTTACTTGACAGTCATTTCGTACGAGTAATACTAGCACGAACAAGCGAAGACAATACTCGCTCCATTGCGACGGTGGTTACGCGGTACCTTACAATTTATATAAATCACTCCTCCCCGGCTTCGCACGGGTATTTAACTAAAATTGCATTTTTCATACGTATCCCTAAATTTTCTGAAAAAATTCTATAGCGTTCATCAGGAAAAATTTAGGATTGTAATGGTTAAATAATTTTTTAAACCGGTCCAGTAGTTTCGGAGCCAATTCAATTCAAACAAACAATAAAATCTTTCCTCTTTATAATAGTAGTATAGATTACGAGTCTTGATTCAGTATCCTGAATAATTTACCCCCAAATACTCAAGCGCAAGTCAGATTAAAGCATGTTTCAAGTGACAAATTTTCATAGAAAACTCAAAACGACAAAAGCTTTAGACGTGTTCAAATCCGATTAGCGTTTCAGTATTTGGCCGTTTACACATAATACAATTTTAATTTCGTTCCATAGAGGACAAGTATACAAAGTTTGCTAAGTTTACGTACTTATACCCACACACTTACAAAATAATTTTGTGCCATTTTTTTATATACCAACATCTACTTTTTCAAACATAATAATAAAATGTTTGAAACAAAGCCATATCAAAATCAGTCCAGTCAGTGGAATGACGCTGTCTTGACAATACTTAGTACTGTGAGTCTACGAAATCTACATTAATAATACCCTAAGTAAAGGGTTTGCCAATTATGTGGTAATTGAAATGAATTACTATGATTAATTAATTGATATTGATAAATGAATTGACCCCGTTCCTTGCATATTTGTCCAAGATTCTACACATAACAATTAACTACAGGGTAAAAAAAAATTCTATGAATTTGATGAAAATTGATTTTCGGGGACAGGGCTGTATACAGCCGTATCCCTCCTCTTTCAAAAGCGCACATTCCACAGTCTTTTAAAATTAAATTTAAAAAATGGCTGATTAGCCAATCTTTGATTTTACTGACTCGTAAATTTAAAATGTAATTGAATGATCACTGATCAGTACCATAAGAAATTTATTATCAATAAAATAAATCAAGAAACATAAATGAACTATGAACTATTTTCATTATTATATCAACTTATAGAATATAAATTATAGGTATATATTATTATTAAAGTCATTTATAACGGGATATTTACCATCATGTGAGAAATTCAGTCTTAATAATATTCAGACCGGTATTGATAAGGATCAGTTGAGCTACCTTTAGATTATTTGCAATAATAAATAATAATAAATATTGCCGGACAATCCACACAGCATCATCTAGTAGTCATATCAATAGTCTGCACTGCATATAGTCTGATTTTCTTGAATATTATTTATTATTATTATAATTTTCTTCAATTACTAACAGTCCGCCACGGCTAGGCTCGTGTAATTAGCTCACGAGCCTGAAACTAACAAACTGACAATTTAATAACTTTATATAAGATTGACCTATAATGTATTGATCCATTATCAATAAATAAATGAAATGAAATTAGCAAAAATATCAAAATTTATAAATTTCTACACACACGCATACATGTTTTCATACGCATCGTACCCCAAATTTTTTGAAAAAATTCTCTGGCCTATGTTTATCGGTAAGATAATGTAGGATTGTGATGGTGAAAGATTTTTTCGAATCGGTTCAATTGTTTCGGAACCTCTTCAATCGATTGTTTGTTGTTTACAAACAATCTCTTCTCTTTATAATATTAGTCGATTATTATATAACAGATTATATATTTTAAAACAAAAATAAAATGTGAATGACCCATAAACGGCCATGTAAATTGACGTTATATACAGTTTATAAAAATAAGTGACATAATTTTTCAATAAAACTTTTAAACTTTTAATCCCGTTATAAATGACTATAATTTTTCAAATCGGTCTAGTAGTTTCGGAGCCTATTCAATTCAAACAAACAAACAGTCAAATCTTTCCTCTTTATAATATTAGTATAGACGAAAATAAAATAAAAATGGCCCATAAACGACCATCTTATTTGACGTTTGAGCCAATTCTATACTGTATATAAAAATATCTTTAAATCTCTTATGAGAGTTTATATTACTTCTGATCCAGGCTTTATAAAACCTCCAGATTTAATTTCTTAGAATAATTATTAAATATATCTGGATAATTCCCGCATAATATAGCTCCAAGCTAAGCAGAGCTTGTATTATTGGGCCAGTAAATATCTCCGCATAATATAGCTCCAAGCTAAGCAGAGCTTGTATTATTGGGCCTGTAAATATCTCCGCATAATATAGGTCCAAGCTAAGCAGAGCTTGTATTATTGGGCCTGTAAATATCTCCGCATAATATAGCTCCAAGCTAAGCAGAGCTTTTATTATTGGGCCAGTAAATTACGCATTAAGTATTTTCAAGGCGAGTTTCGCCGCAGCGCGCTTGGCTTGAGATTTGTTCCCGCCGATCCCGTGTACTGTACACATTTTGTCTTTCTTCGTGAATGTAACGGGCACGCTTACTTTGGAGATGCCCGGCAAATCAGGGTTAACTAGTTTGGAGTCACTGAAAAAAAAAAAAAGATTTTTATATGATATTTTACAAGAAATAAAAATTGACATGTAGGTACCTACCCTGTAATGGCGCTGCAATATTTATTTATTAATTATAATACGAGATAGGTACATAACCTACTTTCGCCTACAGCACCACAGAGGACATAATGGTAACTATCCTAGCATTATAATTAATAAATAAATACTGCTGCGCCCTTACAGCCTTACCTAATTCATAAATAACCACAACGGACATAATGTCAACTATCCTACATAGGATAGTTTGGTTTTTCGACATGCACACTTATGCACACATTAAGTCCGCTGTGTGCATGTCGAAAGAGTCGAATAACGGACCCTTCCCCAGCAGTCCTGCGTATTTTTAACACCTTCAATGCGTGCCACATCTCAAACGTAGTGATTATAATATGCCCCCGTGATAGTAAGCCCTCCCCATCTTATTAGGGCTCCGGTGACCGATGAATTTCCCATACAAACGTAGGTAATGATTTATAATTTGAGCATATATTCACCATGATATGCTATTATTATTCAAATAGTACCTATTTATCTAGGTTGCTATCCCGTGTCACCGGAGCCTTAAAGGCATGTCCAGCAGTGGACATACTCACCCGAATTTAGGGCAAGCGTGGACCATCTCGTACAGTATAGTCACAGGCTGCCTCGGAATCCGCAGAGAGAACTCGTAGATTTCGTTGCACATTATCCTGTAGAAGACGGACCAGACCTTTTGTAGGTCGCCGCCGCTGTCTAAGTATATCGCTCCTGCGAGCGATTCGAACACGTCGCTTAGCGTCTGAAAATAACATTTAAGTTTAGATATAGAAAAAATCTAAATACATATATATAACTCAAAGGTGACTGACTGACATAGTGATCTATCAACGCACAGCCCACACCACTCCTGGACGGATCGGGTGATGAAATTTGGCATGCAGGTAGATGTTATGACGTAGGCATCCGCTAAGAAAGGATTTTGTTAATTCTAACCCCAAGGGGATAATATAGGGGATGAAAGTTTGTATGAAACTTTGTCAATTTTAAACCGATCGGGCTGAGACTTTGCATGCATAAAGCTACTATAATATAAGTGATAATATAAGTGTAACACGGGAAAAGCTAGTATAATATAAGTGATCATTTTCTATGTTCCTATGAGGGTGGAGAGGCTGATAAGTTTCTGTTTTTGCTGCACTTTAATATGAGACTTTGAAAAACGGATGGGACGCCGCGGGCAGAGTAGTATTTGTAGTGATAAATGTTGAGATCGATATAACCGTAAAACATAAAATCTAGATAATCTGAAGCCTTTTTGCAAAGAACAGTTTTAACATAAAGACATCATCATCGATTTTTTTTCTATTAGTTTATTTTTACCTTTGGAACCTCGATGTATTCAGCCATCGGACATTCCTCCTCGTCTATGAGATACAGAACATCTTCAACGATCTCGTGGTTCCTCGCCTCTTGATGTTCCACGAACGCCATTATAGCCTTGTCCAGTTGCGGGTTCAGTTCCTTGCAGATGTATCTGTGAATAAAATTGGAATCAGTAAAGAATATTTTCTTAAGCTAAGAAACAAATGGACAGGTTTGGTTGTGAAACTAGACCTATAACAGTAATCACGGTACATGTTAAAAAAATCGAATTACTTAAAATTCAATAATAGGTATAAGTATTCTAAACGATTGAGGAAAAAACCTTATTTCCTTTAGATTTTATAGGCCTCTTTGACACGTCACAAAATACAAATATAAATATAATTATAAAAGTGATCACTTAGATTTTTTGTTCACTTCGAACAAGAAACCTTTACCTTTACCATCTTTTTGAATTTATTTATAGATTTTTTTTGCAACTTGGAGTTCTTACGTAGAAGCGTATGTCCAGCGGTGGACTAATATGCTGATTGGTACTTACTTGTGCAATCCTAGTTTGACGACATACGCCGCGAAAGTGACGTTATTGACCAGAGCCGACCTCAGGTCGGTGAGCTCGCCAGGTTTCAAATCAGGGCTGTTTTCAAATATGTGTGACGTAATCAAGAAATCCAAGATGGCGTCGCCGAGGAATTCGAGACGCTCGTACGAGCGCGTGAGTCGGTTGCGTATGAATGATGCGTGGGATACGGCCTGGGGAAAGAGTTTTAACATTTAGTGTCGTCTATTTATATTTATACTATGCAAAACTAAGATAAAAAATAGTTTTTTTTATGTCGCTCGTGTATGTAAACCAAAATGTAATTATTTAATGAGGTGACAAGATTTTGTAAATTTGCTACACATTTTGTAAACTGCGGCGTAAGAAAGATGTTTTTTAAACGTTTGCGCTGGTGCAGTCAAAGCTAAGAAACAAAAAAAGAAAAGCTGGTATTAATATAAAAGTTAGTAGTAAATTATTTTCTTTATTTCTTTAAACTGTAAGGCATTTACTATGAAACAATAGTATCAAATAAATTTCCTGATTATTTATTTTATTTATTAATTATCGGATAGTTATCATAAAGCATAATAATCTTGACATTTTCGAACCCTAATAATATCCTAAGCCTGGAATATTACTAAAATAACTTAGAGAATATGTATTACTGAGTAATTAATATTTACCTCCAACAAAAACGAAGGGTCTTTGAACTTGTATCCCATAATCTCTTGAATGTTGCTCTGACAATGATCCATAAGGAAATCGATATCCGATTGTGTCGCTTTCTTCTCCGTGATAACAGTGGGGACAGGCTTGTTCAGTAACTCCGCTAGCTTGTCCTGGAAAATCCAATTTTTTTTTTATATTTTGGCATGGCATGGTACAGTTACTGGAAATAAATAATAAATCTAGAAAATTACAATTATCTTACTAAATTAGAGTACTAGTTTAGGACCCTACGGAATTTATTATTTTATTATTCATATATTTATTATTCCAGCATTATTTAATATTATTCTAAATATATTTTATTTTTTGGATATTTGCTCATTCTAAATTCTACAGGGCCGAAGTCCTCGGTTAGGTTTTTTAAGTACCTTAGCAGGGAATATCCGCATCCATTCCACAAGTTTTACAGCCGCCTTCACTCCGCCACTGAGCAGGTAAGTGCCAATGAGAGCTTCCACGCAATCGGCTACAGACTGGAAAATAATACATTAGAAATTTAATTTCATCTTCATTAACAATCCGGCTGTAGCCACTGAAGGAAAATACATTTATTTATAACAATAATACAAACACAAGTAAGAACAATTTATTGGTAAAGATACCAGGCAAAAATTTAATTCACGCGGTAAAAAACAATAATAAACGTCAATACAACGTCATATCTATATGTAGTAATATTGTATTAAGTACTTATTATCAGTCATCCAGTAGTCATCCGTAAGGCCCTTATATCTAAAGGCAGGGTTTTTGTGAACTGGTCTTCTTGCCCCGTTAGGGACTTCACCCTGGTCACCCGTTGCTATAAGTGCCAGCAGTATGGACATGCGGCGAAGTCTTGTCGTGAGGCATCTCTTATCTGCGGTCACTGTGGCGGCCAAGGTCATGCAGTAAAAGGATGCACGAAGAAGGCTGAGGAACCGAAGTGCGCTACATGTATGCACTTCAAGAAACCAGCGAACCACGTCACTGGCTCCGCTGACTGCCCGGCGAAATTAGCGGCCGAAAAGAGGTATATTAATTCTATTGATTATGAAGGCGCCTAAGAGCGCCGTAATTAAAGTACTCTCCGACCTCTTCTTACATCGTAGTTTAGTTTTAATTGAATAATGATAAGTAGTGTAATAGATGACTTAGATAACTTCTCCATAGCAGAGTCTAAACTAACTGATGTAGAAAACTGCAAACGTTATGTTTCCTCCTACACTAATCCCTTGAATGTACTTACTCAAAATATTCGCAGCATATTTAAATATTTTGATAACTTCACTGTGTTCCAAAAAAGATTAAATATCAACTGTGATATCATAGTACTAACAGAATGCTGGCTATCCAAACAGTATAATATACCATTAATGCCGGGTTACACTATGCACCAAAGCACCAAAAATTACAACCAAAATGATGGCGTTATAGTTTATGCAAGGGAACATCTCAATGTGTCTGTTGAAGAGCCAAATTTACAGGAATGCAACAGTCTACTGGTTAAAATCGGGACAGAGTTTGCAATACTAGGTTTGTACAGATCCCCTTCTTTTACAAACCTCAGCAATTTTAATGATTCTCTAAATCAAGCCCTGCTAAATCTATCGTCATTTAAAAATGTTTTTGTTATTGGGGATATAAACATAAATATTTTATCTGAATGTACAGAATCAGGCGCACAAGACTACCTTAACCTTTGTGCCTTTCATGGAATGCTTCCCGCGCATAATCTACCAACACACCAATCTGGGTCATGTCTGGATCACATTATAATGAAATCACATTTTCCCTCACTATCGCTTGTTATTACCTAAATCATCCATAACCGATCACAATGCTGCCCTACTAACCTTAAATTGTAAATTACCTAAACTAAACAACATTCGTACATGCACGAAGGTAAACTTGCATACACTTGAAGATGACTTACGTAACATTGAGTTTGCCCCAGTTTACGCTTCCGCTGATCCGCAGTTTGGCATGTCATTTGTTATGAAAATATACAAAAGGCAATAATCAAAAATTCGAGACAAGTTCGTTTGCATAAAAAGAACTTGAACATAAAACCGTGGATCACGCCGGGTCTCATTCGTTGTATGAAGCACAGAGATAAATTACATATGAAAGCAAAATCTTATTCCAACAATTCTGTTCTCCAGCTGTCCTACAAGCGATACAGAAATTACTGTAATAATATTATAAAGAAAGTAAAGATCAGCTACGATAAAATGACACTCGAAAATGCCGGGAAAAATAGCAAAAAGATATGAGACTGCGTGAAAACTGTAACTCATACCTCAAAGCAACGTGAGTCACCTTCATGTTTATTGCAAGCTTGCTCTATACCGCTTGAATCCGCTAACATGGTAAATAATTTTTTCATTAACGTAGGTAAGTGTTTGGCTCATAAAGGTCACACGCGACTTCCTTCTAGTAAAATTTTACTTGTAATCCCACATTAACCTCATTTGCTCTACTTAATACTGATGAGACCGAAATAGATAGCATAATCCTGAGCCTTAAGGACGACTGCGCACCAGGCTGGTACAACATATCTGCCATACTAATTAAACAAAACAGACATATTCTTATCCCACCACTGACTCATATTTTTAATAAATGCTTGAACCAAGGGCACTTCCCCAAATGCCTAAAAAAGGCTGTGTTTGTACCTGTCTACAAATCTGGCGCTAAGGATCAATTCACTAATTACAGACCCATATCTCTGCTTCCTGTCTTTTCCAAAATATTAGAAAAAGTAATAAATAAACGATTAGTCAAATACTTAGAGGAAAGGTCAATTCTATCAAAAATGCAATTCGGGTTTAGAGGTAAGGTATCTACTGCAGATGCAGTTCATCACCTTGAACAAGAATTAGATCAGGGTAAACAGACTATTGGAATATTTCTAGACCTAGCTAAGCTTTTGACACTGTTTCCATTTCTATTCTATTGCGCAAGCTTGAAACACTAGGCATCAGAGGGACTCAGCTAAAACTTTTCACGAGCTACCTCGAAGAACGCACACAGTGCGTTAGGATAGCCGATGCCATCAGCATTGATCAGAAAAATACTGATGAATACGGTGTTCCCCAAGGAAGTGTCCTAGGACCTACTTTATTTTTAATATATATTAATGATTTATGCAACTTAAAACTAGACCACGGCAAAATCGTATCATATGCTGATGACACTGCTCTACTTTTCTCCGCTGACTCTGAAGAAGAAGTGTACAAGTTTTCGCAATATGGATTTAATATTGTAAATATATGGCTTCAGCACAACTTACTAACCCTAAATGCAGATAAGACTAAGTATATAAGGTTCTCGATGCGCAAACGGCCGTCAACCGAAATAGTCCCAAATTTATATGTACATAATTATGTAGGTGCCTATAACTTATGTATTTGTCCTACCATAGATATGACAAATAAAATTAAATACCTTGGTGTAATACTGGATGAATTACTCTCATTCAAACCCCATTTAGAAGCTTTGGTAAGTAGAGTCCGCAAACTTATTTTTGTCTTCAAAAATCTACGCCATATTGCGGATCGAAAACTTATTATACAAGTCTATCGGGCCCTCTGCGAATCCATTTTGACGTACTGCATTACATCATGGGGTGGAGTAGGTAAAACATATATTACTAACTGTCGAGAGAGCTCAAAGTATCAACTTTCCGTCCTTTTATTTTTCCTACCAACGATCTCTATAAATCATGTGGAGTATTAACAGTTCGACAGTTATTCATAATGAACATAGTACTTAAACAACACGCAGCACTACCATATGTCACTGAAAGCGCTAACAAAAGGAGGAAAAATAATGTTTGCCCCAAACAATCAAGTCGAAAACATACATTTTCAAAAAAATATTACAGTTTCCTTGGTCCTTTTTTGTATAATAGATTAAATGTGCTAGTCAATATTTATCCGTTAAATTATAATTGTTGTAAGAAAAAACTCATAGACAATCTATGTCATACGACGACACTGAAAATCTACTAATTATTTTAAAGTAGGCCATATATTGTAAGCATCTTTTATTACTAATAAAACTAGTTTAGCGTATTTTAGCATAAGTAATTTACATAAATGCAACTTTATTGTACAGTTTCTATTGGATTTTTATTATTTTGTGTATAATTAGCCATTTATTTGCCTGAAAAACAGGTTTTACAGTTCAGGCACGTAGACTAACTCATCCCTTAAGAATAAGTATTATTTGTAATTTTGTTAGCCCTAAGTTATTTTTGAATAAATTATTTTACTTTTTATTTTTTTATACATAACACAAGCTCTGCTTAGCTTGGGGCTAGATGATGCTTTGTGGATTATTTAATATATTTATTCAGGTGGAAAACAATCAGCTTATAAACACTTAAATAACTTGAAACAGTGGTACAACTAAAGCCTAAGAGTTACTCGTACTTATAGAACATGAACATTCCTAAATTATTTAAAGTATAATAATATTGTTGATTGAAATCTGGTAAAGTTTGAAGTGATGATTTATCTAGGATTATTTAGTAATTTATCTTACCTTATCTATACTAATATGATTAAGAGGAAAGATTTGATTGTTTGTATATTTGTTTGTTTGGATTGAATAGGCTCCGAAACTACTGGACCCGTTTTAAATTCTTTCACCATTAGAATCCTACATCTTCCGTGATGAAGAACATCATCATCATCATCATCATCAGCCTATGTTAGTCCACTGTTGGACATAGGCCTCTCCTAATGAGCGCCATAGCGCCCTGTCTTCGGCTTGTCGCATCCAGCATCTGCCAGCAGTCTTTCGCAGATCGTCATCCCACCTGGCCGGTTACGTTTACCGAGTCGCGGTCTCCACTCAAGAACACGTTTACCCCAGCGGTTATCGGTTCTTCGCGATATATGGCCGGCCCACTGCCACTTCAGTTTGCTAATTCTCTGAGCTATGTCGATGACTTTGGTTCTCTGTCGGATGTATTCGTTACGAATTCTATCCTTCAGAGAAACTCCGGGCATAGCTCTTTCCATAGCTCGCTGAGCGACTTTGAACTGGTGGACCAACCCTATCGTGAGTGTCCACGTCTCAGCTCCGTAGGTCATAACTCGTAGGACGCACTGATTAAAAACTTTCGTTTTCAAACATTGCGGTATGGAAGGGGAGAACTCCAAAGGCGTGGAGTGGGAGTTTGGTGATGAAGAACATAAGCTATAAAATATTTTCAAAAAGTTTCATCATCATCATCATCATCACCAGCCTATAATAGTTCACTGCTGGACATAGGCCTCCCCTAATGAGCGCCATAGATGGCATCATTATTTGGGGGTTATTGCCCATAATCCCCACAAAAAGATTGGATTCTTTCAATTTTTGTTATATACCCGTGCGAAGCCGGGTTGGACCGCTAGTTTATTTATAAAGGGAAAACCAGCAGCACAAATAAAAAATAAAGGAGGTATAATAATATTGTTGTTAGAAATCTGGTAAAGTTTGAAGTGATAATCATCCAGGATTATTTAGTTATTTATCTTACCTTATCAGACACGGCTTGTGAGTGCAGATAGCACTGCATAGCATTCTGTGCTTTCCCTTGTGGTTCCGCCTCTGCTATAGCATCTCCATCGGTATACCGGCGCTTCACTTTCTCCAAGCTATCACATTCTGGTTCTCCGCTTAGAACTTCTTCGTTGGATAATACAACGCCGATCAGGAATGTTGGGCGAATCTGAAATGATATTCCTATAATTTTTAAATGCTTAAAAAAGATTTGGCAATGGAAAACATTAACATTAATGGTGTGTATTCTGGGTACAGACAGGCCAAGCGAACGAAAGATTCAGATTCAATAACTTTATTTCTTTAGGCTTACAAAACAAGCACTTAGACAAGTCAAATTTCAAACAGATAAATTATTAAAATAAGAAATAATTTGTTATTGATTTCTCTTTACTTCAATTTTTTGTCCACTAGTGGAAGAAGGCGAGCGAAGGCTAACAATCGAACGCGAACGAATTAGTGTGGACGTTATGTATGGCGAAAGTAAGCGAACCCGAACGAGGGCCTTCGTTCGACTTCGGCCGTGCTCCGCCCACGGTTTTGCATCCGTTCGTTTGGTGTGGACACAACAACGAAAGCGAGTGAGTATTCGGGACCGATCGTTGAATCCCAATCGTAGCGTTCACTTGCTATCGTTCGCTTTGTCTGTCTGTACCCACTATAAAGGATGGACCCAACGTGTTTGGTTGTCAAACTAGACGCTCTCAGTATTCAAGGGATACCCGTGGTAAAAACTCGAATTAAGTAATGCCGATGTTTTTTCTTTGGTTTCTTGAAAGTAAAAAACTGGTTAGAGATAAATAAATACGAAAAAAAAAACACGATAGTGCAAATAATTTGTTCGAGGTCTCAGGAACCCTGTCTGTGGTTATTAAAAGTAAGTACTAATGTTTTGATTCGCAGGTTATTTATTACTAATTAATTAGTGTGAACCAATTTCTTCATAAGTAGTGAAACGACCACTGTGACATCTAGTTCGCCTAGCACAAGCTCTGCTTAGCTTGGGGCTAGATGATGTTGTGTGAATGGTCCGGCATTATTTATTTACATATTATCATTTATTATTGTAAATAAACAATAACTTCATTATGAATGTCAGCGGGTTAACTACTAACCTATTCTCTGTAGGAAGAACACCAGTGTTCTAAAATGAAATGTAAGTAAATGAATTCGTCGATAGGTTTTATATTAAAACAATAACTTGATTACTACGCACCTAGCTTCCATCTTCGAAGCAACGCCTTACGTCTTAAAGTGCGCCGTAGCCTACCAAAATATTATCTACTAGCGGCCCGCCCCGGCTTCGCACGGGTATTAAATAAAAATTTCAGAAATTATACACACTAAAACGATGGGTTTCACATTTTTCATACGGATCTTTACGTTTTTTAACAGCATTGGGGTTTTTGACATTGACTCGACATTCCAAAACTGACACTGGCCGTAGAGAAAAAGCAAGCACCGTGCGCTATACAACCTCTTTTTCTATTCTGACGCGCCATAATAGAAAAAGAGGTTGAATATACAGCCCACGGTTCAATTATTGAATTTTTCATGCGGATCCCTAACTTTTTTGAAAATATTATATAGCCTATGTTCATCACGGAAAATTAAGGATTCTAATGGTGAAAGAATTTTTTAACTCGGTCCAGTAGTTTCGGAGCCTATTCAATTCAAACAAACAAACAAACAAACAAACATACAAACAATCAAATCTTTCCTCTTTATAATATTAGTATAGATATTCTATGCCACTCTCATCTTTATGGATTCCGGCGACACGGATGAATTTCCCAAGTACGAGTACCTATATGAAAAAGGCCGATTTTTTTAAATTTCATTTCATTTAAGTACCAATTAGTAGCAATTTTGGACGGTTTGACGGTATTTTTAAAAAGATTGTGTTAGGAACCTAATTAAATACAATTACAAATCAGTTAGTTATTACGTTCGTATGGGAAATTCATCCGTCGCCGGAGCCTTAACAAACAACATTAGTAAACCCTACTCAAAGCACAGTAACAGTTGATTCCCATTGTATAAAAACGGTGCAAACGTAAAATGTTACGTTTTTTGCACATTTGTTACGCCCGATAATAAAACAAAGCAAGAGATAGCTATAATCAGCTTAGGTATCAGTCATTGCTCTGCATTGTTTAGTTAGCGAAACAATCTAAATAGCGGTAGATCGAGAGATCTGTTATTCATCAATATTCTAATCTACATTTGTTTCGATTGCTTACAGCCTGATATTAGGTACAAATAACTATGCAGGTATCGCGAGTTCACTGATAGTACAAATCAAGGTCATTAGGATTAATACGCTTAATCACGAACTTTACCTCCAGATAAAAATGGTGAAATGGTTAAAAAAGCAAAGTCATAAATATGGTGTGGAACATTTCCTGTGGTGCTAAGTTCTGTTTAGTACTAAATAGCTTGGGTACAGCTTGAAAAGCTGAGGTTTCCGTCAATTGGGATCGCTAGGTATTGGACGGAATCCTCAAAAAGATGCCCACAGATCCTATTTATCAAGTTCCTACTTTTCTACTACCTACAACCCAGCAGCTTATAGATCTTACGAAATTGTTTACGAGACACGTTTGTTTCGACAGAAGATCAGCGTAGTGACTATGAACAACGGCTAGGTTTTACAAAATAATAATGCTGAGTCGGACGCCTTTTTATTTCTTTTTATTTTAAGTTAATATAAATAATTTGTCTAAGTGTGTGATAAATAAGTGGCAAATAAAGAATTTACCTACTTACTTACTTAATATAGTAAATCAAATTGTGAACTGCTACAAATTAAGTTTACTTTTGATAACTGATCTTGCTGACAAGAACGTAATGTGGAAAATCTCGGTCTTGTGAGTTTTGTTGTAGTCCTATCCTTAATCCAAACATTAATCATAGTCACTGTCGTCACCTTAATGAATAACCTAATTATGACCCCTCTAGCGCAGTTTTCCCCTCGCATTTGGTACCTAAGCTACGCCCTTGACGGATAGGTACATTATCGTCGGCGCACGCTTCGCCGGTAGTCAAAGTCAAAACTAAATTTCGGCGACGACCGCAGTCGATATCGGACGTTCTGATTGCGCACTTGTTCCATAAACAGTATTTTTGTTAGAAACATCAATGTTTTTGAATAGTGACAGTGCTACGAAGTAGTTATATGGACTAAGTTCGCAGATGAAGCTTTTAAAATAGAACTACCTTAAATTTTTGTTATTTAGTGATTGTGGCGTTTGGAACTAAACTGTAAGTGTTAACGAGATTTTTAAACGTTTCTTTAATTGCACAGGTGTAAGGAAACGTTTATTTTTTGTTAATTTAAAACAAACCACGGTTTTCTTTGAAAATTGTTGTATCTCTTTTATTTTCGTGGAGTGAACCTACGTAAACATAGGTACGTACCTATTATAATTTTCGAAGTAGTGGCAATATTATTTACAATTAGAGTTTATTTTTGTATACAGAACATAATTACTTTTGATTGATAGTTTCTACTTATAAATAATATTTACAGTGAAGTATATTTATGATTATGATCAATGATAGATTTTTTAGTTATGTTAGTTACGAAGGTTACTTTATGTTAGTTAATAAAGTAACCTACCTAACTAGTTTTTGTTGTTGAGCCAGTGCTTGTGTACTTAAGTTACTAACTTACTACTTTATTTGTGTATCTACCTAAAGTTCGTTTATTAAATCCGACGTCAACAGAGGTTTCGTGATATAAATAGAAGTAAAGAAGCATGGAGTTGTAATGGACATACCCTACAGACAGACTTAAGCATTTTATAAGACAAACTAATGGTGTACCTAGCATTCCCTAGTTGTCTTTTGTTCGATTAGATTTCAAAATATATAAGTGATCGATAAAGATCTTTATATTTAGGAACATATCAGTTTAAAAAGTAGTAAAACGAGCTATAAGACAGCAGGAATATTATGGCTAAGTGAGAAGTTAGCGAGAGATAAATGGAAAAGGAGGCTTTTGCGAAAAAAAGGGCAAACAGACCAAAATATCGATGTCGTAGCAGTAGTAATGGTAACCTATGCCTACTGAACTGAAAGCGGTATGTTCTTCTGTGCATACCTAGCTCGCGAGGGGATGAGATGGGATGAGCCATTTTTATGAGGTTATACTTTCCCACATCGGGTCAAAAGTTCCGCTACACAGCTTTAAACTTTTGCGATAGTCAACCCACAATAATAATTGTACCCAATATTATGTTATGTTCCTAAAACTTATCTTTTTTTTGTACAAGTCCAACCTATTTCTCTCCACTTTTGCGGATTTTAAATAGGTAGTTTTTGTTAGAAGGGATTCTTTTATTTAACTGTTCTTATAAATTATAATTTATGATCTCTGTGCTAGTTTCTCCTTCTCTCTCGTCGGGCTTTATATATTTGTTTTATTTGGTAATTTGGAACGGATTTTTTTTACCATGTTCTATGTTTGGCTGTTTGTATGTTTTTTTAAGTGTCCGTCGATTTCTCCGTCATTTAAGGACCGATTGGATAATTCTTTTGCAGTTATATATATATAACATATTTACAGCTGTTTAAAGCTAAGGGGTTCGATTTAGAATTTGAGTTTTTTATTAAAACAATCTAATTGCTCTAGTGACCTGACTATACGAGACAAATACATGGTATTTCCATAATTAATGTCAATTTTTATTGTATTCAATTCGCGATCAGATGTCGGTTGTCCCACTATCATGTCATTAGTAACTACAGATGTTAAAATATCAGATAAAATTGATATATTGGTTTTCTGATATATCCAGCTTAGTTACTATATAATATACCCGGTGTACGGTCGTACAATATTAACAAAGGCTACATTGAAGGTTTTATATACCAGCAACTAGCGGTCCGCCCCGGCTTCGCACGGGTATTAAACAACAATTTCAGAAATTATACACACTAACACGATGGGTTTCACAGTTTTCATACGGATCCCTTACTTTTAATAGCATTGAGGTTTTTGACATTGACTCGACACTCCATAACTGACACTGGCCGTAGAGAAAAAGCAAGCACCGTGCGCTATGTATATTCACCTCTTTTTCTAGTATGACGCGCCATAATAGAAAAAGAGGTTGAATATTCAGCGCACGGTTCAATTATTGAAATTTTTATGCGGATCCCTAACTTTTTTGAAAATATTATATAGGCTATGTTCATCACGGAAAATGTAGGATTCTAATGGTGAAAGAATTTTTCAAATCGGTCTTGTAGTTTCGGAGCCTATTCAATTCAAACAAACAAACAATCAAATCTTTCCTCTTTATAATATTAGTATATAGATGAATCTCAAAATACTCTACAATTGTCGGTTTGTTGGAACATTATTATTAAGATTTCAAAGAATCGTCTCTAATCATTTTAACCTCGATTAGTAGTAATACATTGTAATGAGGTATAGCTTTGTGTTTAATATATAATATATTGTAGGTCACGTAACATTAAGTTATCTCTTATGCAGAACCATAATGAAGTTACTACAATGTCACACTTGTAAAATAATAGTTACCTTCATCTAAAAACAGTATGTACTCGTATGTTTTTTTAGAAAACTATATCCGATTTGCTACAAATTAGGATAAAGTGTAATTAAAAAAATAATGCTGGACAATCCACACAGCATCACCTAGCCCCAAGGTAAGCAGAGCTTGTGTTATGGGTACTAGATGACTGATATACATAATACAATACTTATATTAAATAGATAGATATTTTTTATTATAGTTCAGGATGTTCTGGTCGTTTTCTATGTAGGTAACATAGAAAACGACCAGAACATCCTGAACAAATATCTGCAGATCGTATAAACATTTGTTCCGAGGCGGCGAACCCGCAACCTCCTGCGTCGCAGGCGGACCTTCGCCCACCGCGCCACAGAGGTCGTCTCGTTTAGTTTATAGAGATATAATGTTTATCTACCTAAAGAGGTGAAGATAATGTAACAATTTAATTAATAAAGCGGCAAAGTTTATTTCAAATGTCAGCTTTTCAGATTCCAGTAACTTGATTTTTTCGGCTTACTAAATAAGCACATAGACAAGTCTAATTTATAACCATAAATTATTTATATAAGGTGTTATTGATTTTCTCTTAACTTATTTTTATTCTACTCGAGTAATGTTGCAATTTGTATTGTGTTGCCGCAAAAAATTAGTTTCATACATTTTAAGTCAATTGGGAAATTTAAGTCAGGTAGGTAGGTACTAGATAGGTATCTTATCAGACTAAAAACGTCACGGTTACCTGCCTGAGTCTTATTTACAAAAAAATCGACGTATAGAGGCAGAGGAGGTGATGACAAATTAAAAAAATAAAGAAAAAAATCTGCAATCGCACTATTCTTGGGTATTACTATTTATTACTCACAGATTTAATAGGTACTACCTTAATTATCACTAAATAGGCGCGGAGAATACCACCTACAGCCCAACGTAATATGTAGGTACTACATTAGATATGAGATATTTGTTTATGATTGAAGTTAGAATTTGGGAGCCATATTATAATTGTGTAGTTGTAATTCTGAAATAACAATCAACTAATAGTTTAAAAAAAACAGTCGGATGTTTTTTGAAAACAATTTTTTTATTCAACCCTCAAATCGCGTGCCCAAAAGCGACGATACAGAGCTATGTTTAAGGGCTTCGTAACAAAAAATACAGGTTTTGGGTTTACACCGATTTTACCTAGACCTATAATCGGCGCAAGCCCAAAACCTGCATTATTTTGGTGATATAGATGTTAGCTGTATCAACTGTTTCATTAAGTAAAGTTTTTGTGTAACCACTTCCTTCTGTTACAGGTAAAACAAAATGATATTTATCATATTATTGGCTTCGGTGGCCTTAGCGGCCGGTCTTTTCTACACATACATCATTAAACCACCATCATCACCAAAGCTGGACCTTCAGAAATGGTGGGGCGGTGGCGCTAGACCGACAGATACGGACAAATCTATCCGACCTTTCAAGATTGAATTTGAGGACACGGTGAGTATTGAGTCCAACTACTATAGTCAATGGAATCTTTAATACCCTTCTCGTTTTTTTAAGTACCCTAGTAGTAGTATAGTAGTAGTACTTTTTTCATACCCATTTTTAACACTTAAGCACTCATAATATAACACAATGATATGGATAACAATCGACACAGCATCATCATGCTGTGTCTATTGTTCAGCACTATTTATTTAAGAAAAATGTCTGCATACATTTCTTTAAGAATACTGACGTAAATAAGTGTAATTTAAAAAAAAAATAGTACTTTTTTCTCCATTATAATTTGTCTAAAAATGCTACTGAGGTCAAGTTTCATTTTAATAATCTACTATAAAAAGAAAATTAGATCCTACATCGGAACACGAAAAATACAACGCAGAACCATACGGGTTCCTTTTCATACAGATTTAAATCCCAAGCACCTCACTTCTTTTGATCCCAAATGTATGTACCAACCTGTATTACCATACCAACCTGCCTTTATTATCATATTCATTTACAGGCAATCCTAGACCTACAACAGAGGTTGAAGCAAAGAAGGCCACTAACAAAACCTCTACAAGGCATCCAGTCTCAATACGGGATGAATACCGATTACTTACAGACCGTACTACAGTATTGGACCGAGAAATACGATTGGAAACAGCGAGTAGATCTACTGAACCAATTCCCTCATTACAAGACGAATATACAAGGCTTGGACATACATTTCATAAGGGTCAAGCCGCAAGTTAGTGAAGGGGTAAAGGTTCTTCCTTTGCTGTTGTTGCACGGCTGGCCGAGCTCTTCCAAGGAGTTCGATAAGGTTATACCGTTGCTGACGTCACAGAGGGGTGGATACGATTTCGTTTTCGAGGTTGTGGCTGCTGATTTGCCGGGTTTCGGATTTTCTGAGGTAAGTTTTTGAGTACTAGAATTATATAATTATATAACAATTAATCTATACTAATATTATATGTCTATACTAATATTTTATAGAAAGATTTGATTGTTTGTTTGTTAGGATTGATTAGGGTCCGCAACTACTGGAACGATTTAAAAAAAATACATACATTAGAATATTTTCAAAAAAGTTAGCATGAATGTTGGGAATAATCCATATACAAACTTCAATTATGTAACCCAAGTAGTACATGTGTGTGAAAAGATATAATATTTGCCGGGTTTTTATAATATAAGCCGGGGCAGACCGCTAGTATATACATTATTTCTAAGTATGAGAAAAAAAAAGTAAATACCCATATTATTATGCATACATAATAACCCCATGCACAATCAAATGATCCTACCAGTACAAGTTGTCTGAGAGATATTTATTTTTTTATTAATTTTTCTATTATTGATGTAAGCGGGTAAGCTATTGTATGGCTTAGAAACCAAGGTTAGCGTGTAATAATTTCAAATACGGTTTTACCATTGTTTATGAATTAAAATAATTGAGACCGCGAATTATCGCTTATTCCATAGTAATATATTATAGTTATAAATTATTATCTTTCTATTATTTTTTATATACAATCTTATCTTTGATGTATCATAGTAGGATACAAAGGCCAATAAATACCAAGGTATATTTCTTAATAGATAAGTGACACGTGTAAATAGATTGTAGACAGTGGAAACTGCCGATTACCATAGTAACAGAGTACTGCATCAGTTTAAAGCGTCATCTCTATGGTCTAGACATCCACGAGAGATAGTTCTTTTCTTTTTTCACGCGGCGGGAATCAAACACGCAACCCATAAGGCGGAAATCCGCCAGCTGTGCCGTCATAAGATAGAAAATTCTCTATTACACTTAACAAAACAATTACAATTAGGTATTAAAAAAATGTAACGTACGTATATCAGTCATCTAGTACCCATAACACAAGCTCTGCTTAGCTTGGGGCTAGATGATGCTGTGTGGATTGCCCGGCATTGTTATTATTTTTATATCGTAAGTTCATGTTGTGTGGGTCAAGTGCAAGTGGTAGTGGGAAGTGAATGTTTGTATAGCGAGGGTGTGATACTCGTACATATGTTAGGTGATTTTGAGTATCGTGATATCACAAGATTAATGATCTTTTAAATGGCAATGTACACGCATCAACAGCAAACTCCAAGTGAGTTGCATTAAAAATATACAATGTATAAATAAATAAATTAAAATAAATTATTATAATAATAAAATAAATTAATAAATAATTATGTACATATATGTATAAATAAATTAAAACGGATTATCAAAAATGTTCTTTGCAAAAAGTTTTACTATAAAATATATTTCTAGACGATAAAAATGTTTGGGACAAGTTGTGACACGGTAAAGGTTTCTTGTTCGCTTCTTTATTTTAATCTTAAAAGGATGAAAGTGAATAAAAATCAAAGTTATCTCTTTATTTCCTAGCATTACTCATGTAATTTGTATTTTGTGACGTGTCCAAGAGTCCTGCAAGGTTTAAGGAAATAAAGCACTATTCTTTTGTTTTTTGTTTTCTATACTAATATTATAAAGAGGAAAGATTTGATTGTTTGTTTGTTTGTATGTTTGTTTGTATGTTTGTTTGTTTGTTTGAATTGAATAGGCTCCGAAACTACTGGACCGAGTTAAAAAATTCTTTCACCATTAGAATCCTTAATTTTCCGTGATGAACATAGGCTATATAATATTTTCAAAAAAGTTAGGGATCCGCATTAAAAATTCAATAATTGAACCGTCGGCTGTATATTCAACCTCTTTTTCTATTATGGCGCGTCAGAATAGAAAAAGAGGTTGTATAGCGCACGGTGCTTGCTTTTTCTCTACAGCCAGAGTCAGTTTTGGAATGTCGAGTCAATGTCAAAAACCCCAATGCTGTTAAAAAAAGTAAAGATCCGTATGAAAACTGTGAAACCCATCGTTTTAGTGTGTATAATTTCTGAAATTTTTGTTTAATACTCGTGCGAAGCCGGGGCGGGCTGCTAGTACTATTATAATTATAAAATGTATATATTTCAGGGTGCAACAAGACCTGGAATGAATCAAGTTCAGATAGCCATCATAATGCGAAACCTTATGATGAGACTTGACTTGGACAAATTCTACATTCAGGCTGGCGACTGGGGATCCCAATGCGCTTCAAGCATGGCGACGTTATTTCCAGACCAGGTACTAGGGTGAGTCTCATAATTATCATCATAACATGATGTATAATCCGTACAAACATGGTATAAAAAAGAAGCTTCCCTCTGTCTGTATGTCCCTTTAAAACTATGCAACGGATTTTGATGACGTTTTTTTTTTAAATAGATAGATTCAAGATGAATGTTTATTTAATTATGTAACATGCATTAGTATCACCGTTGCACCCGTGCGAAACCGGGGCGGGTTCCTATATATAGGAGAAATATTTGGGATTGTAGGTGGATGACGGTCGGAGTGTAAGAATCGAACCTACAACACCTTTTGCTTATTTTTCATAATTTATTGTATGAATGACTTGTCTAAGTGCTTTATTTGTAAAGCTAAATAAATAAAGTTATTGAAATCTGATGTCTGAAAAGCAGGAACTTCTAGCTGACTATTTCTGACACCTTTCACCGAGCAATTCAATCCGTCGAGAAATCGTCGATAGCTAAGCCTAGAGAAAGGTATATCATATGAATACCATAAGGCAACATTGTACTGATAATAAACGAAATACTGAATGATTTTACTATAAAAATTATCGTAGTTTGACGAGTTCATTATGAACGTCAGCGGGTTAACTACGAACCTATTTCGTTTAGTTGGAAGAACACCAACGTTTCATCCCTTAACGAGGAACTTCATCAGGGTGAGTGCGGCTCACGTCGCACCCGTATCGCTTCAATACGCTTACTGATCCCTGATGAAGTCCCTTGTTAAGGGATGAAACGGTGGTGTTCTTCCAATACAAAATAGGTCCGTAGTTAATCCGCATCAATTTATTAAATACCCGAAGCCGGGGGGACCGCTAGTCTATCATACATTGTGTCTTCCTATACCATTAAATTACGTCTTTCTGTCCTTCTTTCTAAATCTTTGGCCAATGAAATAATGAACAACACTCAAGAGACAACCATTAGTAAATAAAGATAACTCAAGTTACTTACAGTCAGTCAAGATATGTTTTCATATCTACTATGTTTGTACAAGTTAGATTATTTGCAGAAAGCTTTTTTATAGGTCATTTGTTTCGTGGTGGTTCGATATTACGTGGTAGTTATTAAATAGGTTTTTTTATACAAGCTGGGTGCTGTATAAAAGTTTCATCAAAATCCGTTTAGTAGTTTTTTCGTGAAAGAGTAACAAACATTCCATACCTTTAAACTTTCCCATTTATAATGTTATAGTAGGATATACTTATGATAGATTTAGGTATATATGGGCCGTAGATTTTAAGTATTTTACATCTAGTACTAGACTAATGTTGCCTGAAATAAATGATTATTATTATTTCCAGCGTCCACTCAAACATGCCGTTATCTTCAAGAAAAATTAGTAACCTAAAGCTCGTACTCGGCTCTCTGTGGCCATCCTATGTGGCGCCAATTCACACGAACAAAACATACCCGCTGACGAAGTGGTTCAAGTATGTTATGAGGGAAAGCGGGTACTTTCATTTGCAAGCTACAAAACCTGACACAATCGGTAAGTTTAAAAGTTGGTTTATTTTAGTAATAATAATAATGCGGGTCAATCCACACAGCATTATTTAGCCCCAGGCTAAAGAGCTTTTGTTATGGCAATTATTATACTTCATACAATATTATTATCATTTGTTGACAGGGCGCTATGGCGCTAATTAGGCCTATGTACAGCAGTGGACTTACATAGGTTGATGATGATGATGATGCCTGCGCACTTATAGAATGGGATTGATAATGACGTCATCTCTAATACTGTTCTGGTCAGTTCAAATGCATTCTATGAGTGGGAAAGCATGAAAAAATTATCTTTAAATAACTTACGCCGGTTTATTTTTTCATAAGCTACATACACATAATACCCATCAAGCTATAATATAACGGGATATCCGTTAATTTTCTATTTTAATTTGTATTTTTAAGCTATGATAGAATTTGTTTTTATGTTAAGCAATAATAAATCTTGTATTTTTTTATAACTTAACCAATTAGAATGATTTACGATGCTAGACTTGTGAACTATTTTTTATTATTTGTGCTTTTATGACATGTAACAAGCGTTATCCATATATTATATTCTGAATATGAGCTCTGTGTAGCCCCCGCCTTTAAATTAACTCTCTTAAAGGGCCTTTGCTGTGGGCTACGGCCCTACGCATGCCTTCCCAAAGGAACAGGTCACTATATGACCCGTGATCATGGAAATGATCATCATCATCAAATCACATCACCAGCCTATAATAGTCTACTGCTAGACATAGGCCTTCCCTAATGAGCGCCGTAGATGGCTATATTCATCTTTTGGGGATTATGGGCAATAAACCCCAAATGATGAATAAAATACAAAATAAAAATAATATAAGCAACTATGCATATTTTTCCAGGTGTCGCCCTAACGGATTCTCCAGCAGGATTGGCAGCATATCTGATGGAGAAGATAGGCATTTGCAGTCACAGAGATCAGCTGGACACGGCACATGGAGGCCTAGAAAACCTCAAAATAGATGACGTCCTAGACACAGTCACTATTATGTGGATGAACAACTGTGCTGTCACTTCAATGAGACTGTACTCTGAAGGGTTCTCGAAAGAAGTCAAGATTGTGCAAGAGTAAGTGTCTATTTTTATCCAAAATATATAATGTATATCCTAGCGGTTTGCCCCGGCTTCGCACGGGTATTTAACAATATTTTTTTCATGCAGATCCCTAATTTTTTTGAAAATATTCTATTGCCTATGTTCATCAGGTATGTTCATCAGGGAAAAATTAGAATTCTAATGCTGAAATAATTTTTTAAATCGGTCCAGTAGTTTCGGAGCCTATTCAATTCAAACAAACAAACAAGCATTCAAATCTTTCCTCTTTATAATATTAGTATAGAAGTATATCAGTCATCTAGTACATAAAACAAACTCTGCTTAACTTGGGGCTAGATGATACTGTGTAGCCAGTCCAATAATATTTATTCCTATACGAATATCATAAATAAGAGAATATCGTTGTGATAATTATATCTAAACTAAATCCTGGTAATGACCGGTGTTACAGTTACTAACGTATTTAACGCAGCGATAAGATAAAAGATAAAGTATTTATTGTTGTAAACTAGCTAACATAACATTAATAATGGTCTTACGTCACATAAATTATGGTAACTATATAGTTTATATAGAAAAGAAATTTACAATATTTGACAGGATAAAACCAATTATAACTAGTATTTACACTTATATATATTTCCTTAAAATCCAAGCATTATCTGCAATTGGCTCTTGCAGGAGTTTTTGATGCGTTTATAATGGTGCTGGTTGAACTTATTTGTAGCCGGAAGAGCCCTGTGTCTCAATACAATTTATTCTAACTTAGAGAGAGCGAGAAGTCAATTTATATTAAGCACGTTTGTGCTAGATAGTTATCACTCCAAATGTATATTACTGTTAATAATTAGACTAGTACGAATATTGTAAACCTGTCTGTAAATAAACATTTTAATTTTTAATAATAAATATTCATAAGAATCTTGCTTTCAGAATACCGACACCAGTGCCGTTCGCAGCAATCAAATTCGAGCACGAGATATTGTATCAACCCGACTGGATATTAAGAGACAAATTCCCTAACCTGGTGCATTCGACCACGTTAGATTTCGGTGGACATTTCGCTGCGTTACACACACCCGATGAGTTAGTTAAAGATGTTTTCGCTGCTGTGTTCGAGTTTATGCAGTTTCACAAGAAGAGTGATTAGATAATACCAATACTTGGTAGGAGACTAGAAATTATTACTTATTTTTAACCGACTTCGAAGGAGGAGGGTTCTATGTTCGGCTGTATTTATGTTCTTTGCAGTTGTATACAGGTTGATGTATACAGGTTATCTTTATTAATACTGATAAAGATACATTTATTTAGCTCCACAATAACAGCACAGACATAAATAAAGACAGTTAAACAATGAAGGGTACAATAAATGAAAGAATGATGCAGGTAAGGCAAGAGTAGAATTAGTTTTAATTAATAATGCAACACTTAAAAAAACAGTTATAAACTAAATGTTTCGAAGTCGGTTATTAGTTTTTTCCACAAAATCATATGGTAAGATATTAAAAATGTTAATATGTGATCTAATATACATAGTTGCTTAAGTCAAGGCATGTATTGCATGTGATTAATTGTTGTTTAGATTTGTAAACTAAATTTCATACTTATTACGTAAGATTATTTTATTCTAAATAAAATAGTTTACTTACATAATGCTCATATCATGAATTTATGAATAACCAATCCATTTTACCTGTCGCCGTTTGAGTTGAGGGGGTGCTATTATATATATATATTATATATAATGCTATTACATGGGGAAGTTGATGCTATTACATGGGAAATTATTTAAAGCTAAACTTACCTTTTTGTCTTGAATAAACTCTTCTAGTTCTTTTGGAGCGAAGAAACCGGGTACCATGAAGTCCTTTCTGGGAGCGAACGGTTCAATTTTCATCCTTCCTCCGATGTTGAGCCTTTCTCCAGCGTAGTACAGATTTCTATCAAAGAATACATATAATAAGAGTTGGGTCTTATTATTTAAATATATCATATTTTACTATAAATCTATCGTGGGTTGACGTATTCATTATGGAATGGGCGATATGCAGGGCAAGCGCATCTAGAACCGCACACATTCTAAGTCCCTCGTTAAGGGTTGAAAAGTAGGTGTTCGTACATAAATAAGGTTAGTAGACAACCCGGTCACTTTCTAAATGAAAAATATTTAACTTGGAACTCATATGTACAAAACATTCTTTAAAATAAAACTTAGATATTAGAGTACGGAGAAAATAGGCTTTTTACTGTGGTAGCAACTCTACAATAAGCTGTTACTTGCGTTTATTGTAGACAGCACCTTTACAAAATGTCAAAATTGCTACGAGAATCTGTGCTTGTCATGATGATGAGGCAAATAAAATAATTCTATGGAAGTACCGTAGGATTATTTAGTCTTTCAAGTATCAGCTTATTTTTAGGTTTGCTAATACAGTAAAAAAGCTAGCTAGACTGTCAGACTGTGACAGATAATGAAACATTTTGAAACTTTCCGGATTTGTGAACATAATCAATGATTATTCAGTAAAGGTAAAAATACCGAACGGACACTTATTTAAATAGGCAACTAACCTTCCTACATTTATCAACCTATAAGTTTTACGCAGATCTTTCCCATCCATGTGGCGTATCTGATTTTTAGCTACAGCCTGGAAATTTATCTGCCTGACTTATAACAATTTTAGAAACCATTTTTAGCCGTTTGTGTGGTTTAAATTACTGTGGACATATAATTTTTCAAAAAACCTTCAGCACACACTCATTTTCGAGAGTAAAACTAGCCTATCGGCTTAGTACAGTTTGTCTGTGGCACATTCAAATAATAATACAATAACTAATAAAACAAAAACAGCTAAGATTTGTCGTTCAGATCATAAAAAGGATCGCAACAATAGTTCTCGTTCCAAAGTTCGGAACTAGAGGGCGCCTTTAAATTCAGCTAAACTAAGTACCTACATACCTGTTACTTATAAGCCGGCCCTTGATATTCGTCAGCTGCCCTTCGTCTCTCCCAGCAAACTTATGGAACAGATAGATTGTCGCTGCATACTTCAGGAACGAGTCCCCTAAAGTCTCAGCGCGTTCCAAGCAGAATGAATCGGACGAGTTGATCGTTGTAAATGCAGACAAGACGTCGCGAAGTTCCGGGCCTCGTCCTGTTGGCTTCTTTTGGAGGATTGCTATTTTTTCAACGTATCTGAAAGAGGAGTGGTAGTCTGTGTTCTCAAAGTGATAATAAATAACATAAAATAAACTGTTTTTTTTTTTCAGGTCATTGTTACAATTAAAATCATATCTACATTTTGACATGCGCACTTCTTTTCTACGGGTTGGTAATGTTAGTATAGGCCCTCTCCTAAAACTATGGGCTATGAGTAAGATATAGTAGATACTCTCATTTAAAGATACCTATATAGAGAGAAGATTTACGTAAAGCAAGGCGATCAAACTTAGATCCTATGCCCAACGACCAGAAATTCACCCAAATGAGTTGGCCAATGATCTCATGAAAAAAGACACAACATTCAGACGACTAAAGAGAATAACCCCTCAAGACCTGATATGGAAACATCAAAGAAATGGATATATCAATGCGCATATACCATACATGACAGGGCTAAAACAAGAAATACACAAAACTCTTTTTCAATGCCCAAATAGGCCAAATAGGCAGATAGCAAGAAAAGGAGAGATTTAAAAATATATACATTATGTAGTATATGTAAAGAGAAATAGGTCCCCGAATACTGACATATCATATAACCCGGATTAAAATATCTGGTACTCTAGAACTGATCCTAATGATTAAAAGATTTTTTTTAAACAAAATCTTTGTAAGAAAACTGGAAATCTTTGTTACTCATCAATTTATTCTTATCAAAATTAGAAGTAAATTTGTGAATCAATCATCTGCACTGTTCTACCCATTGACGTGCCATGGGTTTGCTAACATGTGGAAATACGCCTCATTCCTGTTTAAAAATTTTAATTTATTTCCAATTTTACTACTACAAGTTTTCGGCTATGGCGGCCAGTCTTAACCGAGATTCGTAAATTAGAGGTAAGTTTGTAGTTCCAAAGTCAAATAATAATCAGCTTCACCGTTCAATTCGTTAACATCATCTGGATCCACCTTCCTTTTATTTCATATAAGTATCGGCCATGGCAGCCAGTCTTAACAAAGTCTCTAGCCAAGTGCGCGGAACATAATTGTAGAGCTCAAGTGTATGCACAAACAAGCTTCTGTTGTATTCACCAGCTAAATTACCTCATCGATGTTATGGGGTCGTCCAGTCTTCTGGACGACCCGATAACATCGTTCAAATATGTGGCAGGTGGTCTGCCTCCAGGAAGCCTCGTTTTCCCTACCACTCTTGTGTCCATCGGGCTCTTTGGTCAAGCCTATCTCCAGTGTAGGATCACTGACGGTACCATTCTGACCCAGGACCGCTTTGGCACATCAGCTATCGTCCTGAATCTCCACTTTAGGTGCACTGATATCGGTAAATCACGCTGTACTGTGGCGGTTTGGCCCATCAACTATATGCTATATGCATTCGTGTTAGGCTCAAGGAATAAACTGCCAATAAAGCGCCATGTACTGAAGCACTTTCAGAAGCTAAGTCAATGATGCGACAATTTTAGACACCTTTTACTCAAGATCTTACTCAGTTCGTTTGTTTTAACGAGCGCAACTTGGCCAACAAGCCGTTCTAGTGACGAAAAAGTACATTTATCGATAAAATGATTTGGTGACATAAATAATGTACGTTTTATTTCTCCAACTTGAAACCGTTCGCAGCTTTTGTGGTAGGCATATTCCGGTCAGCCCTGCAATGTCTTGCTCAAGGATCATATGCCCTGCGTACATAGGGCATACGTTTTTACTGATTTTCCTCTACCTACTTTTTCATTCATAGCCTTGTTTGAGCCCCTTGGATGAGCCAAGCAGATATCCACTGTGTAATTGGAGAAATCTTCAAATATATTTGGATGTAAGCCTCATACAAAATAATATTTATTTAATATTAGCACGTTTAGGCACAGATTATGTAATATATATTACTGATTAATGATTGCAATACATATACGCTTTGAACCAACTGCATTCTTTGTACTCGTAATATCTTATCATTTTGGGCATTCTTTTAAATGAATGGTTTATCTACACACTTGATATTATCTTAGAAATTTCGCAGGTTCAGCTAGACCTTCGAACTGAGTATGTATTACGAGATCTTACGTCGGGTTTTACGTATGTAATTCCGTTCTCCATTATCACTTCAACATACAAAATGATCAAACATGATGTCAGTCATCTCTATAATGAGTTTTTATCTGTGTACGGTAGATGCGTTGGTTTGACTAAATCTGCTTATCACTGGAATCTAACATGAGTGCTCTTTATCATTTATGAAAGTTTGAGATCCTGCCGCTATTCAAATAAATGATCAAAGAAACTATCAGTAAATGATAGTTTGCCAAAATTTTGCGAACCTCTCTGTTGAATCAGAATCTTCAGCTTCACTCTCGATTTCCAAGTTGGTCTTCGTTTTTTTCTTTTTTGGACTCTCATTTTTAGAGTCTGAAGAACTGTTCATATATTTGCAATTGACGAAACTGCTGCTTGACTTTGGACTCGTACTGCGCGATCGCTTTCTTGATGGTCCAGGAAGTGAAACTCCATTTTCATCAGCAACAACTGTTTCAGTGCTATAAGATAATGATGTATGATATATTAAAGAAATTCAAACAAAAACACAGCATTATTTATTAGCAACAAATAGCTACAGAAACACAAAATAGATTAAATCCATTTCCATAACCGTTATGATGTACAAATTGGTTAGTATATAACTAAAACTGTATTTATGTAAAGAAACGTATTTAATAGAAATATACTGAACTCAAAAAAAGTTTGTAAGAAAAAGCAAAAAACCACGATTCAGAACTCATTTTGAAATTTCAAACCAAGTATCATTCGTGCTGATTTTTACCGCGAAACCAGATTTCACCAAAATTTACTTACGTAGGTGGTAGTCGTGTATTTTTAGGCTAATGTAATTGTGAAACTCTGTAGCCACGTAGACTTATTAAACTTGGTACAACGTTTAAACTATTGTTATTTTCGACAGCTGCAAACATTAGTGGCGGCGCGGCCGACTTCTGTACCCAACGAACGGTTTTCAATATTAATTGGCTCCCGCAAAGGACATTATTTACATGATGTTCAGCTTAGACTGATAAAAGCCGATTAAATAGAGTTGATTGTTTAAAATATCGCCGTGGGCTATCGATCATTGTGACGTATACAATATTCCTGTAAAACTTTAGACCCTAAAGGAAATAAAGCACTTGTATTTTTGATGATCAAGGCTATAAAAGCCAATTAAATAGAGTTGATTGTTTAAAGTATCGCCGTGGGACGTTGATCATTGTGACGTGTTCAATAGTCCTGTAGAACTTTAGACGCTAAAGGAAATAAAGCACTTTGATTTTGATGATTAAGGCTAACAATAATAATTTAGACTCTTTCTGAAGCGAAAATCTACTCATGGAGAAACTGTCGAATCAACTATTTGACTAATTTTGGATACATATTACATATTATATATCATATTTTCTACCACAGCACATGCGACAGTGTGAAAATAGAATAACTAAAAACAAACGTTTTCACGAATTCAGCATGTAAATCTCCATGTAAACAGTTTTTTTTGTTTTTTATACTTTTTCTCTTCACTGTTGTTTATTCTTATTCAAATAAGTAAAATATCTTACTTGAGCGGCGGTGGTTTAATCGCCGCAGTGAGAGGAACAGCGCGCTCTTGGGGCAGCTGTCCAGAATTCGCCGGTTGCATCACATGGCTTACGAAGTCGTCGTACGATTCAACGTCCAATATGGTCGCGTTCACGATGTTTCTTTCGATGTCCATCGGCTCCATATCTTCCTGGTAAGGGATTAATTACAGGAGATTATTTTACTATAAAAACTAGTTGGTTTCCTTCCAGCACAAATTAGGTTCTAAGTTAAATATTAAGCTTACGATTTTTTTTTATAAAAAAACACATAAATGACTTTGACTAGAATCAAGCAAATTCAAAAAACTACGCAATGTGATACATTCATACGTTACTATTAACTGTTTTATATTGAATTATTAAACTATTTTTTGTTTAAAAGTCTTTATAATAATGACATTATAACAATCTTACATTTCATGTCAATTGAATCGGTCTATTTTAACATGAGTTAAATTGCTGTTAGCGATAAGACCGCCTATTAATTATGCCTTTCTAGATATAGTTAGAATTAAAATCGTGTATAATTATAACCTTTAGGTATTGATTGATTGATAATATAAAACTACTCGTAAACTAACACTTTCATAACAAGTGGAGTCTCGTGTCTTCATCGAGGCGCGCCTTTGCGGTTAGCACCTTTGCGCCGAGGCTGGGCAGTGAATGCGATACGAACAAGGTTCGTATTGAACCCGCAGCCTTATTATCTAGCTTGAAATCCATTACCAGTGAACTTCAAACCAATTACGAGTTGTAGACGTAGTCAGAATGTTGTCGGTATTGTCTAATCTAAGGTATTCAACTGGTCTTCGGTTTCAGCTATTTACACAATACGAAAGTGACAATCGAAGTCCAGGCTAGGTTTGAAATGCCAAACTAAAGCCGATTACGATTAACAGTTGAGTTGGACAATAGAGCCGCCGCTGACATCCATAATAAATACAATTCCCTTGATTTACATTTAAATATATTGTTGTACGGTTCACTTACTTCCCAAGGAAAATCTGCACTGATTTTCTTTTTTTGAAGTTGGTACAGGCTCTCTCTCATTGACAGGATTTTAGGCAGTTCATTACCATCAGAGCAAATCGGTCGGTTGATCCTTTAAAACATAAAATATTTAGCATAACAATTTTTTTAAAACAATTTTTTAAATTTTTTAAAACAACTTGGAAGAAGAGAAAATTTATTTTAAAAAAAATTCTCTGTCCGGGACAGTGGAAAAAAGCGTATTTTGTTTGATAAGTACATACATATATAAAATTGCTGACTGATTAATTAATGACTTTCAAAGTCGTAAATTGTTTGATTATTGACTTCAATTGTATTTAATCTTTGGTGTCGGATGTAAAAAGAACAAAGGTATCTGCATAAGTCAGTAAAATAGTGTTGTTCTTATTAGTAACGAATAAAAATCGAATCGGCACAGCTTTAGGACAATTCATTATCTCTTTCTTTTGCGCTGTCAAAAGTAAACCAGTGGACAGTATAAAAACACGAAATAGCATCTAAAAGTAACTACCTGTCAACAGCGTTTGATCCTTTGGCAGGCTCTTCAATATTTGACAATAGAGAGTCTATAGCTATAGGCATAACCACCTCAATAGGTGCCCATTCTTCATCTGAAAGAAAGTAAAATTTTAAACAGATACTGCAGATTTGCACTTGTTGGCACAAGGATATTTAATTAGAAAACCATTCAAATAGTTAAAAGGCGTAATAGCTTTTCACACAACTCTCTTGTTAGAGCTACAAAATAAGAGTGTGATTAAGATCTTTGAACAAATATTAAAATATAATAGCGACTTAAATACGATTACAAATTTAAAAATCCTTGTGCAAAGCTCAATATTACTGGAGAAATGATAATGCTTACGCTTGGCTAGAATTGGAGTTCCGTATTGGATTCCGAGTGACGCTTCTATGATGAATTCTTGTGCAATTAACAGCATGTGTAATCTGAAACAGTGAAAATGTTATGAAATGCATCATTGCTTATTACCTTTTCCCTGAAGATGAAAAGGAACTTCATATGCATTTTTGGAAGCTTTGGAAAACAAGCGTAGACACTTGGATATGTACACCATAACTATCGATAAAGCTTTGCTAAAAATAACAGTAAGAATAAAAATGTCTTTATTGTCATCTCCACAAAATCTGTAGGGTAAAAACTAGTCCATTGCTATGCATAGGCCTCCCTATTTATAAAGCATCGCCTTGAAGTAGCTTGCGGCATCCACCAGTCTTTTGCTAGAAAGGTTTTTCCAATGATGGTGTTTAATCGGTCAAGTTGAAAAGAAGGCGATGTTGTGCCAACCCGTACTTATCGTGGGATAAGTTTTGAAAGATTGGTGGACTTTACCGGGTTGGTCTTGTATTAAGGTGTTTGTACGCATCTCGGGTAAGTCTTTTGTAAGAATAAGATATCTCAATTTATAATATAAAATACGTAATATATTGTATTAAGTAAATCAGTCATCTTGTACCCATGATATACGCATTCCTTAGCTTGGGGCTATATAATGCTCTGTGGAGTCCAACATAATTTACTATTTATTTATACGTTTAGGCTCAAAGGATCTGCGAACATACCTGTGAATGATGCTAGGCAGCATAATTGCTTTGTACCAGAGCACCCCGGGAAACTCGTAAACGATACAGAACTCCGGTACAAAGATCTCGTTATACCCCCCTTTCGGTCTATCATCTCCAAAGGAAATCGCGACGAGCTTCGCTTGTTTGTCCGTGAATGACTTTATGGTCGCAGCTCGGGGCAGTAAGCAGTTCATCCGGGAATTTATGTTGCGGACCTGAAGACATTTGTATCATCAGTACACATCCACGGCTGAACATGTCAAATAGGGGCTATTTGGCAGAGGCTATTTGGAGCTTGCATTCGAATATTATATTCGAACTAGCGAACGACCCCGGCTTCGCACGGGTGCAATGCTGATACTGATACATATAAAATTTCCTCTTGAATCACTCTATTAAAAAAACACATAAATCCGTTGGCGGGCCATAGAACTCACTATAATATTCATATAATCACTACATATACATACTATGTATACCTACGTAGTCTATACTAATATTATAAATAGGAAAGATTTGATTGTTTCTTTGTTTGAATTGAATAGGCTCCGAAATTACTTGACCGATTTTTAAAATTCTTTAACCATTAGAATCCTACATTATCCCTCATGAACATAGGATATATATATATATATATTTTTTTTTAATTTTAGAAATCCGTATGATAATTTCATTAATGTAACCCCACGTTTATTTATCTGCAAAAATTATAATTTCTGAAATTTATGTTATACACTTGTGCGAAGTTTGCGCGGACCGCTATTATACAAATAAAATACCAACCTCAAGCAAGGGTTGCTTCTTGTCTCCCAGTATTTCAAGATTGTATTTGGAGGAGTAGTAATACGCGAACGTTTCATCTGAATCCTCTTTGAAGCATGAATTCGGCGTCATATGCTCCAGGACGTTTGTTACAATATACCTGTAACCGAGGAGTTTATTTTATTAGTACAGTGCGCGTAAAAATTAAGTATCCCCCTTGTTTACAAAATATTTACTACTACTTCTAATTCCCTTGTAACTTATCACAAATTTTCACATGCAAATTTTTCACGCCGCCCCGCTCAGGATCGAACCGCCAACTCATAATACTTATAGAATGAAATTCCCAACAATAACAACTATTGTGTCCCACATACATTGAGGTAGGGGGGTACTTGTATGTGACGCTTACTGTACATTGTTTTCGGTGTATAACGCCTGCAATGATGACGATCGAACCTATGGGTCAGCATAGACAGACTATTAGCTTCACATTATCAGCTTTTAATAGTCCACAGCTGGACATAGGCCTCCCCTAATGACCGCCATCGATGGCATTATTTATCATTTGGGGCTTATTGCCTATGATCCCCACGCTGGTCATGCGGGTTGAGGATCGCAGTTCGGTGGAGCTGTACTGCAGAGGGCGGTGCTGCCCGCCCCCCGGTGTGTCTCCCTTAGTCGCCTCTTACGACACCCACGGGAAGAGATGGGGTAGTGAGGTTCTATGCCGGCACCACACGGCATGAATCAGATGAAGCGGCTTTATGCCTTTAAAGTTCAAGCAAATAGAAAGCTTTGAAAACAACACTTACCTATCAGGCAATAGCAGTCCCCTGTACCAAGGTGTAACAACTTTGTACTTGAAATTCTCTTCAGTGACTTTAATTGCTCGCCTCTCCTGAAAATAAATTATTTCATCGGCATCAAGTTATTATTACGTGTCTGTCATCAAAACAAGGGTTTATCTCAAAATGTTGTTAGACAAAGATTTTTTTGTGATAACTACTTCCTATATCTATAAGTTTTTTTGTTATAGTTTTATTTTGTATGGTTTAGGCAGAGCTATCCCTATTATCAAAACAAGAGTTTGGTTGCCACCAAGAGCGCCTGCGCCTCTTAATATTTTTTTTTTAATATTTACCGTAATATCTGGAACATCAGTAGGCGGCAAACTGTCGTGCTTTTGCATGATATCCCAATCAATATCATAATTTCCGCAACCTTTCACTGGCACGACGTACAAACAGTTCACTTTTCCCTCGAATACTATAAACTTCTTAGCAACCGCCAGTATTTGGTCAAACAAGAAAAAGTGAAATCTGAAAAAGAAGTAAAAAAATAAACAATAGTAGATCACGGTAAAAATATGCTAAAAATTCATCAAATCATCACTTCAAATCATTTTGGTATTAAGTTTGTATATATTTGGGAAATTCATCCGTGTCGCCGCAGCCATTTATAGTTAAATCAAAATACTTAGATTTTTACATTTTCATAATCAATTCATTATAGTTGATGGTTAAAGTGACGCATTGAATACCCCTACTATTACCACCAATAAAGTATGACATTGTTTGCGTACATTTTGACGAAATAAAAATACGGAACTTCATGGGCGTGATAACTGATAACCATTATGTTTCCGCTATGTGTACTTATGTCTACGTCAAAGACCCGCATATTAACCTTTATTTAACAAACTTGAGCTTTACTGATATGCATACCTTTTGATGACAGCAAACATCTCATCATTCATATTAATGACAGCATAGTTCATTTGTATCTCAGTCGTGACTTCACCAACAGTCAAAAAACTCGGGAACTTGCACAGTTTCGGAAGCGGGTTCTGTGTTAGGATTCCGTAGCCATGTTCCGCATTAATGAAATCGTATAGGACTCTCTCTCGAGAGCCCACGGGCTTCGGGAATGCGGGGGTTAGTTTAATGATGTGTAGGTAGAAGAGTTGGGAATCGGGTATCGCTTCGAGGCATTTCGGGAACTGAAAAGAAATACAGTCAGTCTTTAAATGTCGAAATGTGGAATCCTCCTACTTTATAAGGTATGGATGGATGTTTGTTACTCTTTCACGCTAAAACTACTTATTGAACTGATATTTATTGTCGTGTTGATCGTCTATCTTGTCAAATTGAAGTTTGACAAGTATAGACGAGGAAATTTATCTTTATCCCAAAAAAATGCCTTCAAAGCCACGGGTACTAGCTAGTTATTCTATTATTACACCATTTCACATGAAAGGGTGTAATAATAGAATATTACTCTAAATCATTGAGATTACTGAAGTAAGCAGCTTTATTTTAACTATTTCTTACAACTTAGCAAACGTCAGAAATCGAAAACTAACTAATTAGACCGCAATAAAATTTAAGACATCCTGTTAGGTAATTTCAATCGATAAGAAAAGGACGACAAATTTTTTGTGATCTCCAGTAAATTTTTATGACATCACATCAGATTTGACAGCATATCTTACTTGTATTGTATGCCTTACATGTATAGTATCTTACTTGTATTGTATGCCTTCGTACGCATTTCTTAGATCCAGGTTTGGGTATACCCTCGCCTTTTTCATCGGTTCTCTCATTCCAAGGCCAGTTCTGGAAACAGTCTTTTACATCTTCTTCTTCAAAATCCACGACACTATAAAACAAAGAAAACCGCATCCATTATTGAAAGGGCTATGCTCGCAGTTTCTCTAAATGATACGATTTGGAACGAATCTATACTAATATTATAAAGAGGAAAGATTTGATTGTTTGTTTGTTTGTTTGTTTGAATTGAATAGGCTCCGAAACTACTGGACCGAGTTAAAAAATTCTTTCACCATTAGAATCCTTAATTTTCCGTGATGAACATAGGCTATATAATATTTTCAAAAAAGTTAGGGATCCGCATGAAAAATTCAATAATTGAACCGTGGGCTGTATATTCAACCTCTTTTTCTATTATGGCGCGTCAGAATAGAAAAAGAGGTTGTATAGCGCACGGTGCTTGCTTTTTCTCTACGGCCAGTGTCAGTTTTGGAATGTCGAGTCAATGTCAAAAACCACAATGCTGTTAAAAAAAGTAAAGATCCGTATGAAAACTGTGAAACCCATCGTTTTAGTGGGTATAATTTCAGAAATTTTTGTTTAATACCCGTGCGAAGCCGGGGCGGGCCGCTAGTAATTTATATATACATACTTATATTATAAAGAGGAAAGATTTGATTGTTTATTTGTTGGTTTGAATTGATTAGGCTCCGGAACTACTGGACCGATTTGAATGATTCTATTTTCATTAGAATCCAAAGTTTTTCGTGCTGAAAATTGGCTATAGAATATTTTCAAGAAAGTTTGGATTCCGCATAAAAAGTTTAATTATTGTTGAATACCCGTCCAAAGCCGGGTGGACCGCTAGTGTACGATAAAGATCGAATATTTAAGGACAGTGGATTCGGCAAGCTGAAGACAGGGCGCTTTTTAGGGAGGCCTTTGTTAGCATCGAACTTTGTTGGTGATGATGCTATATGTAATAACGCATCCACTGCCTAGCCACGATACTCATGTGCGTTTTAGGCCGTGTAGGTTATAGTTTCAGCGATTGCTAAGATTGCATTATAATAACATACCCATAGTCTTTAGGTAGCAGCGAAATAGGGTCCAATTCTCCCTCTTCATGTAATTTGATGCAAGCGTTCAGGGCGGCTGATCTTTTAGCGGTCTTCAGACTTACTTGAGGATTTCCCTGTAATATTGTGTTTAAAGAATATCTTTTTAAGAAATAAAGTTAGATTAGATACCTAAACGGGTTTACATTTGTACATAATGTAATACATAAATAAAGTAAAATAACACACATCATCAGCAGCCTATATCAGTCCACTGCTGGACATAGACCTCCCCAAATGAGCGCCATAGATGTTTTTATTTATCATTTGGGGGTTAATGCCCATAATCTCGCTCAATATCATATCATAATCACGCTGGGTATGCGGGTTGGAAATCGCAGTACGGTGGAGTTGTTCTGCAGAGGGCGCTACTGCCCTCCCCTCTGTGTGTTTCCCTTAGTCGCTTCTTACGACAACCACGCGAAGAGTGGGGTTGGTAAAATTCTATGACGGCACCATGGCTGCCTATTAAATACTTAAGTAGGTCAACATTGAATTAATGATTTAATGATCTCCTTTTATGCACATGTACCCACTTTTATAACTTTATCTCTCATTCCCAATAAGGTTTGCTGGAAGATAATTTTTTTCGAGTTAAGCTCGCCATTATTTTGCACATTAATGTTTTATTGTACATTTTATCGTGCAATAAACAATAACGAATTAAAACTCATTACCTTAATAGACATGATTGGACATGCCACTGGAAATATGATGGTGATCAATCGCTTCACGGCACCGGTTTTAGCATCGGTAATCTTCTCGTGGATCCAAGCTGGACTGATTTGCGTGAACTGGTCGTGGGGCATCGTACTGAAGTAGCGGTTTAGGAGGCTGACAGCTGCTACCGCGGGCAAACGTCCTGCAGAATGAATGAATGAATAAAAAAAAATTATAAAGAAAAATAAAAAATTAATAAAAAAATTCAGACATCATGATCCATATTTTGTTAGTAGGTTACATATAATTAGCAGGGATCGGAATAGGTAGAGTTTTTAAGTACCTAATGACGTAAAAAGCCAAGGATAACATATCATGGATATGCCTTTTAATACCTGAATCGGGATTTAAAATTCTAATTATTAATTAGAAACAAGAACTTAAGAATAAGGTTAGTTACAAAACAAAAATACAACAAGAAAATACTAATAATACATAAATCACACTACTCACAAAAAAAAATTCAATTTTAAATGCTAGCTCTATTTCAGTAAGATAATTGTAATTTTCTTTGTTAATAAAGGCTTTTTTACCATTTAAAAAATTAATGACTAATATTGTTATAACCAGCGTTTGAAAGTTTAAGGACCTACTAAAACAGAAAAGGTTGACGCATATCAGCGCCACAGCGTTACGGCTTAGCACAAAAATGTGCATTCATTATATGGGCTTTAACTCTTAACATTTTATGTATTACCTCCTTGTGGCGTCACATAGGGCGGCAAAATGTCTTCGTCATAAAGATCCTGAATTTCATTATTAGATGGTGCATCTCTTGAATCAGTATTGCCAACCAGAATCTAAAAAACATGTTTCATAAATTATAACACTATAATATATTATTTATTTATAGATCTTGTGAATTAAAACATGACATTGTCTTGTAATCATCATCTTGAACATACCTGATGAATTTGCTGTTCAATTTTCTGGAAAGCAAAGTAGTTTTTGATGAATTTTTCGCGGTCTGCATTGTTTACCATGAGTATAAAATTCGAATCCTTACTGCGAGCTCGCCCTGATAAAAAAAAACAGAATTAAATAAATTAAAATAAAAGGAACTACAATCAGGCTGGACAATATTAAACATATTATATTATGGTCCAGAATTAAGCTAACGTTTTTTTACTTTACATTAAATATTCCCAGAACGAACCTCTGCACATCGTACAGATGTCAGAATTGTTCTCATACGAGACTCGAACCGGCTATCTTTTGCTTCGCAGGCGGACCTCCACCCGCTGTGCAACATACGTGCGTCGTTAAATCGCTGAAATCCGGTGCGGACCGCTAGTTAATCTATACTAATATTATAAAGAGGAAAGATTTGATTGTTTGTTTGTTTGTTTGTTTGAATTGAATAGGCTCCGAAACTACTGGACTGATTTGAAAAATTCAAAATGATAAATGGTGAATAAATGAAACTGAATATTATACATCACTAGCGGTCCGCCCCGGCTTCGCACGGGTATTAAACAAAAATTTCAGAAATTATCCACACTAACACGATGGTTTTCACAGTTTTCATACGGATCCCTTACTTATTTTAACAGAATTGGGGTTTTTAACATTGACTCGACACTCCATAACTGACACTGGCCGTAGAGAAAAAGCAAGCACCGTGCGCTATATATTCAACCACTTTTTCTATTATGACGCGCCATAATAGAAAAAGAGGTTGAATATATTTTTCATGCGGATCCCTAACTTTTTTGAAAATATTGTATAGCCTATGTTCATCACGGAAAATTTAGGGTTCTTATCGTAGTCTAGTAGTCTCGGATCCTATTCAATTCAAACAAACAAACATACAAACAATCAATTCTTCCTCTTTATAATATTAGTATAGATGAGAGCCTGGTTTATGTATTTGCTAATCTATTTCTAGGTACATTAGCTTCATTTTAGTACGGGTATGAATCTACATTTGGATAGAATAAACCGATGTATTTGAGTGCACTTCTACGTCTACAACTGATACCAATTTTTATGTTCTACTAGCGGCCCGCCCCGGCTTCGCACGGGTATTAAACAAAAAATTCAGAAATTATACACACTAAAACGATGGGTTTCACAGTTTTCATACGGATCTTTACTTTTTTTAACAGCATTGGCGTTTTTGACATTGACTCGACATTCCAAAACTGACACTGGCCGTAGAGAAAAAGCAAGCACCGTGCGCTATACAACCTCTTTTTCTATTCTGACGCGCCATAATAGAAAAAGAGGTTGAATATACAGCCCACGGTTCAATTAACTCAAGAAACTATAAACGCAATATTAGCAAAGCTAAGTTAAAAAAATATGTGAAAATAAATAAATTTGTAGAGAAAACTCAAAAATTATTAAAAAACCAAAAAAATGTAGTAACAAAACTCAAATGTAAAAGAAAAGTTTTAGATAAATTAGAGCTCTATTCAATGCAGCTAAATTATAATCAGGCCCAATATGAGGCTGAAATGCTGGACCTGAGAGGTAAACTTGACCAGGCCGAACACTCCCTGGAGCACTATGTCAGTCTTTATGAACGTACTACTGAGCAGACAAGGGAACTCAATCTGGCCATGGATGCACTGCTCAGGAGCCAGGTGAGTCTGGAGGGCAGGGTTCTGGAGGGCTGCGGCTGCTGTAACCCAGGCCCAGTCTGTGACCACTCAGGTCCGGACAGCACTGTGTCAGCCACATCCCATCTGGATCTCAGCACTTCATACTCAGGTATACAAACAATTATGTACTGCGATGAAATTGGAAAAAATATGGGTAAGTTTTTAAATATGAGTATGGAACATCCTCTAGTAAATAATTGTTTTCCAAATTCTAACCTGCATAATATTATGCAAATAATTGATAATTTAACCTTCAAAAGTAACACTAATCTGATAATTTGCCTTGGAAATAGGGGTAATGTGAACAAATCTGACCTAATCAGGTATATGGACAAATTGTGCTCTTTAAACTTAAAAGAAATTGTGATGTTCACATTCCCTTACAGCGACAGCTTGCCACAATCAGAAAACAACCTTAGATATAAGCTAAATATGATGTTGCACACTATTTCAAGCAACAATAATAATGTACATGTGATTGACACTAACAATATTGTTAGTAAAAAATATTATTTGACTCAAGGTAATTATTACCTTTCCAATTATTATAAAAGACAGATAGCAATTTCGCTATCCTATTATTTTAAAACAACAGCCAAAAACTTGGCTATAAAAAATGCTTCTTTTGAGCATTCTTTTAAATTGACAAACAATACCTTGGAAGTTATTCCAAGTCATTTAAATTAGAAATAACGACAATAGAGGAAGTCTCTAGCCCTATAAAGTCAAATATTATTAATCACAAGAAAAAACAACAAAAACAAAATTGTAAAATAAATGCAAAGTTTACCAACTTGGTGCACCAAAATATTCAAGGTTTGAGAAGTAAATTATTAGAATTAGAATTATACATGAACTCATTTGATATTGACATCATCTGCTTAACAGAACACTGGCTGAAAAGCTATGAGATCATGTTTAACTTTAGTAACCATCAGGTTGGTAGTTCTTTTTGCAGATCACATGCTATTCGTGGAGGCTCTTTAATATTACTAAATAAACTTATAAAATTTAAAGAACGTAAAGACATAGTTTGTTTATCGATTGAAAGCCACATTGAAGTAGCATGTGTTGAGTTGGAGCAAACTATTGTAGTAAGCGTATACACCCCACCATCAGCCTCTTTTGAAATATTTGAAAAAATTATGGATGACATCTTATTTAAAATATCAAAATCAAACAAAAATCTCATAGTATGTGGAGACTTTAATATTAATCTTTTAGAAGTGTACTCCTTAAGTAGTAGATTAATTAACTTATTTAACTCTTATAATCTAAAGCCACTATTTTTGGAACCCACTAGAATAACTGAAACTTCAGCAAAATGTATAGATAATATATTTGTTTGCTTAAATGATAAAATTGTTAGTAAAAATATAATAAGTAACTTAAAATCAGACCACTTAGGTCAAATAATCAAATTACAAATTAAAGTTAAAAATAATAATGTAAAAAAAAAAATAACATACATACCTGTGACCACCAGTCGATTTGAGCGGTTGAAATTGGATTGGGATTCTAAACCACCACCTTGTTACTCATATAACAACCCTAATGAGTCATATTGCAGTTTTTTTAACAAATTCACCACTGCATTCAATTCAATATTCACACCCAAGACGATTGTGGTCTCAGAAAAACTCAACTTTAGTGAGTGGGCAACAGTAGGTATACATAAGAGTAGGCAAACTTTGTATGAACTGTATAATGAAAAACAATACAATTTTAGTCTTGAGTTCAAAGAAAAAGTAAAAAACTACTCAAAAATGTTCAGAAAAGTTTGTCAAATGGCAAAATCAAATTATATAAGCTCGAAAATCAGAAATAGTGAAAATTTAATAAAATCGACATGGAAAATAATAAATAGTGAGACTGGAAAGGTCAGTACTTACGATAATGATTATAACTTAAAGATTAATGATTGCTCAGTCCAAAATGACGTTGACGTAGCCCAAGCATTTGAAAACTTTTTTACTGACATTCCAATTTCTACTACAAAGTGCTTAAACTCATCTCAAGTTATCGCTGAGTCTTTGCTTAAAGAAAATGTACCCAAATGCAAAAATAAATTTAATTTCAATCATGTCAATGAAACTGATATTAAAAAAGCTTTTAATCTATTGAATGTAAAAAAAACTGCAGATCTCTGGGGCGTTTCTGTTAGACTTATTAAACCATTGATTGATACACTTGCACCAGATCTAGCTTTTATATTCAATGAATCTATTGACTGTGGTGTATTTCCTGATCTAATGAAGCATAGTAAAATAATTCCATTGTTTAAATCAGGTAGTAGGTCTGACCCCACTAACTTTAGACCAATATCAGTATTGCCAACGTTCAGCAAAGTTTTTGAAAAACTTATTTTACATCAATTGCTAAGGCATTTCGATGGCAATGACCTGCTTCACTGTAAGCAATTTGGGTTTACTCGCGGCAGGTCTACCACTGATGCTGGTGTAGAGTTGGTATCGCATATTTTTGATGCTTGGGAGAAGTCGCAAGATGCTTTAGGCGTTTTTTGCGACTTGTCAAAAGCATTTGATTGTGTACACCATGTAACATTAATCAGGAAACTACATCATTATGGAATAAAAGACAACTCTTTGGATCTTCTTACTTCATACTTGTGTGACAGGATACAAAGAGTTGACATTAATGGGGAACGTTCTTCGGGATCTGTAGTTACAATGGGTGTACCGCAGGGGTCTATCCTCGGTCCTTTCCTATTTCTTGTTTATATTAACGACCTCCCTCATCTCGTTAAGAATAATCACGAGATTGTATTGTTTGCTGATGATACTTCACTAATTTTTAAAATGAAACGTCATAACACAAATTTCGACGATGTGAATAATGCAATCTCAAAAGTAGTCAATTGGTTTAGTGTCAATAATCTTCTGCTTAATGAAACCAAAACGAAATGTATTAGATTTATTCTACCCAATGTAAAACAAGTTAAGGCCGATGTAAAGGTAAAAGAGGAATCTTTAGAAATAGTAGAAAGTACTGTATTTTTAGGAATAACTTTAGATAGTAAACTTCAATGGGGCTCACACATAGATAAGCTATCGAAGAGACTTAGTTCTGCAGCGTATGCAGTCAAAAAAATCCGTCATCTTACAGACGTTGATACTTCTAGACTAGTCTATTTCAGCTACTTCCATAGTATTATGTCTTATGGCATACTGCTGTGGGGGAACGCTGCAGATGTTAACACCATATTTGTGCTGCAGAAGAGGGCTATTCGTGCAATCTATAATATGGGTCCCAGAGAATCCTTGCGTGAAAAATTCAAAGAAATAAACATAATGACAGTAACATGTCAATATATTTATGAAAATTTGTTGTACACTCATAAAAATATCAATAAGTTCATTAAAAATAGCGATATACATAATTTAAATACTAGAAATAAGAACAAACTGGCTGTGCCCACTACTAGGCTACGTAAGATTAATGTATCTTTTAAAGGGCAATGTATACGCTTCTACAACAAAATTCCAAGTGAGTTGCAAAAATTATCTATAAATAAATTCAAACGGATTGTCAAAAATATACTTTGTAAAAAAGCTTACTATAAAATATCAGATTATCTAGACGACAAAAAAGTTTGGGACGAGTTATGCTCCAACTCTAAAACTAACAATCTAACAAGGTAAAGGTTTCTTGTTCGCTTCTTTACTTTACCTAAAAAAGATTGAAGTGAACAATTAATCAAAGTGATCACTTTATTTCCCATTTTTATTTCTTATTTAACTTGTATTTTGTGACGTGTCCAAGAGTCCTGTAAGGTCTAAAGGAAATAAAGCACTTTGATTTTGATTTTTGATTTTGAATTATTGAATTTTTCATGTGGATCCCTAACTTTTTTGAAAATATTATATAGCCTATGTTCATCACGGAAAATTAAGGATTCTAATGGTGAAAGAATTTTTTAACTCGGTCCAGTAGTTTCGGAGCCTATTCAATTCAAACAAACAAACATACAAACAATCAAATCTTTCCTCTTTATAATATTAGTATAGATAATCGCTTTATATTAGTTAAGTTATTTGTGTTCTACTCTTGCCTTACCGTCATCATTCTTTCATTTATTGTATTTATTATTGTTTAACTATGTCTAACTTTATTTATGTCTGTGCTGTTCTTATGGAGCTGATTAAATGTATCTTTATCTTTATCAATTGTGTTCAGGAAAATTTTCTCACCTTTGCTTTGTATATACGACCTGTATTCCGTGGGAGGGTCAAAACGCAGTACAAGCAAGCATTGAGGAATATCCACTCCCTCTTCTATCACGCTAGTCGATATCATGCAGTTCAGTTCGCTGTAACATGAATTTAGTTGTTAGTACACAATATGGTAGTTAGGTTAGTATCATCATCAGCCTATAACAGTCCACTGCTGGACCTCTAGGCCTAATGAGCGCCATAGATGGCATTATTATTCATTTAGGGGTTATTGCCCATAATCCCCACGCTACGCATGCGGGTTGGGGATCGCAGTTCGCATGCGTTTCTACTTACTTCCGACCAAACATCAGCAGCGCTTTTTGACTAGCTTTCGCATTGAAATGCGCCTCTCTCGTACATTTCATTGGGTTAGCGTTCAAACCCACGATAAAGTCATGTTTTAGAAAGCCAAACTCTACGGGGTTGGCATCTATTACACCTTTCAAAAGATTGTATAGAACTTTCGCAGTGAATCTTTGCTGTGTGAAAATAATCGCGCTCAATGGTTTTTTGGAGGTGTTCACTCTCAGCATAACTGAAAAGAAAGAGCAAGAATTATTCACACTGATAAAACAAACACGGATTTGCTTGTCAAGTTTATAAGAACTGATCCCAGAGTTCTGCGAGTCGATAGTCACAACGATAAAAAGTTTAGTTTTTAAAGAGGATTTTTTATTTAAATTTTTAATAATAATAAAAAAGTAAAGCGAATAACACCACAAGTGATAATGTGGCCTAAGATGGAGAACGCTTTCCCAGAAGTAAATTATACACTCTTGATTGATTTATTCCATACAAAATCGTAACATCACGTCGATACGATAAAAGACTCACTCTACTATAATGTAAACTGAAAAACCTGCAAGACACTATTTATTGTTTCTAGGTTACTTAAAAAAACTAGATAAGAGTAAAGTATTTACCTCCAGGCTTATTAATAACGTTTGGGCTGTATTCTCTCAAAATATTCAGCAGTTGCAAGACTTTTTGAGAGGAATGTTTAACGATTTTATCGTAACCATTGTCCTTTTCCATCGATTTAGATAAAATAGCCCTCGCTCTAAAAAAAAAGTTAATTCATAAGTTTGAAGCAGATGCATAGAAATGTACAAAAATAAAATATAGTGCGTTAATTTGGAAGTTTCGGTTTGTTAGTAAGGTAATACAGTGCTTTTTCAGCTGCTGTTTAATTTCCCAGTCGCATTTTTTCTCGATCGTGTCTCAAATTATGATCTATGTTTATCATGTCTCATTTATTTATATCTACACTAATACTATAAAGAGGAAAGATTTCATTGTTTATATGTTTGGATTGAATAGGCTCCGAAACTACTGTACCGATTTGAAAAATTCTTTCACCATTAGAATCCTAAATTTTCCCTGATGAACATAGGGTATAGAATATTTTCTAAAAAGTTAGGGATCCGCATAAAAAATATTTTTTTGTTAATAACCCGTGCGAGGCCGTGGCGGACCGCAAGTTACGTATAAATGAGACATGAAAAACATAGATAATAAGCCCAAACGTCAAACACCCTCTATAATCATAGGACTATATTAAATCCGACTAGACAAAATATAACTACTACTATAAATGTATTATGTTTATTTAGTAACCTTAACATTTAATGGGCGTGAAAACCGAGTACAGAACAGAACTATGGCGGTATGATTTAGTCCCAGCAAATCCCCAGTTAAAGAGGGCAAGATACAAGTAGAAAATAAATAATCAATGCCGGACAATCCACACAGAATGAAACTTGATTTTGGTGTTTGATTGATAGATTGATGGGACTGTAATCCAGTGTAATATTGACTCTAAAAAAAAAATATTCTAAAAAACTTACTCCGTGCAGTAGGTTATTGTAGTTTTATACAAATTGTGTTCTTCTTGCGTTGTAGCTTTCCGTCTCAGCCTTTCCAATAGCAGGATATAAGCCAAAATGGCGAGATTGCCTCCGAAAGGACCTAGTTCTTCCATTAGCATCTTCATTGACATAATCATGTTTTTGACAGCTTTTATTATCTGGAAAAGTTAATCGAACGGACACATTAGTATAGATTCTATACTAATGTAATGTGTCTCGTAATACAATACAAAAATGCTTTATTTTATTGCACACCAGAAATAGGACATATCAAAAAACATTACACAAGATAAGTACAATAGGCGACCTTATCGCCTAGAATCTCTTCCAGGCAACCTAGAAAGCAAGGTAATCGTTCCGCAAGGAAAATTAGGAGGCCTAAGTAGATATCCCTAGTAGAGCCAATTCAGTCATTGATTCGCGCTAAAGCGTAAGTCAAATTAAGAAAGAAATGGGCGACGCATTAGCACTGTCGAACACGAAACCATTGGACATGCTTTTGATCCCTTCTGTTCCTACTGGCTAGCAATTTTGCATGTGTTTTTAGGGTTTTGCCATCGGTTGCAAAACCCTTATGAAATCGCTTTGGGTCTGTTTTGTGTTTTGAATCCTTAATATCTCAGAAACTACTGCAGCTATTGACTTGAAATTTGAAATAATAATACATTTTGTGCGCCCGCACATATTTATAGAAAAATAAATGAAAATAAATGAAAAATCAAAATGAAGATTTTCCATACAAATTTTGAAATCGAAATTTTAAATGGAACGTACAAAGTCGAAAGTGGTATCAAATGAAAGGTACTTATTTGTAGATTTCAAAATAGTTTTTGAAATTTCGGTAGATTTCATACTTTTTAAAATATTTTGAAAATGGTCAAAAAAATGACCGTTCCCCCCCCCCTATCTCCGAAGATTGCAGAGCGATCGACGTGATATGTACCAAGTGTTTGTAGGTATTGATCTATATTTTATAGGAAAAATATAGAGAAGTCTGTAAAAATAATACTTTTTGAAATATGGTCAAAAAAGGGCGGGAAAAATTTCTAAAGGGGTGAATACCCCCCCGAGTTGGGTATCAAATGAAAGGTATTGGTTTGTACATTCCAATGCAGTTTTTGAAATTTCGATAGATTTTATACTTTTTGATATATTTTGAAAAAGGTCGAAAAATTGACCGGTACCCCCCCTCTATCTCCGAAGATTGCAGAACGATCGATTTGATATGTACCAAGTGTTTGTAGGTATTGATCTATATTTTATAGGAAAAATATAGAGAAGTCTGTAAAAATAATACTTTTTGAAATATGGTCAAAAAAGGGCGGGAAAAATTTCTAAAGGGGTGACTACCCCACCGAGTTGGGTATCAAATGAAAGGTATCAGTTTGTACATTTTAATGCAGTTTTTGAAATTTCGATAGGTTTTATACTTTTCGAAATATTTTGAAAAAGGTCGAAAATTTGACCGTTCCCCCCCCTCTATCTCCGAAGATAGCAGAGTGATCTATATAAAATGTACTAAGCGTTTGTAGATATAGGTCTATATTTTACAGGAAAAATATAGAGAAGTCTGTGAAAACAATACTTTTCGAAATATGGTCAAAAAACGAATTTTCATACAATGGGGGCTATTTCATTGAGAGCAATATCAAATCAAAGGTATGGATTTCGACAATTCAAAACAGGTTTTAAAAATCGTCTAAGTTTCATACTTAGTGAAATACGTAGAAAAAAGTCGAAAAAATAATTGTAGGTACCAACCCACTTACCTACCCACTAATCTCTGTAGTAACTGTAATAGTAGGGTTCCACAGCGCCACGAAACCGTTGTTATCAAAATTTTTAAAGTCCATACCCAATGTATTCCACTGCGCTCGAAGAATATTTAGATAATAAGATTATTGAATTCACGAATTCCACCGTGCTCCAAAAAAATATGAGAAGAGTAATGTATCCTGGATAATCCACACAACATCATTTAGCGACAAGCTAAGCAAGCTTGTGTAATTCGTACTACTACGATATCTGTTATACTTAATAAAGTATATAATAAGTATCACATTAGATGATTTATTTTTGTGTACGTAGAAAAGGACTAGAACACTCGAACAAATAATCTGCAGATCTTACAAATATTAGTCCCGAGGCGGGAATCAAACCGCAACCTCCTGCGTTGTAAGCCCACCGCGCTAACAGGTCGTCAATATATACGTACCTACCTAAACGACAAAAGCTCAAAACCCTCGGCGCGCGAGTTACACTCGCACTTGTCGTACTTGTTTAATACCACACTACACATCACAAGCCAATATAATATTATAGTCCACTGCTGGACATATGTAGGTCTCCCCTAATGAGCGCCATAGATGGCATAATTCATCGTTTGGAGATTATTGCCCAAAATCCCCACACTGGGGATCGCAGTTCGGTGGAGATGTTTTAGAGGGCGCTGCTGCCCGACCCCCGGTCCCCTGCCGGCACCACACGGCAATAGGAATCAGAATATCAATTATGAAAAAAAAATATTTTATACCAACTTAAATAATACTTATAATGGTTGAGTTGACTTGAGTTGTTGAGGTACGAAAAGTGCCATTTTGTAACAACTGAATGATAACATGTCATCAAAAATCTGAACTAATTAATAAAGGAACAAATCAGAAAACCAACAATTTAATATTCTAAGGCAGGGGTGCTCAGACTTATAGTGTCGGCGATCTACCAAAAATATTTTGAAAGCAAGAGATCGACTAAGCTACTATGTAGGTAGGAACAAATTTTATTTTCGAAATATCGTTTTACTGCACTTTAAGAGACGACGTTGTAAGCTTCGGGCACGTATGGAATAACGAAGACCACTGTGGCGCGGTGGGCGAAGGTCCGCCTGCGACGCAGGAGGTTGCGGGTTCGATTCCCGCCTCTGGACAAATATTTGTACGATCTGCAAATATTTGTTCGTTTTACTTTTACTTTTCTTCGACGCACTCATTTTATATCAAAAATACTGAGAACAACGCAAACAAAGAGAATAAAAACACTCCGTTCTAAACGCAAACTTCATCTACGCAAGGTACCTAATTGAATGAAATAGATAGGTAAATCAGAATTGAAAAAAGAAAGAGACAAAAATAGTGCAGTGCGCAGGTGGATTGATTGTTAAAGTTCAAACAGAAAAACAGACTTCCTAATGTGAACTCTCTCCTGAGCCTAATTAGGCTCAAAATCGCTCGTGGTAAAATAATAAAGTAGTAAGTGATTTTACTTTGTTTACATTACGCGGCAGAAAGTATGTCTCTGCTAATAGGTGGCGTTGTCTCTGTGATCGTCGATCGTCGCCGCGCACCGTTCAATGTTAGGTACCTATTATTTTAGGCATGAGTAGGTACTAGGTAGGTATAATGAGTATATTGCTGGCGATCGACTCGAAAAGCTTTCGCGATCGACCGTTTGAGCACCCCTGTTCTAAGGTATCAACATCGCTGGCGATATTAATTTTCGTTAGGTTATTTGTAAATATCTCATTAGATTATGGACCTATTGTTTTACATAGCATTTCCTAATCATATTTTTAGTTAGGAACGAATTAAATAATGAAAGCATTACTTAATTAGATAATGAAACTAATGAAAAAAATTAAAGCATTATTTAATAATGAAAGAAAATATTAGGATTAGAAACAGCTATGAAAATTGGCACCTTCTACATGATCTCAGTCGAAGCCACTATCTGAACGATCTTCGCTACTTTTAGTAAAACAACAACAACTCTGTGGCGCAGTGGGCGAAGGTCCGCCTGCGGCGCAGGAGGTTCCGGGTTCGTTTCCCGCCTCGTGACAAATATTTAATTATTTGTTCAGGGTGTTCTGGTCGTTTTCTATGTATAATAAAATATATCTGTATATGTATTCATATATTATTTTATTATGTATATCAGTTATCTAGTACCCATAACACAAGCTCTGCTTAGCATGGGGCTAGATAATGCTGTGTGAATTGTCCAGCATTATTTTATTTATATCAACATCATCATCACGAGCCTATAATAGTCCACTGCTGGACATAGGCCTCCCCTAATGAGCGCCATAGATGGCATCATTATTTGGAGGTTATTGCCCATAATCCCCACGCTGGGCATACGGGTTGGGGATCGCAGTTCGGTGTAGTTGTTCTGCAGAAGGCGCTGCTGCCCGCCCCCCGCTGTGTTTCCCTTAGTCGCCTCTTACGACACCCACGGGAAGAGTTGGGGTGGTGAAATTCTATGCCGGCACCACACGGCAATTATTTATATATATTATTTAAAATAGAATTTATCATTTTACCTTTTTTGGATCGGTAGATATGTCCATTTGCCATGGCTTTAGACTCAAGTCTTGTGTTCTGGTTGGGCGAGGAATGTTCGTTGCCATAATCAAGTCTATGGTATTATCTAGCAACACATTGACTTCATTCATTGCTGCCGTCGGTCGGAAGCTGTCATGGTACTGGACAGATTCATTGGGATTTGTTGAGTACCTGCAAAAACGTATTATTTATCATCATCATCATCAGCCTATGTTAGTCATCTGCTGGACATTAGGCCTCCCCTTATGAGCGCCATAGCGCCCTGTCTTCAGCTTGTCGCATCCAGCATCTGCCAGCAGTCTTTCGCAGATCAGACCACCTGGCCGGAGGGCGTCCTACACTTCGTTTACCGAGTCGCGGTCTCCATTCACGAACACGTTTACCCCAGCGGTTATCGGTTCTTCGCGAGATATGGCCGCTTTAGTTCTCTGTCGGACGTATTCGTTACGAATTCTATCCTTCAGAGTATTATTTAAGCATGTGACTTATTCATTCTAACATAAAATAAATAACTGTGCACATTAGAGCACCGTGTGTTGGCCGTGTGGTGCCGGCATAGAATTTCATCACCCCAACTATTCACGTGGGTCTCGTAGGAGGCGACTAAGGGAGACACACCGGGGGACGGGCAGCAGCGCCCTCTGTTGAACAACTCCACCGAACTGCGATCCTCAACCCGCATGACCAGCTTGGGGATTATAGGCAATAAGCCCCAAATGATAAATAGTCGTCGATGGCAGTCATTAGGGGAGGCCTATGTCCAGCAGTGGACTGATATAGGCTGACGGATTTGACGGAATAGAGCACCGACCCGGAACCATTATAATTTGCATTATCAGCTGATACGTAGATTTAATTTTATATCGGGGCGGGAATCGAACCGCCAACTTATCGCATCGCAGACCATAGCCCACGGCGCTTGAAGTCGTAAAAATTGAAGTGATTCGTAATTATTCAAACTTCGAACCTAGGTAATGAACTTATAGGATTGTTACATTTGAAAAAGAGGTCAAGTGTTAAATAGGTTATATTTACTTACGTCAAAACCTCCCCTAGTTCGTTGACAGTTGCAATAGTGGCGTGAAAGGTTGTCTCCAATTCTCTGAGTGTGGTTTGAACTTGCCCCATAGTGATGTTTGCGTTTAAAAGAGTCGCTGTTAATCCTGTAATAAAACAGTTCATACAGCTCTAGAACTTAAATTAATCCTAAAATAGCTCAGTTCGGTTTTTAAGTTTGTTTTAGAGTGATTTTTTTCAGACATATTCAACAATAATTATCGACATGAATACACGCAGTTGGGACATAACCTAATGAATTTATTACACCTACTATGTACCACTGCGATCATTGATGAAAATCGTGCTAAAAAAATTAAAACCGTAAAAAAAAATAAAGTTCTATGATAGTTTTCTCTAATAGTTCTCGGGTGGCGTTCAGATAAACAAGGAGACGCAGTAGAGACAGCTTTGTAAAACGTACCAAGAACTCGAGGCTGAAGCTTTGGCGGGCAAATCTCGAAATGCTTCATAATCAACCGCATCGGATGGTCGTCCACAGCGTGGTGGCATTCATCGAAAATCAGTAGATTTATATCTTCAATCTTCACGTAAGAATGGTTGAGCATATCACTCAAAATTTGACACGTCATGACGACCACCTGAAGAAAATAGTGGCGTTCGATTAGAGTTGCGCGGGAGATTCGGTATAGAGGGGCCAGGGGCAGAGTAAGACGTTATAGCAATTTCTGACACATCTGTTCATTTTTAAATGTAATCTATCCTAATATTATAAAGAGGAAAGATTTTATGTTTGTTTGGGTTGAATAGGCAACGAAACTAAGGGACGGATTTTAAAAACACTTTCACCATTAGAATTCTACATTTTCCCTGATGAATATAGGGTACAGAATATTTTCAAAAAAGTTAGGGATCCCTATGACAACTTCAACAAATACCCAAACACCAGCGTTACTGTCGAGTAACACAGGAGTCGTCCTGTCAAGCGACATTATGCTGAGGACCTTATTGGTTCATACGCTGTAGGTACCAATTACCTATATAATTTTTACATTTAGGATTATTTTATTTTTACATTGATTTTAAAGTTTATTTTTGTACCTACTTATGTTTTCTTTTGTGAGCCAAATAAACGATTTTCTTTCTTATTTTTCTAGCTACCTGGTCATCTAGTCGGAGCTATCGCGCCGTAAGAATCTGCCCCTTCGATTCAGCCCGTGGATTTTTTACTTATTTATTTATTTAAACAATTAGGTTAGCCTACAGCTAGTAGGTACACCAAAACAATAAGGATTTTTAAATAAGTAAAGCTAAGTGTACGTCACAATAACCCCCAAATTACAAATAATGCCATCTATGGCGCTCATTAGGGGAGGCCTATGTCCAGCAGTGGACTATTATAGGCTGGTAATGTGATGTATACGTCTGAGTGTCTTAGGACTAAGGGAAACTACCAAAGAAAGGGCAGCTAGTTGCATTCTTCATTGTATCTTTACACTGCGATAACTAATCAGTCCCGCGGTGATCATGGCAAATCCCAAAAACATAGTGTTGGGGAGGTTTGTTTGAGTGCATGTATGTGAAGTATCTACCTGGTGGTTCTCCAACTCCAAATTCCATTTATTTTTGTCCCAATGGTCAACGCCACTTTCACCGCTGTATGCGCCCACGCCTTTCACCGGGCATAAAAACTCGATTACCTTTTTCTGAAAAAATCGATGTGCATATATTAAAAGTAAATAATGCTTGTCTAGCCTTAAAAGGGGCTTTTAGAAGTCTGTTAAAGTAACTGATGTCTATTATCATACGCTCACAATTGCCCATCCTTATATGTTGCAATAGTTGACGAGGTTCGCTTCGCATTTGGCGGCTAAGACGACAAGCTTGATCTATGGCTAGTACCTTCTATCCAACTACCGAGCCGACTGTACCAATGACTTTGAGATGAGCGAGTCGAGTGTCGACGCAGAGTCACGTCGGCGCAGGGGGAACCATTCGTTCTATAGTAATCTATAGTAATTCAGGCATCGGAAATAAAGAAACTGACATACATGAACGTCACTCCCATTTAGGCAGTCATGTAATAAACTCGCCCTTCATTAATTAAGAAAGTGACAATTAAACATAACAAATTAATAAAAATATCTAAAAAACCAATCAATTAATTTAATAAAATTAATTTAATAGCCGCTACAGACTCACGCGAGAAGTCGCGCCGAGAAGTCTTGCCGAGAAGGCATCTACACTCATGCGACCTCCTCATTCGTATTCGAGAAACCCTTTGATTCGTGCCAAAATAAATACCGACACCGATCGGAGAACAGGCGAGCGCGAGAACGAGACGGCGAGAAACTCCTCACATTCACGCTTCTCGGGTGTTCTCGGAGGTTCTCGGCGTGAGTCTGTAGCCGCTATAAGAGTTTTGTATGACTCATTTTGCTGCACAGGTTTAAACATGCCTTATCTACAATGAGTGAGTGACTCATAAACTACGGGCATTAGGGAGCAAATAGCGGGCGAAATATTACCCAACCCACAACAATGTAAATCCAGTAACCTAATCAAACAACTATTTAAACAAAGATGTTATTGTAACTTGAGAATCTCATTGGTATAACAAATAGGAAGCAGGAAGTGTATTTTTATTTTATACCTACTAGCTTCTTGCTAGGCATGGTAAATAGAAGTTTTTTTTTTATTCTCTTAGGTACTAAAATGTAATAATGAAACATTTTAGTAGGAGAATAAAAAAAAAATTCTATTTACCATGCCTAGGTAACAACTATAAGAGGTAACAAACATCTTTAAGTAGGTATCTTTTTATTGATAAACTAAGTTTTGTGAATATTCTATGTGAGAAACTATTAAAAGTTAAAGGCTTATTTTATTTTATATTTTTTTTTATTATTATAAAGGTAAGTTAATGGAGAAAAAAGGTGTTTATTATTCAGATCGAGAGCTGTCCCACTTGACTACACTCTCTCTAAATGACACAGAAAAGATAAAATCGGACAGCAGCGTGGATTATTGATATAAAAATCAGATAGCCAAGGAGCAAGATATATAAGGAAAAATAAAATATTTAAAAAGGAAAATGATCTAGGTCAGTCAGAGTTACTCAGAGTTATTACTTCATTATTACTTCATGTCACTCTTTAGTATGATTTTGACAATGTTAAACTTGATTTAAGTTTTAACAAATGACTATAAAGTGGCTGTTACTGCTGCTTATATGATACTGTCATGTATGTAGCATGTAGACTTGTTTTGTTCTATAACAGGATTGACTAATGGCTGTAGTTATTTTCATGTCTCAACCTTTTGTGAATTGATAAAATAAAAAAAAAATTTAAAAAATAAAATTGATAAAGCATTCAGTTATTTACCCTAATATAGTGTTTTATTCAACATAACCATATCTTTTTAGGCAATAAACAATTTTAATATTACCTGCTGGTTGACCAAGGGAACTGTGTTGACCAGGAAGAAGGTGCGTTTTCCCCCCTGACCCCAAGGTTTCTGTAGCGCTTCTTTGAATCTTCGGATCAGGCAAACAGCAATGAATGTCTTTCCAGACCCTGGAATGGTTGATATTCACTAACCAAAGGTACAAAATAATTATTTATAAATTTACTTTATCAATTGCATTTAGACACTTTCTTTAAACTTTTTTTGGTATGGTCAGCTGTGGTAAGTATATTTTATTTGTGAAGATAATTAAAGGGAAAAAAAATTATGTATTTGTTAAGAGCCAAAATGAATAACCTATTAGGGATGTTCTACAATACCTTTTACTTGATTCAAAAGAATTAGTAAGAATGACTTTTAAAAATAAAAAGGATAAGTTCTACCTTCTCACCCTTTTTTTTTGTAATGATATGTACTTATAAATATAAAAATAAATTTTCATAACAACGAAACAAATATACAAGTCAAATAAAAAATTAAATACTTTTCTGTTTACACAAATTTGTGTACACTAGCAGATGTGATAAGTACCAGGTAGTACACATTATATTCCTCGGAGAATGGAGAAGAATAAACAACATTGAATCTATGAAAGAAGAAAGAATTTCCATATTACCTGTAGGCAGATGTATGATTGTGTTCTTTCTGCTTGCGATTTCCTCCAGCTGCTCTTGATAAGGCCGGGATACAAGATCCTCTGCCATGGCCATGATCTGAAACATTAAATTGAAAAATTAAAATTTTTTTTATTCAGATAGAGCATCCATTTTATTGAGTGATTTTATTAAATGTTGCATCATATCGAATAATTTCACTTTTTGATTAGATATTGACCTGTTATGAACACACTAATAAAAAATATGTTTAAGAGGTATCTTTGTAGACTATTTTTAATATTATGTAGGACCAATTGCATAGGTAATAATAATTCAGTTTCCAGTCAGACACTGATTCGCGCACTACTTTACGCCATTTACACATAAGGTAAACTTTAAACTTAAATAATTTCCTAATAATTTATGAGGTTTCTCCTCTTAAATTATTAGGAAATTATTAACACACTTAAGTAAGTTGCGTTAGAATAAACTGCCCGCCGCTGCCACCCGTGCCGGTATATTCATAGAAGAGATACTGTACAATGGTTTCGCTTGTACCGAATAGAAAACATATTCTTTTTGGTCTATAATTCATACTCACGGATATTCTAAGCCACCTACTAGCAATCACATCACAACATACAGAATGCTGAGCTCACTTTTGTTCTAAAATTATTACATTCGCTTCGAAATTTCGCTCAAAGAGCAGGCACCAAAGGGCAACAGACAGACTGATTAGACGGATCCGAACGAACTAGATCAATCAATCACACTCACACTGAAAAAGACGATAGGAAACTTGTGCTGCCGTCTTTGACTAAAGGTTCTCCTTGTTTCTCCTAAAAATTGTAATCCACTTCGACGATGACAAGTCATAATTTATTTTGTTTGTTGACCCCTCCCTCTGTGAAACACAAGCCGGAAACCACTTAAAAGTGCTGATTAGTGTTGATTCGAGTTCAGTTGTACTACGTGGTGGATGGGCTAGATAACTACCTACCATAATACATTAATAACAAAATTTATTAAATTTTTACAAACTAAATAGGTAGGTAGGTACATTCATTTCTCATTAAAACAAATAACTTTATAGAATAATCAAAAGTTATAATATAGTCTCTACTAGGTATATCCAATCTCTTCTTCAATCTTATTCCGAGTCGCGCAGGACGCGCAGCGCGTGAAGGTTTGCCTGCGGAGTAAGAGATTGAGGTCTATTCTACGATAGTACGATATAGTAGTACGTCGTGTCATGCATGATTATGATGATATATATAATTAAATTTGTAAGAATTAAAAGTGGTTACGTTCCCATAATAAGGTAAATTATCAATCCATTACACAAGCTCTGTCAGGTATATTTTCTAGGAGGCCATTCGTTCATTCAAATTAATCCAAGAAATCGTGTTACGGTCAACTATAGTACATTTTTTTCTGAATTGAAGGGTGTTTCTTAAAGCTGGAAACATTTCTAATGTCTTATTTTACGTTCCATTCAACGTTCATGAATGTATATACCTTAGTGAATGCAATAACTACAGAATAGTTTAGTATAAATTGGATTTGACAATTTTCCTGCTATGAAATTAAATGGCAGTCAACGATTTTTTATAATATTTGATATTTTAGGCTTGCATTTAAAGTAATTTTATAAGACAAGGTAAAAATCAAATTTAAGAAAGGACTGTAATGGAACTTTTGTTCATTGAGAATTCCCCTTTCACAGACAACAGACAAAACAATTATAAACACGTGGAAGTTATTGACTTGTTGGAATCAGACAGATCAGATCATTGACCTTTACTTTGTAGAGCTCAACGACTCAGATTAAATCTTTCATCTATGGTCTCAGAGTACCTACAACCACAAAGAAAGGAAAGTCGCTATAAAAAGTTAAGTTCTCTCTCACGTCTTGAATCCAAGGGAGGGCGTCTCGTGGACGCCTCATCTCTGTCTAAAGCTTAGTACCTACTCACATACGGTATTACTCGATAGTTTTACTCGAAGTCGAGTAAAAATCAACGTGTGGACCGCAAAACTGACAGCTCGAAGGCTCGCACCGAGCCGGCTCGATGGAATTAAACGAAAGTAATTTCCTTAGAACCTTAGAATAACTAAACTTAGAACCCTAGTCGGCGCACGCGAAATGAAGGTGTTTCAAGGGAGCCTTTAAAGGCTTCCTACATCGCTCGACGCGTCAGTGCTCAAGGTCAACACTAACTGGGAAGAGCTCCGCAATTTTTCAATAAAAATGACATACTGTGCAGTGAAAGGGTGTCACAACTCTTCACATAATCACCAGAAACAATTAAAGATTCCATTTCACAGGTAAGTACAACACATTATCGAGTAAAACATCCGTTTAGGCACAAAAACTAATTGTAAACAAAACAGACGCCATTACATAAAAATGTTGCTAGCTACGAGCGAAAAATAATTTACCCCGTACTTATTTGTTTTGTCTATTTCTACTTTCCACTGGTAGGTACTTTAATTTCCAAATGTTATTAGGGTTATACTAATTATCAGACTTGGTTTTTTTTAGTAAAATATACAGGGTGTTTGTGTAAACAGTGTTATCCTTAAAACCAGAGGTTTTGTCTATTTTTTGACGACCTTTGTGGCGCGGTGGGTGAAGATCAGCCTGTGGCGCAGTAGGTTGCGGGTTCGATTCCCGCCTCGAAACAAATGTTTGTAAGATCTGCAAATATTTGTTTCGGGTGTTCTGGTCGTTTTCTATGTATAGTAAAAAAATATCTATCTAAGTATAGTAATTTTGTATTAAGTATTTATGTCTGGCTAAGCAGAGATTGTGTTGTGGGTAGGTACTAGTACCTACCCACAACACAATCTCTGCTTAGCTTGGGGCTAGATGATGCTGTGTGGATTGTCCCGCATTATTTATTTCTACTTTCCACTGGTAGGTACTTTTATTTGCCAAATATTATAAGGGTTACTTGATTACTTCTTAACTTACCTGGATTTTTAAGTTAATACAGGGTGTCTGTGTAAACAGTGTCATCCATAAAACCAGAGGTTTTGTATATTTTTTGACGATCTTTTATTAACATAATTAATTTCATCCGAAGGTTGCCTGTCTTATCGCTTCTAGGCGATAAGGCCGCCCATTGTACCTGTTTTTTTGTTATTATGTTCTTTTTCTTGTGTTATAAATAAAGTATTTTGTTATTGTATTGTTTAATTTAATGATTTTACTTTTGTCATACTTACTACTCGACTTAACTACTTAACCTTTATATAAACGCCCATAGAGTATGTAATATTAACAGAAAATGATTATCATAAACTCCTTACAATTATTACAATTTCCCTAATTTATGGGGTAAACGTTGATAGCTTGCAACATTATTTGTGCGCTTGTGTGCGTGTCGGCTAGTGTAATCACGAGCCGCTTACGCACACATTGGTTGTTTTGTTGCTTCAACTTCGAGCGGAATTTTTGTGTGAAATTATCACTCTACGTCTTATTACTCTAAGCTTAGAACCTACTCGAAGCGAGCCGTCAATCTTGACTCGAACGTGTGTACGTGACGTACGTGACTGCGAGTGGCACGAGGCGAGCGTCAGTCTGCTATTGTTTATTAAATTTTATTTTATATTTTTTGCTAAATACAGCCATCCTCCTTTGTTGCACAGACATCCTTTGGCTCGAACGGTTCGGTGAATAGGTAGGTACTGAACGGCGCGCCTCACTCGATAGATCAATGCTCAATGTGTGGACGAAAGCCCATGCCATAGGTTTTACTCCACAGTTTAGCTCGATCGAGTAATACCGTATGTGAGTACTGAGCTTTAAGGGCATTTAGGTGGGAGGGCAAGTTGATTTAGTCAGGATGGAAAATTTTAGGCAAAACCGCTGTGTGTGAGGCCCTTGTTCCTATAGATACCTACCTACTACCTTTGCGCGGGTTACTAACATAAAAAGTTATAACTTTTCTTAGATTGGGCTTGCTTGAATAAGGTTAGCCATGGCCGTAGGGGGTTTGGGGGTTCAAACCCCCCCCCGAAATGTCGAGGCACCGTTAAAAATCAAACTTGCCACATACGTATCCGAGAAAATTTTACCTATTAAGGTAAAATTTTCTCGGATACGTATGTATGTGTATGTGCACTTTAAATGGTTATTCTCTCTTAAAATCACAAAATTTTTTTTGTTTAATTTCGTCTTCGATTGACATCAGCGCGTTCTGCGTCGTCGGTGGGGCGCGCTCGCGCTCCGTGCCACGCGATTCATATTGTATCTATATACATTGTATTGTATGTACCTAAGCACGCAGCACTTATTTTTTTTTTAAGTTATTCACTCTTGAAAACTTAATTTTTTTTTCGTAAAAATTCGTCTCTATTTTTATATTAATGAGCTAGGTGCACGCATCGCACTCATTTACGGCCAATTCAAGCTAGGCAAGCAGATCACGATCATCATCATCATCATCATCAGCCTATGTTAGTCCACTGTTGGACATAGGCCTCCCCTAATGAGCGCCATAGCGCCCTGTCTTCGGCTTGTCGCATCCAGCATCTGCCAGCAGTCTTTCGCAGATCGTCATCCCACCTGGTCGGAGGGCGTCCTACACTACGTTTACCGAGTCGCGGTCTCCACTCAAGAACACGTTTACCCCAGCGGTTATCGGTTCTTCGCGAAATATGGCCGGCCCACTGCCACTTCAGTTGGCTAATTCTCTGAGCTATGTCGATGACTTTAGTTCTCTGTCGGATGTATTCGTTACGAATCCTATCCTTCAGAGAAACTCCGAGCATAGCTCTTTCCATAGCGCGCTGAGCGACTTTGAACTGATGGACCAACCCTATCGTGAGTGTCCACGTCTCAGCTCCGTAGGTCATGACTGGTAGGACGCACTGATTAAAAACTTTCGTTTTCAAACATTGCGGTATGGATGACGAGAAGACTCGACGTAGTTTTCCGAACGCTGCCCAGCCTAGCTGGATCCTCCTCTTGGCTTCCTTCTCGAAATTGTTTTTACCCAACTGCAAAATCTGCCCGAGGTAAGTGTACTCAGAAACAATTTCGAGAAGGTGGCCATGTACGATCACCGGTCTTGGATCAATGTGGGCATTGATCATGACTTTGGTTTTATCCAAATTCATGCCAAGACCGATACATCGGGAGGCTGAAGCTAGACTGTCCAGCATCCGGTTCAGCTCCTCTAGCGACTCCGCCATTAAGACTATGTCATCAGCGAATCGCAGGTGTGAGATGTAGTCGCCGTTTATGTTGATGCCCTTGTCTTTCCAGTCCAGCGTCTTAAACATATCTTCCAACGCGCTCGTGAACAGTTTCGGGGATATGACATCCCCCTGCCTCACTCCTCTGCGCAGTTGGATCGGTTTAGTCTGCTGGTCCTGTACTCGGACACTCATCGTAGCGGCTTCGTAGAGACATCTCAGCACCTCGATATAACGATAGTCTACTTGGCATCGCTGTAAGGATTGTAGAACAGCCCAGGTTTCAACGGAGTCAAAGGCCTTCTCATAGTCCACAAAAGCCAGACACAGGGGCTGATTATACTCTTCGGACTTCTGTATAATCTGCCTCACTGTGTGAATGTGGTCTATGGTACCATATCCTCCGCGAAACCCAGCCTGCTCCGGTGGCTGAAACTCGTCGAGTCTCCTGGCGAGACGGTTCGATATAACTCGTGAGAAAAGCTTATAGACGTGACTTAGGAGCGAGATGGGTCTATAATTTTTAAGAAGGGTTTTATCTCCCTTCTTAAAAAAGAGCACCACCAAACTCCCACTCCACGCCTTTGGAGTTCTCCCACTGTGAAGGACGGCGTTGAAGAGGCTCTGTAACTCCTGTATAACAGGGTATCCTCCAGCTTTCAAAAGCTCTGATGTTATTCCGTCCTCACCGGGGGCTTTTCCATTTTTAAGCTGCCTCAGAGCTAACACGATCTCGTCTTGACTGATGTCTGGCAGTTCGTCGGTATAGTGGCGTATCAAGGTGGCTCTAGAATCGTGGTCGTCTCGTTGGGAACGGGGAGCATGTGCAGCGTATAAACGGCCATAAAAGTCCTCTATCTCGGCCGATATCTCCGGCTTCGACAAAACGGTCCTTCCGTCGTGCGTTGAAAGCTTCGTCAGGTGGCTCCTTCCAAGCTGCTGAGTGAATACTTTGGACCCTCGGTTTCGCTCTATCGCCTCTTCAATGAGGCGTGTATTAGAGCTCCGAAGGTCGCGTCGTACCATCTTCGCAATTCGCTTGTTCAGGTCTGACCTCTCTGACGAAGTCGCTTGGGTGGTTTCCCGTCTTTTTGTCATCAGCCCAAGAGTCTCATCCGAGAGTTTGGACTTCTTACCAGTACGCTGCTTTTTGCAAAACTTGATGCCCTCGTCCCTCAGCGTTTCTACCAGATTGTGTAGGGTCTCGTCAGCGTCATCAGTGGGTTCCAAGGCAGCGAATCTATCCCCGAGAAGCTGCTGAAACTTCTCGGTGCCCGCCATGATTTGGATTGGGTTCGGTCGGAGCGTGGACTTCACCAGACGGTTTCTTTCAAGCTTCAAATTTATATTCAGAGAGCCTCGAAGGAGTCGGTGATCAGATCCGGTATTGAACCTGTTGATCACTGAGACATCTCTGAATATATGCTTGCTATCCGTCATGATGAAGTCGATCTCATTTTTAGTCACAGAATCGGGACTCCGCCATGTCCACTTCCTTTGGGGCTGTTTCTTAAAGAAAGAGTTCATTAAGAACAGCCCCTCTTTCTCAAGGAAGTTGACGAGCATTTGTCCCCTGTGATTTCGAACACCAAAACCATGCGGGCCTATTCGGGATTCGTTGCCAGTCTGGGTTCCCACCTTGCCGTTAAAGTCCCCCATAACAACGTTGAAGTGAGCCTTGGTGGTGTGATGTAAGGCTTTGGATATGTCTTCGTACATATCCTCCACTTCATCATCCGAGTGTGTCGAGGTCGGTGCGTAAACCTGAATGACCTTCAAGCTGTAGCGCTTAGACAGCCGAAGGATCAGGTACGCTACCCTGGTCGACACACTGGAGATTTCTTCGACGTTGTTAGAGAGGGCCTTATTGACGAGGAAACCTACGCCACCCTGGGATGTTTTATCACCCTCACGAAAGTAGAGAAGATGGCCCGAGTCTAGGGTTACGGTGTCCTCCCCCTCTCTACGGACTTCACATAACCCTAGAACATGCCATTTAATGTTCTCTAACTCCACTTCCAACTGCGCTAGATGGTGATCAAGCCTCAGAGTGCGTCCGTTAAACGTTGCCAGGGTCAGTGTGTGTGGGGTGTGGTAGCCTAATGTAGCCCGGTGATTCCTAGCACCCCCTGCCCCGCCGTTACCGTGGCCGCTACCATGGCCAGGAATAGCGAGGCGGCCGGGAACTGGGGGCCATTTTGTGGCGGTTCTTGTCATTTGGGGGTATTGCCCATAATCCCCACGCTGGGCATGCGGGTTGGGGATCGCAGTTTAGTGGAGTAGTTCTGCAGAGGGCGCTGCTGCCCGCCCCCCGGTGTGTTTCCCTTAGTCGCCTCTTACGACACCCACGGGATGAGTTGGGGTGGTGAAATTCTTTATTATGCCGTCACCACACGGCACAGCAGATCACGATATTACTTTTAATTTCGTAAATCAGTAGACCTATTTTCTTGTTTTTCCGTAATTGAATTACTCCCTCCGTTTGCTTTTATGTCTTTAGTTTTAGCTAACTTTTCTAAATTACAAAACGTCACAAAAAATTCGCGGCTCTTCTAAAATTTTCGGGGTTTGCTAATCATAATCTTTTGTCACTCTTGATTCTACTTTACAGAACATGCTAAAAGTCGCAAAAAAAATGCTCGCTCCGCTCGCCGTCAATTCTGTAGCCGCGATATTTTTTTTTAAAATTTACGGTCTTAGCCACCGAATATGTCACAAAAAACTTCGTGGCTCGCTCCGCTCGCCGTTCATTCTGAAATTAGAAGAATTTAGCAGCCTTGCCAAAAATCACAATTTCTCAAACATTTTCAGCGGCCGAAAACACAACAAAATATCGGCGCTCATTCCGCTCACTGTTATAATTTTTATTATACTACGAGGTGACCATCCGAAAGTTTTAAAAAAAAATATTTTGTAGAAAAAATGTTCATTCTAACATTTTTTGCCTTTTTACCTTGCTTACGTCACCAAACTCCAAAATTACCACCGCAAAGCCTCTAAAATTTTCAGGGTTTGCTAATCATAATCTTTTGTCATTCTTGATCCTATTTTAAAGAACATCCGAAAAGTCGCCAAAAAATTGCGGCTCGCTGCGCTCGCCGTTTATGCTTTATCCTTTTGGTCATTTTTACCAGCAGCCTCCCGAAAATATGTCAAAAATTTGAAGGCTCGCTTCGCTCGCCATTCATTCTGTAGTAGGATTTATTTTGTTAATCTTCTTAAAACCAAATTGTTCTTAGTTTTCCTTTCTTGTCCATGCATAGCATGTCACACCAATTTAAAAAAAATGTGGCTCACTCTACTCGACGACATTTATATTGTACCTATTAATTTCTCAACCATTTCCAATGGCCGCAAAAACTACAATATATGTCAAGGCTTGTTCCACTCGCTGTTATTTATGTTTTCATACTAATAAATAGTTCTTATGAACTGTAAACAATCTCCAAAATTACCACCACAGTTTTTGAAATACTCGGGGCTAGCTGTCTATTGTCAAAATTTTGCATGCTTTTTAACAAAACATCGTAAAAAACTCAAAAAATTCGCGGCTCGCTCCGCTCGCCGTTACACATGGTTCTTATTTATATCGGTTTTTTTTGGAAAGTGCTTGGCTGAAAACCACTCCGGGTTCTATCATAACTAGCGTAAGTATAGGGAGATGTTGCATTTTGTTGCGGGCGGGTCTAAGGCTCGAACCCCCCCGAATAGAATTTCTGGCTACGGCCCTGAGGTTAGCAGACCTCGACTCACCCTTGGATGACTTTATATCTATTCTATTATCTATTAATATCTAATAATACAATGAAAAGTATCCTAGATTTGATTGTTTTTATAGAACATTTTCAAAAAGTCCGTTTCAAAAAGACCTTAGATTAAAACCTAAAAAAAAAACACAAAAAACCAAAAACTTATTCTTTAATGGCGCCGCGCCGCCGCGGCGGCGGCGCGGCGCTTGGCGGCAAAAAGCAAGCGGCGCGCCGCTTGCTTTTTGCCGTTGATCTCGATTATGATTATGCTCTAAGAACCGCAGGGATGCTCTAAGTTCCTGGGGATGCTCTTACTTCTTTGGTTGCCGCTACGTCGTCGCAGCTCTAGCCCACAGAACACTAATATCCTAACGGAAATAATAAATATAAATAGAATAAAAATGCGAACACTAGAGCACACAGCGCTGCTACCTTTTGCCCACGGTAACTAAAGTTTGGCGGGAAATTTGAATTAAAAAGGCGCGCAATTCAATCTTTTAGGTGCTTACTTTCTTTGCGACTATTTATCTATTAAATGAATGGTGAATATTCAACATTTTGTTGAATATCCGCCATTCACCTGATAGATAGTCACACAGTAAGTATTTTGATGATTATATTAAAAAAAACAAGCATTTTTAAATGTTTTCTAATGTGTTTATTTTCTTTTGTAACCATAACAATTTTCAAGCAGGTCTTAGTTTAGTCATCGTGTGGCCAAGGTCTTCACAGCATACCATTTTATCCAAATTTTTAGGTGCTCAACTGGGGTGCGTTCAGAGGCTCAGGGTGCGGTTGTTTGGTGTAAATTTTAACTTACCCAAAGGTTCAGAACGAGTCGGTTGTTATACGTCAAAGTTGACATTATCATGACAAAACTGACGTTACAGTTGCCGGACGTTCGTTTGTTTTGTTTTTGTTTTGCGGTTACTTTTAGGTAAATTGTATCTACTGACTGTAACTACGATCGATAACTGATAGATACTGAAAATTTTGAAATTTACTGTAGAAATCTTGATATCAAACTATGACAACGGAAAATATGACAGCTGTCAATGTCAGAGTGTTTTTCGTCGATCGAATTCTCAGACTAAGGAAGACTTGGCATAAACATCTATACAAACAGTTAGTTATAGAAGTGTGATGTATTTCGACAGCAGAGTTACTGACATATCGGCATCTCTTTTTGACTAATGAAGATAATCATGAGTAAAAAAGGACAACAGCAGTTTGATCATGACTGAAAATGGCAACATTGTCTTGGTGACGTCACTAAATACCTCTTTGCGGCCGGTCGCCATGTTTTGTCAACGTAAACAACAAGTACATCAGTTGTCATCCGGACTTGTTTTTATTCGAAAATGAAGGAAATTTAGAGTTAATAGGCGATAATTATGCTTTTTTATAGTGTGCAAACTTGGAGAATAATGCATTTTATAGGTGTATGTGCAGAGTGTTTGGCTGTCGCATGAAAATCAACAAAAAACATCAAAATATAACGTTGCATGGGAAAGGTACCGAATTCATTCAAAATTTCTTACATTTAATATTATTTTCAAACATTTTGCTGTTTGTGGGAAAGTTTATAAAGATCCGCCTGCTTTTCTTTATTCATTTAATGTTTTACTATGAATATTACGTGATTTTAGGAGAAAATTACTCGTCATAGTAAATAGAGTTAGGGTTCGGTATTTTCAAAACATCGATTATCGATAACGAATTATTTCATCGACGCAGTACCAAGAACACAAAAATAAAAATAAATCCTTTACAGCAGCGTCAGCAACTTTGAACCAAGCTAACCAAGATTCAAAGGTGTGGTGCCAGGGACAGAATTTTTGGTTGGGGTGGAGTTTACGGGACGCAGGACTTAGAAAATTTTCGACGAATTTTTTTATGTATATATAACATGTATTTTTTTATGGCTACGTAAAGAGGGTCACTATGGGTGCAACTTTGGTTCAGGTGATCCACCCCAAAGTTCAATGACCTCGGCGCTAGAGGTCAAAGTATGTCGTTCAGTTTCAAGGCGAAAAAGACTTAGAAAAATTTCGAAAGATGTTTTTAGGCATATATATAACAAATGTTTTTTCTTGTGGCATCGTTAAGAGGGTCACTAGGGGTGCAACTTTGGTTCAGCGGTTTGACCCCAAAGTTCAATGACCTCGGTGCTAGAGGTCAAAGTGTGTCGTTAAATATGCATGCAGAACAATATAAAAACTTTACAGAGCATTCCGGGAAGAGTTGATTAGATTCAATTTGAGTGGCGGATCCGACACAGAGTACCCCGACTCCACGTGGTCTTGTGCGTGGCGCCCCTAGAGTGTATATAATAAGCCGGAGGCGCGAAGGGAGTGCAGCCTCCGCCAGCCGTAACAAGGGACAGGCACATGGCGAAGAGGCTGCACTTCCCGCAGCGCAGGAGCTATCGCGATCGCGATGCAATAAAAAAAAACATGAAGAAATACCCCGACACATAGAATTCAAAAAATACAAAAAGGTCTAACCTTGTGTTCGAAAATGATTGATTCAACTTTCCGGCGTCGACTCCAGCAAAAACCAACGTTTTTACAAAAAAGGTCAGTTTTTGATGGAATGGGCTTGATAGGTCAGTGATTGTCTAAGACTCTTCCACACACGCCATCAAGGTACAAGCTGCAGAAACTGGCAGTCCACACGAAACTTACCTTGGGCCGAGCGCGGCAACCTAAATAATTGTCTTATATGAATATATTAGTATTAGTACTGAAGATAGAGGATATTCATTGAATTGAGTGCCAGCCAAAGCTTGGGGAAGTTGCAGTGCTAATATTAACTGAATTGAGCTGTACTGTACGTAGTAAAAAGCGTTTTTTATTGAACTTGATGAAATCTATTGTAGTATCACGTTTTTAGACGATAGGACGGAGGGTAATATCATGCGTATGACCCGTTACGGCCGTTACGGATCACGTAGGTATAGAAACCTAAATAAAACTGAACAGAGCTTAAAGATAGGTACTTATTCTTCTACTTACTCATATTCGAAAATTTAGAATTCAACTCCGTGCAACTCAATTACTTACTTATCGATATTCAATGTTAAAATACGCGCAACTCTACGGCAGGCCGCCATCTTTTGCCAGACTAACTTTAGATATGCACGTATTTTTCGTAGGTATTTCAAGTCTATTTTATTCCTTCGTCTGAGATCGAATTACACCGGTAAAAAGTTGCAACCGTCGGAGGTTGTGAACGCTCTATAATAGTTAATAACAACCGAGCGTTTCTCCTGAGGTTATGAACGACCTATTTGCACTCCGAGCGCGCTCGAGCGTAGGTTGTGAACGCAGCCCTGCATTCGACGTTCTAACAAATCCATCAATAGACAGTGACTTAGACCTAGCACCAACAAATCTCATTGAAAGAATCTAAAGACGCAGTTGGTGTTTTGGGTAGACTGGTGAAGTTTTAGTCTTTGGAAAGGGTCCTGTTCCCATAGAGATATAGACCCCTTCTGTCTTTGGTTCTGTCAAAATGACACTGACAACTGAAGTGGAGCCTCCCCGTATCTGGCAATCATGATGGAGCCTCTGAAAAACGATCGTAAGGATTTGTTGTAATTGTCGAATTTGACACGGAAGCAATATTGGACTACCAGTCTCTTTCTCACAACAGTGGTTTAACGTTAGGAAAAATCAATACACACTCTTTTTATCAGCGCCCTCTTCCTGGTTTCATTGTCACGGATGCCCATTCCATTCAACGGGTTTGTTTACATTGTCAGGAGAAGTCATTGTGAGATTTTTATGTTTTGCCCGTGTTTTCGACTTATTTATTGAGCAAAACTGTAATATAAATTGAAAATCATATAGAAGAGGTACCATGAAGTGTTCTGTAGCAGGCTGAGGCCTATGCCAAAGCAAAAACAGGCCGAATCTAACCTTACACCGGTAAGTGGCTAACATTTCGTTAAATTGGTGTCTATTGTACATTGTATTGTGATATAAAGTGTGTAAAAACCTATTATTTTGAATCATCTTTATTGTGAGCTGTAGAAACCCGCAATATTCTCAATATTTCATTCACATCGCAGACATAAAAACCGGTGCTAGTGTTGAACATCATCGAACATCGAACGTTATCGATAAATTAGGTAAGATCAGTATGGGTACCTAAGTGTAACTATTGGGCAAGTGTAGAGGACTTTTTTATTGCGAAAACCATTTGAAAACCATTTTTAGATTCAAAATAAACTTTGACAAAAATATGACACACTGCCCCGTGTTGACCTTAGAGGTGCAAGTCCATCGGACTTGAACCTCTCCACACAAGACCACCGGACACAAAACCACTGATGATGTGTTGACCTTTATAAGTTACGTATTTTTTCTTGTTTTAGTTTACCAAGAAACGAAAGCCGGCGGAGGGAATCGTAAGAAAATATTGGCTTAGAAAATATCCGGCCAGGAACTCAAGACATTCATGTGTGCACATTGCACTTTGAAGACAGTGCATTCAAATCAGAAAAGCCTCCAAAACATCAGGCTATAACAAAATACAAAATATACGCGATCAATTCAGTTAAAACAGTGTTTTATTACATATCCTGCTCCTGCTTCACCACCAGTAAACTCTCGGATCCAGCTCCAATTCCGAAAATGAGGGTTTCCTTCGATTTCTCCGGGATCCCACCATCAGATCCTGACTTGGTTCCAATGGGACCACCTCAGAAATGCGCTCTTCATAACATAGTATAAAACAAAGTCGCATCCCGCTGTCTGTCTGTCCTTCCCTATGTATGCTTAAATCATTAAAACTACGCAACGGATTTGGATGCGGTTGTTTTAAATCATATGGGCAACGATCGGCCCGCGGGCCGGATCCGGCCCGCCTCGACTTTTGACCCGGCCCGCGAGACATTTTGAAATTTCGCGCGAAAACAGAGTACGCACGCTGTAACTATAGAACACTAAAGTGAAATAACAAACACTTCAAATAAATCGCACATCCTCTAAAAAACTGTCGTAACACAGAAAATGTATCATTTGAGTTAAGTATGCCATAAGACTCCAATTTTTATTTCCTACCACTCAAAAAAATCGCCATAACTGTAGTGTGATAAAAACTAACTCGGTGGCGCAAATGTCACTTTTTTACGGAGCGACAATGCGTTGACTCCGATCGACAACAGTGTCACATCATTGCTTGTGTAATGTGGACGAGTGTTGGTGCTGCTAAAAAACGTCGTAAATTGTACTACTTTAGGTAAGACATTTTGCAATACCTGTGATTGAGTGAGTGTAAAACTGTTGTAAGACATTATATTACTATTTTCTATCATCTTTACATTCAATTATTTGATTTCATATTTTACAAAACAGTAATATCACAGATTAGGACACTATATTACACTTCGTTGTACACTTTGTTTTTATAAGAACGTAAATGGTTGTAAGCTATGTTAGGTCACTTTTCAGCACTAATAATCTTGATCTTTGTTTCAAGTTCGATGTCAACTTTTCTATCCATGACTTTTTCTTTACTTTATTACTTACCTATGTACAATTATTTTTACAGATGACAGGGCTAAAATGGACTGATGGAGGCTTCAAAAAGCACTCAATCCCTAAGAGAAAATTATATAAAAACTATAACTAAGGGTATGTACTTAAGTTAATTTGTGTGTCTCTAAGTTAATTGGTAGATACTTATTAAAGTTTAAATGGAGTATTGATGTTAATCGAATTATACATTTTAAAAAGGTCAGCCAGTATTGCCACTCCAGAAGAAGCCTGGAAAGACACTGAACCTAAAGCACACTGCAGTAATGCTTTCCCTGAAAATCAATGGACAAAAACTGACGCAAATGATTCTTTTTCGGAAGATGACGATGATTCTGTGAAGGACCCTAACTTCAAGGCATATCCTTCCAGCAGATCTTCCAGCAGCTCGTCGAGTTCTTCCAGTAGCTCTCCGAGTTCTTCCTTGTCTACAAATTCGACAGTGCAACACGCTCGCCTTCACCTCAGTTACAAAATATAATAGAAAATCAAGATCAAACAGTTGTAAACGACGTAAGTTTGGCTCAAGAAGTAGAAGACAATAGACCCATAAAGAAAGGAAGAAAACGTTTAGTAAGAGTTGATGAGTGGCTGAGTAACAAAGCGAAAAAGCTGCGAATCACTGGTCAAGCATACGAATCAAGATCCAAATCGAAGAAATACATAGTACAAGGAGAACCTACAAAAGTATTTTATAAAGAAGACAAATTTTGCGAAGTTGAAATCACGCATAAAAAAACTCCTTGCAAAACATTTATATCAATAAAACCTAACAAGTGCAGACCTAAAATAAAAGAATATAAAAAAAGAGATCTTCTGAGTTTGGTAGAGAACAACCACATTCCAAACATTTATGGCACATTCTACAGAAATTTGTAAGAGACACTGATAGACACGCAAATTAACATTGAGTCAGAATAGATAACATTGAAGAGTTTAGTAAAAAAATAATATTAAAAGAGTTGATTATTCCCTAAGTTTTGTTTTATTACATGGAAATTAAGTTCAGATTTAATGTGAAAAAAGGACATAACATCGGATTTTTTTAAGTTTTTTCTTATTTTCTTCGTTATTATTGCTATCACCAAAAATATTTTATAAGTCAGGAAAAGATAAATATATTTCAAATACAGTAATAACAATTTAAGCTTATTATTCATTATTATTACAAGATACTAGTTGACGCAACATAAAAAAATATTAAAATGCGTTTTTCTCGAAACTGCTTTTTTTATGTTATGACAGTTTTTCAGAGGATGTGCGAAATGATAACCATTGCTTGTTAGGCTCGCTTTCTGTATGTAAAATTGTAGCGTGCGTATGCAATGAATAGGTAACAAACATACCGAAAGCGCAATGGCATCGCAGTATCGCTTGTAGCCTCACAAGATTACTTGTCATCCCTTTCAAGAAGAAGTGTAGCATAATTACTCAATTCGACAGCCAATCAAATAACAAATCGTTCGCAAGAAGAATCGTTTGTGTTTTTGGAAGTACCTACATACAAATGCGAACTTTTTCTCGATGATGAACACTAATAATAAGTCAAAATGCCGTACGAGAATCACAGATGAAAATCTGGAAAACTCGTTAAGCCTTTGCACAAGTGGAATTTGTCCAGATATTAATAAGCTTGTTTCTGAAGTTCAAACACAAATAGCACATTAAGCGTTACACGTAAAAAAAAAATAATTATTAAACATTTAAAATTTTAAACAATTTTTTTATACTTATAATAAAAAGATAAGTATATGGAAAAATCTTTTGTATTTCTTGTTATGGCCCGCAGCTGCATTTTTACATTAAGTTTGGCACGCAACTTGCCGAAGGTTGCCCATACCTGTTTTAAATAGATAGAGTGATTCAAGAGGTAGGTTTACATGTACCTATAATACATGCATAATATAGTAGAGGAACACTGACAATTTAAGAGGTTTCCGTGCAAAGCCGGGGCGGGTCGCTGAATCGCTGAAAAATGTAAATATATTTTCCCGTCGCCTATAAGTAAGTTCGTTCTGACCTTACTTTACAGTGGCGCTAACTGGTGAGTACAAAAACGGTAGCCCTCATTGATACAAAAAAAATATACAGTTGAACATAGAACATTTCCTTTTTTGATGTCGATTAAAAAGACAAGCTCGTCCATCGATATAATGTTATCGACTAGACGAACAAGTGAACATCCCTAATCCGCCATGTTGTTCTACCGATTTGTTTACATAGGTATCCAAGGAAAGTACATGCTTAGGGCACTTCCATAGACAATCGTTTTTCTGATGGAGCGACAGATAAAAATATGGCGCTCGAGGCATGACACCGGGTCTTGGGAAGAAACCACAATTTTACAGTTGTTCTATTGAGTTTTGGTCTATACTCCCTCTAATCTGGGCCAGCTAGTATCGGCGAGCCTAAATCAGAAGTGGGATGTAACCCATGCCTTCACGCCCATGGTTTTCCAAAAAGAGTATTCTTGGAAAAGGAAAAGGTTTCACATCAAAATGGCGTCCAATGGCTAGCTAATCGGAAATGAACCGGGACGCAGCAAAAAGGATAATTCTGTGCCGTTAAACGTACAGGAAATATCAAGATTCCTAGTATCCTGTGGTAATAGCAAGCGCTATGGATTTTCAGTTCTGCAAGGGTTTGTATGTGATGGTGGTAAGGTCTGATCGGTCCACATTTAAATTAGGTATTGGTTTTGTTAACGCTCAATTGATTTGTACATACCAAGGTACTAAAGGTAGCATGTTAACTTTGCAAGCAGTTCAAGTTAATTAATTTGATGTGACCATACCTACATTTAAATAACCCAAACTGCAGAAAAATCTCAAAAAGAAACTAAACTTTCTTGGTTCAACAAAGTCACAAGTAGGTGATTGATCAAAGCTGTTCAATGTGACCCTATGAGGCATAGCTGGTGATAATGTGTCCCAAAGTGTGAACGATGATGTACTGAGGTGGGAGAGGGCACCTATGTTGCATCTTTCTGTTGTGATTTATTGTTTTCAGATTTCTGTCAAAATGGAGAATGCCATACAGTGTGATGAAGCTACATTCAGCATGGAGGTGGTACAGGCTAACAAGGACATCCATGTTGCAATACAAAATGGAGCCTGATGATGGGATGTCATAGAAAATCAACTTTACATGGTCGGTAAGAGAATGAAGGGTGCCTGTTGATTAAGATAGGCCACATCAACCTGTCTGATTGTTGGTTTGGATTTCCAAGTAAGTGTTTGTTTTTATAACAAAAAAAAAAAAAGAATGAAACAATAAAATCATTTTTCTGTTGATTGTTATGAAATATCCAACACTTTGTATTAAGTTGCTGTTTTACTGTGTTGCCTTCATGTATCTGTTCAGTTAGGTACTCATTCAGAATTGTGTAATGTTATGTTGCACATGTTACTAAAATAAACAAGAAAATTACAGACTTGATATTGATGTTGAGGAGTGAAGTAAGTATAAACAAAAATACCTTCTTTCTAATACCTAACAGTATAGCTACCCGCAAACACAGATGATCATGCTGTGTGATTTATTTTATTATGTTGTCGTTTACTTTCTACTATAGCTTTAGATGTGTTTTGTTGTTTGCTCTGGACTTTCTTATGTTGTATTCTACTATAGCTTTTGATGTGTTTTGTTGTTTTCTCTTGTTCACATGGTTTCATTCTTTTCTATACAATCAGGGTTGTTGTTTTTCGTTTTTCCTCGGTTTCTTGGACTTAGTGGGTTGTACATGGTGGTACAAATGGGCATATTGAGAACGGTGTCTCAATATTGGCTCTACATGCATACGGTGTTGCATGGCAGAGTCGTGTTGGCATCTTGGGTTCCTAGACCTAAGATTAGTCCTCCAGACATAAACGGTGATGTCTGACTGGACAAGTGTGGGCTGGCATATTGAGTACGGTGTCTCAATATTGGCTCTACATGCAAACGGTGTTGCATGGAAGAGTCGTGTTGGCATCTTGGGTCCCTACACCCAAGATTAGTCCTCCATCTGACTGGACTAGTGTGGTTGGGCATATTGAGTGTGGTGTCGCACATGCATACAGTGTTGCATGGCAGAGCTGGTGTGTGCATCGCTCAATTTTGTGTTGTCTCTAAACAGTGATCAGATGTTGTTCGTTTATGGAGATAGTTCCATCTGGTGAGTCTAGTCTGATTAATTCAGTGTTGGCTTATGGATAACTGATGTGTTTTTGTTTCGGGTCCTCTCATCTCTCTGGTAGTACCACCGCGGATCTCATCTGTGGTCGCTAACTATCACTGGTTGTTTCCTAGTTGTCTGCACATGAGTGGGGCCTATACTAGGGCCGTTCTCACGAAATGGAGCGTTGTGGATGGCAAAGAAGTTGAGTGTGGTTATTGTATGTTGATGTTTTAACCTTCAACGTATCGCGGGCTGAAGCTAGCAACATTCTTAGTTTGTGGATGGAGGTGGCGGTAGGGTGTCTGTGCTGCGGTAAGTAACGTGCGTGCGGCGGGGCCAACTTGTGTCTGACTGATCCGTGCGTTGATCTCGGAAGGTTTATTGTCAGGTTGGACGAGCGATTTTGTGTAATTTCGGGTCTTTGTGCATTTCAGCACTGTCTGTGGTGATTGAGAGGAGCGTGGATGCTCCAAGGTGAGTATCATCGAGTCAATTGCGATCCCAAATCGTACCAGCTAGGTGAGCCAGGCTAGCGAGATTTTTGTTGGCTATTTCTCCGGGCTGAGAGTGGCTGTTCATCGGGCTGGCATGGCGGAGGCTATTTCTCCGACAAGACGGTGTGGATCTGTCTTAGTTTTGTGTATGTGGCTAAGTATCAAGGTGGTCATCAACTTAGTTAGGTACCTACCATATAACTTGTGGTGGCTAAGACTAGCGTCCGCGGACGGCCGCATGTCAGGTAGGCCGTAAAGACGCAGTTGGTGTTTTGGGTAGACTGGTGAAGTTTTAGTCTTTGGAAAGGGTCCTGTTACCATAGAGATATAGACCCCTTCTGTCTTTGGTTCTGTCAAAATGACACTGACAACTGAAGTGGAGCCTCCCCGTATCTGGCAATCATGATGGAGCGACAGATAAAATTAAGGCGCTCGAGGCATGACACCGGGTCTTGGGAAGAAACCACAATTTTACAGTTGTTCTATTGAGTTTTGGTCTATACTCCCTCTAATCTGGGCCAGCTAGTATCGGCGACTCGGCGAGCCTAAAAATCTTTTCATTTCGATTATTTTCGATGAAGTGTATAAGATGGGTTGCTAGCCGGTCTAGTATGTTCGTTGAGGAGTGAGTGTCTATTTTGCCCATAGATAAGAGAACTACTTATTTTATGATTTTTCCTCTGTGACAATGACAATGTCAATCAATGTCATGTCGTTATTGTTTTGTTGCTCAGAATCAGGGTTGCCAACTGTACGAGGTTCCTCGTACAAATACGAGATTTTTGGTCTTCCGTACGAGGTACGAGGACACAGTCAACCTCGTACAGTTTTGTACGAGATTTTGACTTAGAATAAATAATTAAAATTTTTAATTGTAGGTAGCATTTTATCTGTTGCATAAATCGTAAGTATTATATTTATTTTTCAAATAGGTATTGTATTTAATATAAATATTTTTGGACTCAATTACTGAAAACTGAAGATTTTTTCCGAACTGGTTCAGTTCGCCCTGTCTACAATGTCCCTACCCCATGCGATTGCTGACTGCGAACGGTTTTTTAGTACAGTACAGATATAAGAAACCGGCTAATAGGCTCCAGTTATTACTGGAGGCTCCAGTTGTTATATCTGGACATCCTCATTTCCACATCTCCAAGAGATGTTAACTAAGAGTAGTAGCCAATGTGAAAAACCTGTGTAAAAAATGATTTAAGCAAATTCCGTTCATATTTTACGTAACCTGATAAAGATTACTTATAATTTTAATACAAAGTTATGTTTTATGTAGCAGAAAACTATGGCAATGGTTCATTTTAGTGTAAAACGCCCAAAATTCAATGGTTTTACAAGCCTTAATTTTGATTTGAGCACATTTTTGATGCCTAAGAAATTAATGTACGAGGTTGGAATGCCAACGTACGAGATTTTGTACTGCTTAGGTACGGGTACGAGGAAAAAATGTCTATGGTTGGCAACACTGCTCAGAACAGAATTCGTTTGTCTGAGTGTTGTTGTGGGTGGTTTGTTTGTGGCGAAATTGCCGAAATAATTGATTTGTAGTAAATTTTATTGAATTGTTTGCAAGTGATTTGAAATTTTGTAACCATGCTAGCAGCTGTAAATAATATTTTAGTGTACTCTTTTCTGTTGTTCATTACATGTATCAGTATTGTTGCGCCTGGTGGTAAGTAGGTATTCACTATTTCATATTAGGTTACCTCTATTTACATAAAACTTTTAATCTACACTCCTATACATATTGGTGAAATGTAGATATTTAATCAGTTTGCCTGTAGTTATATTGGTCAAAAGTAATTAGAATCCGTTATTGACCTATACCTATGATTAAACGTAAAATCTAATATTTGTGTTGTCTAATTTCAGCCAACGATTTACACTTCTATGATGGGTCCACCATGGCTGATGTTATAGCTGGTGATATATTCTTTGAAATTATAGATCCACCAGAACTTCAGTATTCATACCGAATAAGACCTGCTAAAGATTTTGGCGCCCCTTTTGTAAGTATCGAAGTGTTGCTATTGCATTTGACTGATACTGATTTGTTAACTTGACAAGTTATATCGTTGTTAATCTGATTTACTTTCCTTTGATCTTACAGAATCAAAGTGTGGTTTTTGAAAAGGCACGTTTGGTGCCAACTGTCCCTCTGCATAGCTGCTCCGATATAAAAAACTATGACGCAATTGTTGGAAATATTGCTTTGGCTGAACGAGGGTAAGTTCTGCTACAGTGTTTCCATAAAATATTATGTAAATGATTTTTTAGTGCCTTAATAATAATAGCCTAGTGTAATGCCACCTGCAATTTGCTCATGATATAGTCTTAATGGCAAAGTTGCTTGAGGAGCTGAACCAGTAGCTGAAAAGCCTAGCTCCAGCTTCCCAATATCTCAGTATTGTCATGAATTCAGACAAAATGAAAGTCATGATCAATAACCACATTGATCCAGAACTGGTAGTTGTACATGGCCACCTTCTGAAAATTGGTTCTGAGTACACTTACGAGTACCTTGGGAATATATTGAAGTTGCATAAAAAGAATTACAAGAAGGAAGCCAAGAGGAGGATCCATCTAGGCTGGGCAGCATTATTATAACTTATTCAATTTCTCTCCACAAAGCCTAAAAACAAAAGTTTATCCATTTATCATGAATTCATGACCTATAGAGCTGAGATGTAGACACTCACAGTAGGGTTGGTCCGCCAATCCAAAGTTGTTCAGCATGCTATGGAAAGAGCTTGGAGTATGCTTGGAGTTTCTCTGAGGGGTAGGATTCTTAACAAATAAATCTCACAGAGAACCAAATTATCGACATACCTCAAAGATATAGTAAACTGAAATGGCAGTGGAATGGTTAATCTCACAAAGTAACCGGACTCCAAAGACGAAAGACTGTAGGCAGATGCAGCATGCTGAAGACAGGGCACTATGGTGCTTAATGATTTCTCAATACAAAGGCTTTGGAGCCCATGTCGAGATGTGGACTATCATAGGCTGATGATGATGCCATTTGATACCAGTATTCTAGTAACCTCACAGGATCCATAGTTCTGTGCTTACTGGACCAACAAGAACAAGCTTACTTACTCACTTACTTACTCTTAGTTTGTACAGGGTTGTTTTCTATGTATAATAAAAAATATTTATCAATCTGCTCATATAATATTATTATTATTATGTATATCAGGTATCTAGTACCCATAACACAAGCTTTGCTTAGCTTGGGGCTAGATAATTTTGTTTGTCCAGCGTTATTTATTTATTATAGTTTACTTTGCCTTTACATTGCTATCATTTATGGGCTTTGGTAGATTGAAATGTCTCTAACCAATAATTTGTTTCATTGTTTGGTTTGGTTATAATTATTTAAAACTTAATTAAAAAATTAAAATTGCTTGGTCCTCTCTGTTAGCTAATGCCACTGCTAAGCAAAGGCTTTCCCATAGTTACTAATTAATATAAGTCCATTTAAATAAAAAAGAAATGTTGTCAAAGAAGAAACAATACATTGAGCAGTTTTTGAACCCTTAGCTATATATTTTTAACAAACACTTAGCTATATAATGTTTCTGTAATGTATATTTAAAACAATATTACTTAATCTTATTTCTTCTTTAATTTCAGGGAATGCTCATTTGTGTTCAAGAGTCATAAGGCACAACAAGCCGGTGCGAGAGCTATTATCATCACAGAGTCTATTGCAAAATGGGACGACTCTTTGGATAGCCTTATAGAAATGGTTGACGATAAGTAAGTTGTAACTATCAATTAAATACAAAATATTAGTGCAAAGTGCATCACTACATAGTATAGAATAGAACAACCTCGCTTCCCGCTGTCTGTCTGCCCCTATGTATGCTTAGATCTTTAAAACTACGCAACATATTTTTATCCGTATTTTTTTTATAGATAGACTTATTCATGGAAGATTTATAGTATAACATGCATTAGTATCAGCATTGCACCCGTGCGAAGCTGGGACGGGTCGCTAGTTTTCTTATTGCTACTGCGATGACATTACTACTGCTAGTACTATACTAGCGACACACTCCAGCCTCGCACGGGTTCTAATAGTACATAGTGATGTTACTATGTACTATAAGTACCCGTGCGAGTGCGATTTGTATGTACAAATCAGGCAAGGCGTGGAGTGGGAACCGACCTCATCAACTTTATGACTGTTGTGATGTGAAAGCCAACTAAGAGAGCCTACCAGAGGAAGGGGAAAAATACACAGAAGGGAGCCACCCTTCCATGTATTTTGGAGCACTTTTCCCTTTCCTTGCATAGTGGTTGTCAAAATCGTTGTTGAGGCATGTTCTTAGCATCGTTTCATTTTCATTGTAGGTATGATCAAAAAAAGATGAGTCAAAAATCAACAGAGAATGTATGCAAGCTGATGAGATAAAGGCATAATAGTCCTATACTACGTACCTACGCTATAATATAGCCAGACTTGGCGTCATTACTTATAAGTATTACTCAAACTATCAATAATTATTGATAGTTTCTTTTGTTTTCTTCAATAATTATCAATAATTATTGATAGTTTGAGTAATAGAAAGGTTAAAAGCCTGACATACAAAATCATGCTCGTTTACGTTACCATTAAGCCTGACGTTCGGACATGGCACAAGTCTCCGCCGCCCAATAATAAATGTTTGTACAAAGAAAATAACAGTAGTTACTTATTAGAATAAAACATTATATCTAGTATATATACTATCTAGGGCATAAAAATACTAGGTATTAAATTTATCTGCATGCATTTTAATCTTTTTTTTTTTTTAAATAAATAATAATAATAAATAATGCTGGACAATCCACACAGCATCATCTAGCCCCAAGCTAAGCAGAGCTTGTGTTATGGTTACTAGATGACTGATATACGTAATACAATATTATTAAATAGATAGATATTTTTATTATACATAGAAAACGACCAGAACCCCTGAACAAATATCTGCAGATCGTATAAATATTTGTCCCGAGGCGGGAATCGAACCCGCAACCTCCTGCGTCGCAGGCGGACCTTCGCCCACCGCGCCACAGTGGTCGTCGAAAACTAGTTATTTAGTTAATTACTCTTCGCATGTTGTGCGTAGTTTTACTTGATATTAGTCTAGATAAATAATATATATGCAGATAATTTATTTTAGTCAAACTATGCGGTTAAGCTTACAGTATTTATTTTAACGCCTACCATTAAGAGGAGAGCAATGCTTTTTACCGTAATACAGTATATTCTCTAGTACGGAGGACAGTTACTTGATCATGGGTAATATGACACATAAAACACTATATAGCCTTCTATAAATTGAAAACCTTAACTTTAAATATTGCTACTTTACATTTAAAATAAACTTTATTAATTATAAATGTAAGTGGGTTTACTACGAACCCATTTTGTGCTGGAAGAACACCAACGGTCCCTCGACTTCATCAGGGTGAGTGCGGCTCACGTCGCGCTCTTATCCTAATAATCCCGCTTACATTCATAATAAATTCGTCAAACTACGATTTTATATAGTAAAACTTTACTTTACCTTACCTTGCTTTACTTTACTTAACCTTACTTTACTTTATAATTATTAATTGTATAATTACTATTTCCAGAATGGAGCTAGATGTCAACATACCTGCCGGGTTCCTGCTGGGACGAAGCGGTTTCAAAATACTGAAGACATTGAGGCTGCTTATGAAAAGCTATGCTGTCATCAACCTACCTGTCAATATGACGCACTATAAGATTAAGGACATGAAACAACCTCCATGGATATCATGGTAGATAATTGAGACTCATGTTCTTATGGGCTCTTTTATTATTAGCATTAAAATTACTTTCTCTCCGGTATGCTGAACAGCAGGCTTATTGTCTAACTTGAAATCCATTACCAGTGAACTTCAAACCGATTACCAGTTGTAGACTCAGTGAGAATGTTGTCGATATTGTCTAATTAATATTAATTAATGTCGTATTCAACTGATCTTCGGTTTTCTATTTATACAATAGGAAAGTGACAATCGAAGTCCAGCCTAGGTTTGTAATGCCAAACTGAAACCGATTACAGTTGAGTTAGACAAAAGAGACGCTGGTTGGTGTTTCCAACACCATTAAACCCCATCTTTTAATCGACTGCCCAAAAAAGGCTTGTTATGGTATGCAGTTTATCCCATCGTAACTTTTCAATGCCTGAACAGAGTTAAATGTAGGGGGTATCGTTAATGTCCTGAGATTTTCTTAGCCAAGCTTGCCTTATCTGAGAATTGAAATACCCAAAATTAAAAAAAAATTGACATTATTTTACTATAAAAACTATCGTAGTTTGAAGAATTCATTATGAATGGTGTTCTTCCAACACAAAACAGGTTCGTAGTTAACCCGCTTACATTAGTAATGAAAATAGACACTCCCTATTTTATTCTACTCAGCGATAGGATAAACCTTGCATTAACCCCAGTGACGCTAGCTGTAACTGATAAATTAAGGCAGTCGTGTTTATCTGTAAATTTAACATGTAAACGCATTCATAGCTAAAGTCTCTCTTAATTATGATCATGTCAGTAATTTGTTGCTACAGAGCAAATTTCAATATACATATATATGACTGTTATGTTAAATTTAATTGATTGATTTGTTTTTCTTACACAAAAAGTGGTCATAGTTATCTTTTGATTAATGCTATTTTATGCAGGTGCCTCTTATCTACCTTCGAACCAGTTCACCGAGAACTGAACGTATAGTAAAAATATTTGTATTTATATGTATATAGTCACAGATCCTACTTATCGCACCAAGTAGGTTTTTATTTATTATGAGCTTAAGTTATAATTATATTTATTCACTGTATAAAAGTACCTAATGCTAGTACTTTATCAGAAGGATAAGATTCTTAACGAATACATCCCCACACAGAATCAAAGTCACCGACATAGCTCAAAGAATTAGTGGCAGTTGGCCATATTTCGCGAAGAAACGACATCCGCTGGGGAAAACTTGCTCTTGAATGGAGACCGCGACTCGGTTTACGTAATGTAGGATGCCCTCCGGTCAAGTGGGATGATGACCTGCGAAAGAATGCTGGCAGATGCTGGATGCGACAAGCTGAAGACAGGTAGCTATGGCGCTCATTAAGGGAGGCCTTTGTCCAGCTGTGGACTAGGTAATATGGGCTGATGATGATGATGAATGCCAGAAGCTGTCTAATTCTAATTAGATAAATAGACGTCAACTAAAGCCATCCACGATAAAAAATATTTTTCTTTGCATTCACTGTACCTATATACTATATACTGATGTAGTATAATTATAATTGAAAACGATTACGTATCAGTTATTTCTCGCGTACCTTGTCTATACTAATATTATAAAGAGGAAAGATTTGATTGTTTGTTTGTTTGTTTGTTTGTTTGTTTGTTTGTTTGTTTGAATTGAATAGGCTCCGAAACTACTGGACCGAGTTAAAAAATTCTTTCACCATTAGAATCCTTAATTTTCCGTGATGAACATAGGCTATAATAATATTTTCAAAAAAGTTAGAGATCCGCATGAAAAATTCAATAATTGAACCGTGGGCTGTATATTCAACCTCTTTTTCTATTATGGCGCGTCAGAATAGAAAAAGAGGTTGTATAGCGCACGGTGCTTGCTTTTTCTCTACGGCCAGTGTCAGTTATGGAGTGTCGAGTCAACGTCAAAAACCCCAATGCTGTTAAAAAAAGTAAAGATCCGTATGAAAACTGTGAAACCCATCGTTTTAGTGTGTATAATTTCTGAAATTTTTGTTTAATACCCGTGCGAAGCCGGGGCGGGCCGCTAGTGTTACTATAAACGTAAGGGAAATAATAACCGCCTGTTCCACATATCCCTACTAATCTATCCCTACTGGTAGGGAAGAACGGATTTTTTTTCCACCTATTACTACTAGGGGGGAACGTGGTCGTTTTACTTCCATGTATTTCTACTATGATAAAGTACAAATACGAAGAAAAATCATAAAAAGTCCAGGAGTAACTCTCATCCTATTTTCAGACATTCCCTAAGTTCCCAATTTTAAACATCTCTCCTGAATGCGCCTGTTCCACATATCCCTACTAATCTATCCCTACTGGTAGGGAAGAACGGAATTTTTTTCCACCTATTACTACTAGGGGGGAAACTTGGTCGTTTTACTTCCATGTATTTCTACTATGATAAAGTACAAATACGAAGAAAAATCATAAAAAGTCCAGGAGTAACTCTCATCCTATTTTCAGACATTCCCTAAGTTCCCAATTTTAAACATCTCTCCTGAATGATTATAACAGTGGATATAAGTGGAAAAGTATCCCCCCTAGTAGTAATAGGTGGAAAAAAATTCCGTTCTTCCCTACCAGTAGGGATAGATTAGTAGGGATATGTGGAACAGGCGGATTAAAAGTCTTTGTTAAAGAATCGCGAATGTTCAAACCTTTATCATTCATTACAGAAAACGGTCTTTATAACAGTAGTTTATTTGTACTAAGGATATCGTGTGTACAAACAACCTAAACCAAAGACTTGCATACAGATTACAAATCGCTATAACACATTTATATCATTATCACATTATATAGGCTGGCACATTAAGAACGGTCAGTATGGCAAAGTCTGAAACTATAAGACATACAAAGATTTCTTCTTTTGAACCATGTCATCGATTTTAGTAACAAGAAAAACTGCATTCATAGATTTAGCCAGCGTCTCCTAGATGCTGGCTGCACTGCCTCGCTGTATGGCAATGCTGATGCGCTGCGCCAGAAACTGACCAGTTGTATAGGATTTAAGGCGCCGGCGACCGACGGATGAATTACCCATACCTAGAAACCTAATACCAAAATTATTTGTAATTTGAGCATATTTTCACTATGATGTGCTATAATTTGTAATAGTATTTACATAGGTTCCTGACACAAGTTTTTTCGAAAATATTTACCTATCTATACAAATACGTGTTTTCTTTGCAAAAATACGTTTTGGTTAATTTTTATTTCAGTAAAATAATTTGGAAAAAATATTGTGGTAGGAACCTAAATGAATACAATTTTAGCTGATCATGGTGAAAATATGCTTGTATAACAAATTGGTATCACGTTTTCTATAATTGGAAATTCCTCCGTGTAGCCAGAGCCATTGCAAATATTATCTTCATAACTAAGTCTCAGTATAAAGTAACGCGTGGTGTTACATATATTTTAATGTAAGTAGGTACCTAGAACTTTACCTAGACTATTATGTGAGAATATTTATCTAGTCCTTAGTGACTAAGCAATATTAATAAGTTTATAATAGAAATCAATTCTAAAATATTATAGATACTTTCCATAAATAAATTGCGTACCACAATGAACATGTATATTTTAATTATTGGTGTAAATAATCAACGGAACTGAAATAAAATCACTTTAAATCCTAAGCATAGATTATTTTACACAAAGAAAACATTCCTTTATTAAAAAAAAACAACGATATAAGACTTTCTAAACTTAGCTTGTCTCATCCGGGAATCGAACCGCCTAAAAATTTTATTCTACTCAGCGATAGGATAAAATCTCTCTACAAGAAAGAATTTTAGAAAATATTTGATTACAGTTTTTAATTATTTAAAATAAAGGAATTTTTCGTTTCAGTAAAATAATCTATTTCGGGATTTAAAGTTTATCTTCAGGGCCCATTGATTTCTAATCAAACTATGGAAACAAACCAATGATGAAAACCTTATATTGAATAGAATAGAATAGAATTGCATACTTTCATTATGAATGTGGGTTGACGAACTTGTTTGTGCTCGCTGGGACGTTGAGCCCTCGCACCGCACTTACCCTGAAGATGTATGGACGTTGGTGTTCTTCCAACACAAAAAAGGTTCGTGGTGAACCCGCTCATAGCACACAAATATTATAGGTTCATGAGATAGTTGTTTTTTACTTCTGAACGGCAAAATTATTGACAGGTTAGCAATTTGCAATTATTTGCAAAAAGGCTTAGGTACTATAAAATATGAGATTATCTACATTCTAGAAGATAAAAAGTTTTGGGAAAGTTGACGACCTCTGTGGCGCGGTGGGTGAAGGTCCGCCTGCGACGCAGGAGGTTGCGGGTTCGATTCCCGCCTCGGGACAAATATTTGTACGATCTGCAGATATTTGTTCAGTGTTCTGGTCGTTTTCGTCGTTTTATATAATAAAAAAATATATCTATGTTGACATGTCCAAGAGTCCTGTAAGGCCTAAAGGAAATAAAGCACTTTTATATTTGGTGTTTTTATAATATTCAGCTGAAGTTTTGCAAGGGTATGAAGCCGTGGGCAAATACTATATCCTAATGAATGTATCAAACTGTGACTGTTTTATCCTTTAAGTAGCTGACTTGACTTCTTCGTAAATTATGTACAAGGTACTTTATTACTCTAAGACCATCGATCGAGGTATTTTAGGCCGGCGAATAGATGATTGATGTCTAAAACCCTAAAACCCTAAATTCAGGACATTTGGACTGTTTGATAAAGTTGTGAAATAAAAATGTACCTTACCTCGTAAGTGGTCGTTGTCAAATTTTTATTTTATTTATTTACAAGATATTATTTTCTTTAATTACATTTATCGTCAGTTTTCGTTTCGTTCATTAAGAATTTTTGAAACCTCAAGTGACTCAAAAAAACTAAATAAATAATGCTAGACAATTCACACAGCATTATCTAGCCCCAAGCTAAGCAGAGCTTGTGTTATGGGTACTAGATAACTAATATACATAATTATGAATAATGTAAGTGACATAGATAGATATATTTTCCATTATAGAAAACGACCAGAACACCTTGAACAAAAATATTTGTAGATCGTACAAATATTTGTCACGGGGGGGAATCAAGCCCATAACTTCTGCGTCGCTGGCGGACCTTCGCCCACCACACCACAGAGGTCGTCAAAACTGAGACGAGCATATAATCTGAATCGCGTTTGAGTAGGGGGTTAGTTGTTATAGTCAAAGGTACCTACTGAAACTTCCATACCTGAATTCGTCAAAGTATAGGTAGCTTCTATTATGTAGAGTGTTTGAATAGGTAATTTAACAATCGTTCTTTGTAATTACTATTCCGTTTGAAGAAGCCTATTATTTCGATAGTAATTATTAGCTATGCATATCCTTTCGTGGAAATATAAACTGCTTCGTCAACCCTAAAATTACAAGGAATTATTCGTGTATTCTTCAGGGACATGGAAAGTAGGTTGAGGCATGAACCTTTAATATTTAATGCTTCGGTGTAGCCAGTATAAAGGGGACCATGTAGTCTGAAGTAATTAAATGAAATCCCTCGTGAATGGTGTCTTTTGTTGACTTATACAGATCAGCTTTGCCTGGTTTGTCGTTGTATTTTTTTATGATACAAAACCACTATGTTGTAGCTATGTATTCAGGTTTGTAAAGATTTGTACTTAATTGAGGTATTACTAGGTGCCATATAACTTGGCAGGTACGGCAAGCAGAAAGTTGGCCTATCGCCTTCACGAAATAAAAAAAAAAAGCATAAACTAAAATTTTTGTTTATCTGATGCTGCCCTGGTGAAAGCATACCTACTATGCTTTTACTACGATACCCCAAGCGACACCTATCGCTTTAGGTTTGTACGACAGAGAAGCGATGCCCGATGTTTTTACTTCATTTTGCGATTTGTCTTGCCACTTACTATAAACCCATAACCATCCATGATGTAGGTAAGTACTTATATATTTTATAAAGTAGGTATATAATAAGTTTATGCGCATAGCCCATACTAAGACCTCTGGTAGGAGCGCAGCAAGGTGCGAAATATATAATATACCTATGAAGGACTCGAAAACGAAGGAAGTATTTCCACAAAGTTTCTTAAGCTATTCCGCACAGCCTGTGCACAGCACTCAGTAATCTGACTTACTTAGAGGCATTAAATTTGGGTGAACATTTAGTGTTTTAACGCATTCTTCGCCCAGTCACCCAGCCCTTCTGGACTTACAGATGTGCGTCGTAGTCGCAGGTCAGTGAAAGTGTTTATGGCCTCTGTACTCAAGCCTTAAACAAAAATTTTGTCCATACTAATATTATAAAGGGGAAAGATTTGATTCTTTGTTGGTTGTTTGAATTGAATTATAGGTTCCGACACTACTAGACCGATTTGGAAAATTCTTTCACCATTAAAATGATAAACAAAGGCTTTAGAATACTTTAGAAAAGTTGGGGATCCGTATGAAAACTTTGTGTGTGTGTAAATAATTTTGAAATTCTGTAAAATACCCGTGCGAAGCCGGGGCGGACTGAAAGTTATTTATAACTTATAAGTTTAGGGAGTTATATTGATGTCGTAGGTATGACTCAATGTTACCTTTTATAAAAGCTCTTCCTCAAACGCTTTTAATTTTCACAAACAACAAAGATAATGTCAATGTTTCCTTCGAAGCCTTGACATTATCTATGTTGTTTGTCGACGTTAGCATTGTCCATCTTACGTGTAAGGCTTAACTTAATACCAACTTAGTTTTTTAGTCATTATTTTTTTCAAAAGGTTTGTTCGCTAAGTCATAAGTACTCCTCCTGATGATTAAAGTTACTCAAATAAACCTCTAACTAATACTACTACCTACTTTAACGCTTAAAAAGCCGCGCGCGTTTCCGACACCTGAGAGGAGATATACATATATTTACCATATACTTACCCATAAATTAATGTTATTTTTTGATGATAAAGGAATATACCTAATAAGGAGAAGTCGTTTATTGTCACTGACCGGCTTTAAACTCGAAAAAAGCATTTGGTTCGGAAATGTTTTAGGCACACAACTAACGAAACTAGGTCCCTACATAACTTTAAATTTTAATATTTGAAGAACCATAGGACAAATGGACTTTCTACATACTGCACAGTCAACATAATACATAAGGTACTATAGGTTTGCATCTGTCTGCTCTGTGTTCAGGTTCAGTTCAAAACCAGTTCAAACGAAAGTACGTACGTAGGTTACAGAAAGTTCCAGGTCAACCTATCTTTGTACCAAGTTTCATCAAAATCCGTTTTTTGCGTAAAAGAGTAGGTAACAAACATCTATCATACTTATAATCTTTCGCGTTTATAATATACGTCGATTCTGTAAAATGTATCACAACCTTCTGGGAGTAAAGTACGTCCATTCGTGTTAGCTGTTAGCAAATATAGTTGCGTGCTCCAAGCAGCATAAAAACTTCTAGCAGCCAAGTGAAAAGCATTTTATAAAGCAATATTAAACAAGAACTAATGTTTGTTCGTGAATGCTATGCTAGCTGGTTTAATTTTCATTTCTAATTCGAGATACCTTAAAATAGAGTAAAGAGAGATTCGACACGAACTGTATTTTTTTAATCGTCTAAAAGAGTTGAGGCCTAGGATAGGAAACTCGAACTAGGTACCTTTTACCGCAGTGTTCTTGAATTATTTCTTAGCATCATGCGACATTCCATGGGAAATAGGACACACGTGGTTTATATAATAAGGCTAGTACCTATCGATCGATATTCGATATGCTATTAGCTAGAATAGAACATGATAGAACCTTCGATCGCAGGGAACTGTAACACATGACGGTGGCAAAGCGATTCTTGGACATAGGTATCTGTTTATTATTTCAGTTTTCGTTGTATGTGACCTTGGTGCGAAGACCAAAAATTGTACATTCGGCAAACACGATCGCTACAATGTCGTAGGTCTATCAAGTGAGATATTGGGGACTATTATCTTATACATTATATTACCGCTACACCACCTAGGTGAATAAGCTTGGGTGAATTAAGTTTACGAAGCCAAAATATCACGTCCTATGGTACCGTACCAGACCATCTCGTTACCAAATTAACGTCTACCAAGGTAACTTTATTTGTTTGTACTCGGCTAATGTAAGTAATGAGACGGTAAATGCGGGCTCATTGCGTATGCGCATCGATATCTCGCAATTTGAATAGATGCGCTCGAACAGCCGCGAACAAAGCATAATCAACCGGAAGCGATGCGATAAACAAACTGGTTTCGAAGGAATTATGGATATTGATACAGTTAGATACGAAACGACATACCTACAGGGCTCTTAGGTGTTTCTGATATATTGGAGGTATTAATACAGTTAGATACGAAATGACTTACCTATAGGGCTCTTAGGTGTTTCTGATATATTGGAGGCTTTCACGAGAATTTTTCTATTTATTAACCGACTTGGAAAATAGGAGGAGGTTATATGTTTGGCTGTATGTATTTTTCTTATATTATATGTTCGTCTATTTCTCTCGAATCGCTATTGTATAGACAATAATTCCGAGGTGGTCCCATAAAACAATACTTCCATGTGTCTTTACCCCGCAAAACTTAAAAACAGTGTAAAATTAAGGGATTTAAAGTCGGCAAAACAATCCAATTATAGATATAGATCAGTTGAGCTACCAGTAGATTGTTTACTAGTAGTAAAATATATTCATGTCAATTCATACAAGTTCTCATTTGGTTATTTCATCTTCTTCTTCATTATCTTCTTTGTCTACTCCTAATCCTACTTGAAAATGCCGATGGCCAGTGTACAGGACCACATCTTCCTCACGAGACGGTTGGCAGTTAGGCTTCACAGTTTCAGGTTTAATTTAAACCCTTTCTGTTTTAACTTTGGCACGATATTATTTTACATCATCACGCTCTAATATCCTCTGCATTTAGTCCGACTACAATAGTAGTCACGCCCGTAGATTTCTCTACAGTGAACAATGTTTATGTATAAAAAAGTGCTCATGCTTGGCTAACCAAGCGCGGCGGACATGGCATGTGGACCGTGCTTTATGCGCCATCTTGGATGTACAGATTGGGTTGCGCGCGCGCCTAACCGGCACTCGTTTTGCTGTTCATTGACTGTTTAGATTACTTAGTACAACTATATGCCCCTGTGCTCAAAGTTCTTCTAATACTCAGGCTAGATATTAGTAGATGTACTTTTTGTATCCAATGAGACCGGGATCCCAAAACGTTTCATTGCATTGATTTGAATATCCTTAGAATTTATGTCTGTATGCAATAGAAGCATAGTTTAGACAAGGGAGACTTAATGCTCGCTAATTACAGTAATATGAGGTAGTTTTCATACTTGTGGATCTCCAATATTACCCAGATACTAATTAGGTACATTGGTGTTCTCAGAGGAGAATCTAGCCAGTAGGTAGGTACTTACTTACTAATATTTATTAGGTTATTCTGCTTAATTTTTTTTCTCCAGGAAAACCAGCGCTATGGCATGATCTGCTCTACCATAGCACATGCTGGATGGAGTCTGATTTTGTCAGCTTTCCTTTATTTTTATATTTATCTTTCTACATTTTCTGACAAAATAAATATAGAATTATCAGTACTATTTTAACGGATACTTATCGGTTAATTTTCCCGATGTTTCGTCGGGACACTGTTTGTTAGTGTAGTGTGTCGTCCGAATGTGAGGGTAGTTTGAAATAATGCTGCCCCCGCTTCGCAGAGGCGGTAGCTCTAGTACTCCAGTCATCTCGTGACCACTTCAGTGTGTAAACCTGTTAAAACATCGGGAAAAATAGGCAAACAAACGTGATTAATACCCGTACTATATATAACTAGTACTAATAACGATGTGTTCGATCGCGTAACTTCATCACTACATAGTATAAAACAAAGTCACTTCCTCTGTCCCTATAACCCTATGAATGCTTAAATCTTTAAAACTACGCAACAGATTTTGATGCGGTTTTTTTTAATACATAGAGTGATTCAGGAGGAAGGTTTTTGTATCAGCATTGGAACCGTGCGAAGCCGGAGCGGGTCACTAGTTCAAAATAAAATAAAATAAATAAATTTTACCTTACTCTATTAGTAAGAATCAAGATATGCATTTGCATAACTTTACACAGATACGATAATATGTTAACAGTCTTGGCCTAGCAGCCTAGATAACTAGGGATCTAATTGTTTTCGGCAGCACGCAAAGGCGTTCGAGTCGGATTTCTAATTGCTTCTCTTAGCGTCCCTGAAGGCTAAACCAATTAAGCAAACAATAGATAATAATGCGATTTATATCAATATTAATGTACGAAGATGGCCTTGATTGGTTTGAGATTATTTGTGATAGGTACTTTGAATGTTTCGTAAGAGAACTAAAGTAAATCGATAATATGAACGCATGTTATTTTGTTAACGTATAAATCTCTTATGAACAAACACACATCAGAAACTTCCAAAGTGTGTAAGAAGGTGGGTAGATAGACCTAACCGAAATCGAAAAACTCAGCAACTCTACATTTTTTATTACCCTACCCGGTTTTATAAAAGATGGAGGTACTTTAATATTTTATAGAATGTAAATTGTTTGGGGACTTTAGTCGACATCTTACGTTTCGTCAGTTATTATAAAAATAACTAAATTCAACGTTAAAAATTAAACTTCTGTTGGTAGGGATAAAATTAGCAGCCAGTGATTAATTTTCGAAAGCCTTTTCAGGCGGCAGTCTCTCACAAAGCAATACAAAACAGATACTCTATATTGCACGGCATAGAGAGAAATATAAACACAGAAACAGTTTATTTATTTATACTTGCCATGCCAGTTGCACAATAGGTGGCCTTATCGCTAAGAGTGATTTCTTACACGCAACCAAAAAAAGTTTGGCGTTCAAAAATCTGTAAAGCAGGTTAACATTCGAGTATTTATGACGATCTTTCATACATAACCTTTTGAATATCGCGTCAACCTTTAGATATATTTATAATTTAATGTAAGTACCTACTACACAAAGAAAAAAACATTAGAAACAAAGATTATTAAAGTAGAGGAAGTATAAAGGGCGGCCTTATCGCTTACCTTTGTGAGAGAAAAATAAATGATTTATTTTATTTATTTTCTGGATGTCACAATAAGGTTAGGTATTTTAGCCAAATACCCATAAGGCAATGGGTCTTTTGCTCTAGCGTGAATAGAGTAGACACCTCAGAATGGCTGTGTCAAAAAGGGACACAAAATATTACACAGAGCTCTCTGGAGTTAAGCTATAGCTACCGGATATAAACTATTATTTTAACATTCCACCCATGCGTTTCTTGGAAAACTTGGCGCAGTAAACATACTTCAAACTAGTTCTTGCATCTTTGAGACCATTGTGCGTTAAGGCGGCATGAAACAGAACCAATAAATTGCAAATCCAAATTGTTGCATAACAATCCGTAAGCCACGCAAGACAATGAAGTTACATAACTACATAGTGTAAGAAATAAGCCACGCATTGTAAGGCATACCGCTTACATAAACTTTACTGTCATCAATTTAATCGTTTATTGTTCTTTAGTGACCAATGGATCGGAACTATGATGTAGGTATTTGCAACAAGAGGGTAGGAATCAATTACGCTATCGGTATTGTTGATTCGTTTTATACATCGTGGTCGATCACGATCACTGATGCGAAATTGGTTACTAATCTCCATGGGTTTACACTATACACTAGCCAAACGCAAATGTAAAAAAAAGGTAGTGAAGAAACCACCGGTACTTAATATTTTTTGTTATGTGTGGAAGTTTATTTACGAATAAACTTACTAAACCTAAAATTAACTACACGGATTTACATAACTGGTAAAAAATTTATCGGTCCTTCAATAAAATAAATATTGGTTTCAATTATATCTGAAACTTGATGCCAAGCAAAGAGCTTGGATTGTTTAGAAACATTCCACATTGAATTTGACTAGTGTATAGGTGTTAATCACTTTTCAAGCGATTGCAGGACAAATAAATTAAGTAGGTTGGGTGTCAAGGTCTCATAAATCACCAGGTACTCGTAGGTAGGTAAAGATGCAATTTATAAAAGTCATTCGAACCGATATTTTTAGTTGAAAAAGGTACTGTAAAATAGAGTAGATAAGCTAAGTAACGTGTAATACTAGTTTATTTAGGTTATGTTTCATAGAAAATCCAAACGTACGCGTATTAGTAGGTACAGCTAAGTTCATTTAAAAATACCACTTAATAGGCTATGTTTCATAGAAAAACCAAACGCACGAATGGAATTTTAGAGCTAGCCACGCAACCTACACAATTGCCCGTGGAAAATGACCTCTCGTTCGTTTTATCACGATTTGCTTTCATTTTACCATGCCTTTACTTCAGTTAAGTAGGAAGCTGGTTACCTGGATAGCTTGAGAATAAAACCACAGCCATTATGTGCTCAGACTTTTTTTATAAAACTTATCCAGGGATTAGATGAAATACCTAATTGGATATGAGTGGTCGTAAAGCTTATTTATAGAATCTTCAGTAACCTCTGTATTTTGGGCATTCTGCCGGTTTAAATTAAATCTCCGTTAAATCTCCTTTTAAAAAAATATAAATGAGATACTGGAATTTTAGGTACAATTGTAATTTTCGCGTCTTTGTTCTATAAATTCATGACACATTTGCCCTCGTCCATGCTTGACACATTATCATCATAACTGCGCACAAAAAAGTCCATTGCTGGGCATTCTGCTTAGCTTGGGGCTAGATGATGCTGTGTGGATTGTCCAGCATTATTTATTTATTTATAGGGTTCCTTTATAAGATGCCACAAATTAGCGGTTCAAACCCGCCTAAGGCATACTTACAACTTCCACGCGTACTTGGTTCCTTGAACGAGATGCTTCGTCTGATTATGATTTAACCATAGAATTTTTTTGGACATCCTAAATATCTGGCCTTACGTGCAAAATGTACCTGTTTTTGACAATTCTTCCAGTTTTCAGTGTCAACTGTAAGTTGGCTAGCGAAGCAATGCTTAGAAATTAAATGGTTTGAAAAAAATAAAAGAAATGTAGTGAAAAGGCACGCCATGCATACTAAAATAGCATTATGAAGGATAATAGTAAAGTTCGTGTTCGATTGTAATCTTGTAATGTCACTTATGTACTGCACTTACAATGTTTCAGTTTTTACTGAGTTTTTTAAATATGGGTGTAGTATAGCTGTAAGTAATACCAGTATTAGGTACCTGACAAGAACCCTGTTAGTCATAATTTTTGTTAGGGTCTACAAATCGTAGAGTTTCGTAGCAAAGAGCTACGACCGCTCAGGGGTCCCTTGTACCTATTGTAGGAGTTTATGTCAGCAAGGCTTTTACTTCTTTTTTTTAATAAATACTTGTTTTAAAGTTACTATTAAAATACCTAATAATAGCCTGAAATTGGTATAAAACTAGAGTATCTATAGTTAGAATAATTCGCAGCAGTTTATCGTAGCAAAAGTTGCTACGAGTAGAAAAAGCAGAAGCTTTTTAAAAAGTTTCCCTTTGGTTTGTAAGATTAGGCAAGTGAACTTTAACTAAAATAAAAAATAGGTAACGCTGGATAATCCACGCAGCATCACCTAGCCCTACGCTAAGCAGAGCTTCTGTTATGGGTACTACATGACTGATATATATGTATAATACTAGCGGTCCGCCCCGGCTTCGCACGGGTATTAAGAGGCCAGCGGAGGACGAATTGCCCATACAAACGTAATACCAAAATTATTTCTAATTCAAGCATATTACCACTTTATTATTGTATTATTTGTATTCGATTAGTGTTTATCTAGGTTCCTAGATAGTTTTTTTTTTTTCAAAATACTTACCTAAAATTAAATGAAAGCCAATCGCGTTTTGCATATTTTTTTTATGCCAAAATTGACAAGTTTTCTCCCTATCTGTTTCTTATTAAAAACAACAATATCTTACGTGTTGTTTGTTAAGGAACATAGCTTAGATTGTCTAGTTACAGAATAACCATACTATGTAAAGAATACAAAAAGTTTTCATTCATCATTTTTGGTATTACGGAACACAGCCAAATTCATACCAAATTTTAAACGGCTAATATTGCTATCGCGTCGTCGTCGTCCCGCGCGCGCCAGCAAAACAGAGATAGCGATATTCGGGGCGATTTTTGCACGCGCCTCGAGTTGAAGTTGCGAGCGAGGGTCGCCGGGTTCTTAAACAAAAATTTCAGAAATTATACACACTAACACGATGGGTTTCACAGTTTTCGTACGGATCCGTTACTTTTTTTAACAGCATTGGGGTTTTTGACATTGACTCGACACTCCATAACTGACACTGGCCGTAGAGAAAAAGCAAGCACCGTGCGCTATATATTCAACCTCCTTTTCCATTATGACGCGCCATAATAGAAAAAGAGGTTGAATATACAGCGCACGGTTCAATTATTGAATTTTTCATGCGGATCCCTAACTTTTTTGAAAATTTATGTAGCCTATGTTCATCACGGAAAATTTAGGATTCTAATGGTGAAAGAATTTTTCAAATTGGTCCAGTAGTTTCGGAGCCTATTCAATTCAAACAAACAAACAAACAAACATACAAACAAACAAACAATCAAATCTTTCCTCTTTATAATATTAGTATAGAAAATATATTAAATAGATAGATATTTTTTCTGCAGATAGTAAAAAATGTCCCGAGGCGGGAATCGAACCCGCAATCTCTTTCTTCGCAGGCGGATCATCGCCCACCGCGCCACAGAGGTCATCTCTCCTGCGTAGTAGTACCAAATTTTCGTGTAGGTAGTCTGTTTTATCGACTCGGCCCTCCCTTTCCTAAAACGTCAAACATCCCAATAGAGCGCATGTGCGGAAAATGACACCGCTGACATTCAACCACGCTTAGAAAACCACTGCGAAGCATTTCACCCTAAATTAGCACTTTTCTTACTAAAAAAACCTATAAACTTCTACTGAGACAAACTAAAAACCCTTCTTGTTTCACCTGCTAGTTATTTCCATCGAAGTGACTTGTAGAACCTTTGTTATGTAGGCAGTTTTGTGATCTAACCAAACTAACATCTATCGGCCATAATTTGATCAAATACTGTAAAAATAAAGTAATAACAGTAAAAGTGGATGGTGAAAACAAAACTATGGATCCAAGAGTGCTGTTGTGACTTACTTTCAATGTATTGTAGTAGAAACTGTGGTATGAAAACAATGTGCAAGGGTGTGTTGGAACCACTTTGCATCACAATAAATATGCAGTGAATTCCACGCGATAAACAAGAAATCCCGATGTCTTAGCTTAGGAACAAAATTATCAAAACAAATACATATCATTGCTGTGCCTGTAGATTTAAAATATCCCTTATATTTACATTTATACGAGCGTTATTTATATTTGAACATTTTAAGTATACATTGATGTAATATTACTGGAACGTGCAACAAGCGATCTTGCTGAGGACAAGTCTGCCGAACGAAGTCTTTGGTGAGTTTTTTTATTCATTATTTACATATAGGTATGTCATTAGTTATTTACATTATGATGACCAATCATAATGAGAGAATACATATATTTTATTATACAATCATTCATTATAAAATACCAAGCGGTTTTCAAAACAGCTATTGAAGGAAAGAATTCGGAAACATTTAATTTCATTCACTTTGCCAGATTAAATTTATTATTACATTACAAATAGCAAAAAAATTATTTACCCAAAGTTGTTATTACAAAAATTTAAAAGAAAATACAATGAGGCCAATAGGGCCTATGCAACTGCAAAGGCATTTCTTAGGTAATTTCAACACATATTTTATGATTGCCTAGTTTCTATTAATTGCTTAGCTAGGTTAACGAATGCAATTAAAAGGTAAGTATTTATAATCAAGTATGCCAATTATTAACAAATATCTCCTAGATATACTCATACCGTTATGACATGCTGTTGGCTATAATCTGTTTGCTTCCTCTTTCACGTCTTTCTGCCCAGTCCTGTGCCATATCGATCCGTTTCTCTTGGAAATACGTAGGTATTTAATTTTTTTTTACACAACTCAAACAATACTCTTCCGGAAATTTTATTGATGATAAACCAAGAAAAAATCGCCGGGTACGTCTGCTTACATTAGCCAAACGGAACACGGTTCATGTAACGGAAGACCAGCGTTGGTTCCTAGCTTACTGGAACGTAAGGTAGTAAGTAGTACCTAACCAAGCTCATTAGTTTACTCTAGGTCTAAATTAAAGCAGCATATAGCGAGGCAATACAGCCAACGTCTTGGAGACGCTTCCGACTGGTATTAATATGGATCAGTTGAGCGAACTGTAGTTTTTTTGCAACAGTCTTGAGTTTACAATATTGTTTCAATTGTAAATAATAGTACTTACTCAATTCTGTTATTCAATTGTTCATTTCCTAATTAATTAATGTTATTGTAGAGTGCAATTGGAGGGTGAGAGAAAAAGTAACGCTTTTAATGTCGCTTCTAGATCAAGTGATTCTTTGACACAGAAGGGTGCGGTGGTGCGGATGTAGCCTACTTTATTTGCCTAATGTAGAGCGACGCATTTCCTGCGCGGAGTGAAAACTTAACGGGGTGGGCAGCCAAACAAAGGTGCGTAGGAAAGAAAGAAAATATGTTTATTCACATTCAGGAATAAGAAAAAATATAAAAGAAAACTTAGGTAATTTAGGTATCCAGCTAAAGCCACAAAACACGACACATTACTTAAAAATATATGAGATGCATGTATAAATTGCTGTTTATTTATTTTACGAATATTACGAAAACGTACAGCTATAATTTTACCTTACGGTTTTTGCGGGGAGATTCACTACATAGTATAAAACAATGTCGCTTCCCGCTGTCTGTCTGTTTGTCCCTGTGTATGATTAGATCTTTAAAAGTACGCCACGGATTTTGAAGCGGTTTTAATAGATAGAGGAAGGTTTTTGTACCAGCATAACACCCGTGCGAAGCCGGAGTGGGTCGCTAGTGCTTTATAAAAACTTCTATATTTATGCTAATTAATTTAGGTACAGTCAACGAAATGATTGATGTTTTTTACAAAACATAATTTAAAATGCGTTCATGTTTTTTAACCATGACCATGAGTCATGTTCGTGACTAAATAAATCCCCAAAAGTTAGCTAGATCGTATCGCAATGTAAGTATAATGAACAGTATACATCTAGGTAGGTAACTGTAAAACGTAATCCTTTAATAAAATAATCAAAATAATGCCTAAGTAGTACTGATTGTAAACACGCAATGCTGTTCAAACTGAAGATGATAATTCCAGTAATATTATAAATACAAAATTTATTTCCAAGCTCCAACAGCGTATTGATAAGAAGTAGTTAAAAAAAACCCTTTTTATCAGAGATCTGTAAGAATCCCAAGTTATTTCTGTTATAAAAAGTGAAGTGGAATGGAACGGGCGCGGCTTGCGTGTCCCTCTTGCATGCTGGCTGTAAGTTAGCGGTAGCCAACATTTTTTCACATTTTACTACACGGTCGGGCAATCGGGACAATTATGGCTATCGACGACGTAGCGCTATGCTTACGAGCTACGGGCTAAAACGGTTCTCGACATCTTTGTTTGCGAAAAGTCGATGATGTTACTTTAACAGCTTTTACGTTTCTTCACCATAGAAGGATGATGACAAAACAAATGATGCTGGACATTCCACACACCATCATTTAGCTGCTAGGAAGTGGCTGATTTTAAGACCAGATAACTGATATGCACTGTTGTTAACAAATGACACGCATGGCAGTAGAGTTGGCCCTCGGAGTTAAATGTGTATATGTAGGAAGGTCTATTATATTTATGTCTCTCTGTCCTATCTAGCATTTCGTATTTATTGTCTCAGATGTGATTTTTCTGTGTCATGGTGTTAGTCCAAGTTCAGTCTAGCGAGCCATATAAGAGCTCATGATAAAAAAAGGAGTCCTTATTATCTTGGATCGCCGTCATCGAAATCCATGAGGAGGCCTATAATGTAAACGTATCATCTTCCATATAATTTATTTATTTATTTTTACCTCAATAAACCTCGTTACAGTGAATATTAGAATAATTAAAATTGTTAACAATAAGGCCAAAAAGGATAACTTACTAACTACCAATAACTCTATAGCCTTTCTCTATGTATACATTGACCGTCCAACCGTCCAATAGAACGTCTCAACAATCTGGCTAATAACGTTCTTATTAAACCAACCCAATTATTCGAACGTTAGTAGGAATTTTAATTACAAGCGGACTGAAAAATGAAAATGCTTTTGTGTTCCTTGAGAGTTCCACTAAAATGTGTCAAATTGTTTGCGAAGAAACGAGTTGATTTACAAAATAGCGCAAGAATTTGTAATGGCAAAAAGAACATTGTTGCAAGGTATTTTGAAACATTTGCATAAACCTGGCTATGTAAAAACTACGCATTGTTTTTGTACGTTTATTGAGCTTCGTAATCGTACTACGATAATTTGCTGTCTGTAAACATACCTAACAAAAAAGGTAATGCCAGCAAAAATATGCAATGCACCACCTTTACAAGTATTTTTTGTACTATTAACACACGCATGGTGGTATGGATACGATTAACATCAGTCGGTACGCAAATATAGCTAATATCCAGCGTGATAGGGGAAGTACGTCCAAAATGGCACATACGGGTAAAACGGCACACCAGCTGTATTTAAAATTCAGAGGGTTTTCTCGTCATTGTGGCAATTACATCTCGCGCCTTACATGTCTATTAGTGAACTGTCAAAATATTCTCATTGTCACTGAAGCCATTTCCACTCAGTCATCATAAACAAGTTTTCGTTCGTTCTGAGTTTTTTATAGCTGTAAGTGTTTTTAGGTTTTGGTAAGTAAAGCGGTTTGAATCTTCATGGTAACGTACCTATTTTTTGCATTTCTTGATATTTTGCCCAAGTTATTGTGTTTAATTTATATGAATAACTTTAGTTTTCAATATTTTTTAGGCTTTTAGGTATTTAAAGACCTGTACGGACAAAATGACATATGTAGATATACTATGGATAAAATGGCATAGGGTAATAAGGGTATGCCATTTTGTCCATCTAACAACTGATCCTTATCCTGATCAACATGGTCCTTCTTCTAGTTCATTGGCTGTTCCAATAGAAATAATCGCCAATTCCGACGGTAAGATTTATCAATGGCCAAGGCAAACAAAAGCCAGAAACTCCAAAAACTTATAAAAATTTGACATCGACTCCTAATATGCAAAAGATAAAGAGAGAGAGATCCAGGTTGTTACAAAAAATCTTACTCTCTGTAACAAGAAAATGAAACAGGTCACTAAGAACCTGTTTTATTCAGACTGTGAAGAAGAACCTTTCGGAACCCAGAAAGATTAAAACTGGGAGGACTGCGCTTGCATTTCTTGCAATGAGTTGTTTTCGCGCTCCTGACCCCGAGAAGGTTGGCTACGGTGCATAAATTGTTCTTTTTGGGCTCACGCTGAATGTGCGGATTTACCCAAATAACCAAAAAGTTTATTTGCGCAATATATATTAAATAAATATTAGTTAATATTTCTTAGTGTATGTATGCCATTTTACCCATTATAGTATGGACAAAATGGCATATACCTACTATATGCCATTTTGTCCATACTATATAGACAAAATGGATTTTCATTGATCTCTGTTCAAGGCTAATTATTTCCATATGTTACGTTTTTATTGTTAATTTTTCATATATATCCTATACATAAAATTGTATGGTTCTAGTAATCAAAATAAAAAAGTTATTAAAGAAATACAAAACAGTATGTCATTTTGAAGGTACTTCCCCTACGTGATACCCGATACGTGGTATGTAGACCGAAGCGGGAGATGTGCAAAGTGCATTGGTTAAAATAAGAGTAATGAACTTATATATATGACTAGCGGGCCACCCCGGCTTCGCACGGGTATTTTACGCAAACAAACAAACAATCAAATCTTTCCTCTTTAAAATATTAGTATAGGTATAGCTTTCCGGCGCCGGCGTTGAACTGTGAACTCTGTTCTGGAAAATCCAAAACTTCCTACGGGAAACCTTAAGACCCTAAGACCCGCACTTTTTTGTCTACCTATTCCATCACAACAAAGCAGCCAACTGCCTTCATTACGTTCGTAGCTGTTTCCAAATAACTTTCTATTCCAACTAATCAGAAAGCATAAACAAAATCTTACTTTCATTTGGATCGGTTTGTAATCCGCGTGAAAATTTCATCAGAAACGATAAATTAGAATCGGATACGCGTAATTTCACATGTGGATAACTCCGTTATACTTTAAAATAAATAAAAAAATTGTATACCTATCATAACTGTGTATAATTATTTACCAACAGTTAGGTAAAGTGTTTTACGCATCGCGGCATTCCGTAATTAGAAGTTAGCGATTTCGAAGCGCATGCGTCGGATTCATCGAACGAGTATTAAATATTATGACTGTGTTCCACAGAGAGCTTGTTTTTTATAGTTTTTATAAAACTAGTTATTCGGGATACATAAATCTATAAGCTTTAAGGTTCCTATCCTCCTGGTTTCGTATGAAAACTTCAGTAATGTAACCCAACGTGTATGTGTGTGTTTAAAATTTATAATTCTTGAAATCTTTGTTAAATATATAAAGGTACAGCAGGTATAATGCCTGATGTCAAAATGAATAAATAGTACCAAGATATTTAAAGGATCCTCATTAATGTTGACGAGGTCTAATCGTTGACACTAGAAATGAGAGATATACAAAACATTGCTTGAAAAAAAAACGCTGGCTTTGAACTCTTTTGTACAGTTTTGCGGGACGAATGCGGAAATCCCTGGGGAATAAAATTTTTGTGTACCTCGGTATCATTATCTGTAGCAAATAAAATCAGTTTACAATTGACGGAGAAATTGCTAAATTGGTATATCCTAATATTATAAAGAGGAAAGATTTGATTGTTTGTTTGTTTGAACTAAATAGGCTCTGAAACTGGATAAAAAAAATATTTCACCGTTCGAATCCCAAATATTCCCTGATGAACATTAGCTATATTTTCAATAAAAGTTGCAAAATTAGCATAAATTCAATTTTTACTTAAATATTTAATTGATTGAGTGTACATTGTCGTAAAACTATGGACTACCTAAGTTTGATTGTAGTAAGTTATATTGTCTGAAATAAAACCTTTTTTATTTTATTTTTTAAATTACCGTGCGTAGCCGCTAGTGATGCATAAAAACATAGGTACAACCGAAAATAAAAATCCTTTTTTTCGAAATGATTTAAGAATTAAGAGCAAATATTTGAGAACTCACAAAATTTATAATACAAATCAAGAACAAGAAATCTGTAGAGTTCATCCTCTCGGGAGATTTTAAGGGACAATCTGTTATCTTTGCTTTGACTTCAGACCGTAGCGCGTAGCTCGCAGGCCACGCTGCGGCCCCAGAGTAGTAGCTTGTGCCGATGCCCAGTGGAAAAATATCTCTGAATTAATTAGTGATTATAATCATTTGCACTCATTACATTTTCTCGCTATTTGTTACTGTTATGTTTATTAGTAAGGTGGATGATTTCTCTAAATAATCTATGATTTTAATTGTATGGGTATGGGTTTAATTGTGTTTTTAAATTTCCTACAGCTCATGTTTTTATATGAGCTTATATTGTACTTACTCTATTACTGTAAATTGTAGATGTAGCGAAGTGACCTTTTGTTCTTTAGATTTGTTAGTTTGATTAGGCTACAGTTTTACGATACTATTTTTTTTTCTAGTGGTAATTTTTTTTACTGAGGCATGGTATGGTAGGTACTACTAACAATTAAAGATAAATAATTTACTATGAAATTTCTATTAGGTACTTAATAAATTATAAAATTCAATCAATATGATAAACCAATCACGAATAAAAATATAATTATTTCTTACCGTACTGTCTTACGAATTATGATTTTAGTCTTAATAAAGCGTAATGGCCTCGTAGTTATAGAGGAGGTCTTCTACAGAATACGCCGTAAGTTTTTCAGATTTTTTAAAGTTTTTTACTAGCCATTACTGTTTTACTTCAGGAAAAAGCTACTTCCTCCTTCGATTGTAGATCTTTTTATCTGTTTGTTAGTCTGACGATGATAAATCCTGTGTAAGTATGCAAAGACGTTTTGAACGTAAATTAAATAATTGTACCTACCTACCTATATGTACAGGACATTGTACACTACATTTTGATTCGTCGATTGTATGCAGAATGAGGGCACAAATCAGCGCAACCATAAAGCAACTGCGCATCGCCACAATAGAGCAATAGGCATGTCGGGCGCATTCGACGGACGCGGTTTCATTTCCTGCGCGCGCGCCGACCCGTGCGCTCTTGCCCAATTTCCGGTGACACTACGGTACTTATTTATTGCAAATGATTTATGTATTTAGTATTAGGCAGCTATTACACTGCTAGTATTTCGGTAATTCGGCCAGTTGATTTATTATTCGTGTGGTTATTTCGCGGTCGTCTCATTGCTGGGCAAATCCTACCTATCCCCCTTCATCCTCAAACCCGTGAAAATATGAAAATTGTTTCACGGGTTTGGGCTACATAAATAACCCATAATGTTAAAAATAAATGTATGTACCTTCAAGGTTTTTGGTTTACTTTTTCCCAGACCGTGTTTTCCTTACCGTAAATCTGAAAAATCTAAAATTTTCAGCCTTCAGCCAATATCGTATGAAGGTTCTACCACCTATTAAGCCCTATTAAAACTCTTATCGCGAGCAAAGCTAATGTTTTACGATCATAAACAAAATCGGTTATTATTTTTGTTGCGTGAATAGAAACAACAAAAGGTTTTTAAGATTTTGCGTGCGGCACGCATCGGGTGTCTCCGGTGCTTTGACGTACGATAAAAGTGGAAAAATTGGAAAACACATGCGATATTTTATGTTTCATGTGGAAACTTTATGGGTAAAACAATACAAAGTTATACGAGTTAGGGAAAACTACTAAAGCTTTTCCTGGGAAACGTTAGGAAGTTAATGTTAAGTTACTTTGTAATTTTAGGGTTCCGTGCCGGAACACGCTCATTTTAAATTAAGCCCCAGTGCAGAAATTCTCGTAGGTTAATAATATTATCTAAGCCGATATTATACACTAGAATTTTTGTTATTTATAAAGCCGTATGTCGATTTTCATACCAATATTATAAAAGTGCGATTAGTTCTGTCTATCTATCTGTTTTTCTCCTAATAACGCATAGGTACCTACAGCGGATTGTATCAAATTTGAGAAGAATGTAAATGGTATTACGAGAGACTTGAAAATCGTGCGAAGCTGCGGCTAGAAAGCTAAAAGGTGTAAGCTATAAAAATAATATGAAAAAGAAACTGGTTATTTATTAGTGTTCTGGTCGTTTTGTATGTAGAGGTATAATAAAAAAATATCTATCTAAGTACTCGTATACAACTACAGAATTATATTATTATGTATATCAGTTATCTAGTACCCGTAACACAAGCCCTGCTTAGGTCGTGGTCACCTAAGGATCTCCTCTGCACAAATCAATAGATGCATCATGCATCGCAATATTAGCTCAGGGGCGTGGTGCGATGCAGGAGTTTACCTCTTTTATTCAAGGTGTTCTGGTCGTTTTATATGTTTATAGTAATTAAAACTAAAAACTTTATTGATATATTGTATTATGTTTATCAGTCACCTAGTATAGTAGGTGCCACCTACCCACAAAACACGCTCTGTGTTTGCAAGCTTGGGGCTGGATAATGCTGTGTGGATTGTCCAGCATTACTTATTTATTTATTGTAGTGAACTAATGGATGACCGTATTTGAGGTAAAAAGTGTTGGCAGATATAGAATACATTTGGCGATTTATTTTTATACGGCCATTTGTTACTTTTGTAGCGGGAATGCGTTGTTTGTATGTTTTTATCTAAAAACACAACAGTCGTAAATCTACGCGCATAACAACATGGATTCGTGGAATAGGTTTGCATAATTGGCGGCAGTATGTCACAATTCAGTTTTGTAGAAGTAAAAAATAGAAATATCGACTCTATCTGAGTACTTTCACTAGTAGTTATAATAATAATAATTCTCGACAATTCACAGCATTATCTAGCCCCAAGCTAAGCAGAGCTTGTGTTATGGGTACTAGATAACTGATATACATAATAATATACGAGTACATATATAGATATGTTTTATTATACATAGAAAACGACTAGAACACCCAACACCAAATATTTGTCCCGAGGCGGGAATCGAACCCGCAACCTCCTTCGCAGGCGGACCTTCGCCCACCGCGCCACAGAGGTAGTCAAACTGTTACTTGAGTTACTTGATTAGAAACTGATTCTGCTGTGTAATGCTATATAGAATCACTTTTATCAGTTGGATCCTACTCGTACCTACGGCGTTTGCTTCAGAGTGAACATTTTCAACAACGCTTATCTATCAACCTTTGTTTACCCGTGCGATTATATGAACCCTATTACATCTAGGATAGGAACAGAGCACAATAGAAAGTTACAAATCGTTTCTTCGGATCAGCTAATAATTTGAGGGTAGTGGACAGTGCCTGGGAAGACTGCGAATGGCTCGACACAACTGCTTCTGGCATCAAGGAGTGCAGACGTTCGATTCACTCACAGTAACTCTGTTTTAAACTGTCCAGAAAGACGTTTTATTAATAAACTGAGAACTTCTGCTACAGTCCTGATGCGTGCTCCATTTTTTGGTCGTATCGCCTGCAATAGCCAGTACTAGGAACCTTTGCTTCCTCAGCATCAGCTAATATAGCAGAGTTTTACCTCTCTTTACCATTCTCTTAAGTATGCATGTAGTATATCTAAGTATGAAGTATATCAGCTATTTCGTAACCATAACACAAACTCTGCTTAGCTTCAGGCTAAATGACGCTGTGTGAATCGTCCAGCATTATTATCATTAACATTTTTTGTTTCTCCCCAAAATAATGAGGTTAATCCGCTAGCAAATTATTTCTAAAACAGTTAAATTAAGTACCTACACATTTAATTTTTTTTCATCAGAGCATAACTTGCATGATCACAAAATATTTAATGCGATTTCGCGAAAATAAAACCGCATTATGCCATATAGGGACAAGCCATGCTAGGTAACAGGTAACTAGCTAGGTATATTTTAACCATCATTTACCATAATTGCTAACCGGGTCGTAACTATGTCAATACATTTAGCCTATCGCTCGCTCAACAAACTAGTCATAATGGTAGGTACCATCGTACTGTTGACTTTGGCGAAATGACATGGCAATTCTGGAAATTACTATGAGCCATTAATAGACGCCGTTGTATTCCAACAAGGTTTATGAAGCATTATAATACACTCGAGAGCAATGAATCCGGGTCACTCAAAGAATCCAAAAATCTCGGAAAGTAAGAATGCTAGGTTAATGCAATAAATTGTTCTCCGACGAATCAAAATTTATGCTCTACAAGCACGATGGAAGACACAGAGTGTATAGAAGACCAGGGGAAAGATTCAAGCAAGCATGCATCGAAGAAAAAGTAGCCTACGGTGGTGGGTCTGTACTTGTGTGGGCCGGAATTTCCTCTGAAAGTCGCACAGAGCTGGTGATCATAGAAAACGGCTCTTTAACTAGCGTAAGATATGTGGAAGAAATCCTCAACGAACACGTTGGTCCATTTATGGTCAATTTGGGTGAGGATGCTATATTTATGCATGACAATGCCCGACCTCATACAGGTAGGATTGTGTATGACTACCTTCAAGAGATGAACATTACTTGTATGGAGTGGCCAGCGCGCAGCCCGGATATCAACCCGATCGAGCATGCTTGGGACGAGCTAGGGAGATGCGTAAAACAACGAAACCCTCCCCCAATCACGCTTCCTGAGCTCAAAATTGCTCTCACAGAGGAATGGGAGAATATTCCCCAAAATCGTATAAGGAACTTGGTGTACAGCATGCCAAACCGCGTAAACGCAGTAATGGAAGCACGAGGAGGTAATACGAAGTATTGAAATTCAAGAAAATCGTCATAAAGTTCAAAAATTTCATGTTTCCTATTTTTGTTTTAAGGAGAGATCAGCAGTTTTTTTTCTTTATGTAATTTTGTGTAAATAAAATGTATGGTGACTCATATTTTTTTAACTTTCATTTAAGGAGTATTAAATTGTCTATTAAATACAATTTATTGCATTAACCTAGCATTCTTACTTTCCGAGATTTTTTGGATTCTTTGAGTGACCCGGATTCATTGCTCTCGAGTGTATTTTAATATTTTCTTTGAAAGGATAAAACAAATACAATTTTAATAAGGCACCAAAATAAAACTTTTAATTACTAATACTATATTCCTGAATTCGGTAGAATTTGGGAGGGATATACGGGAAACATTAAACAAGACTGCCACAAAAAAAGCTTTCCAGTCAGTGTTAGATTGTTCGAATTATTTTCACTTTCCCAAACGAACTTTTTGTTCATCCTTATCATTATCTAGTTGCCCTATCTTCGGCTGTTCCCTTGCAGTAAACTAGCTCATAGCATATATCATAGCTTTTATTTCATAGCTTAGAAAATATTCGCTGGTTTTACTGTTCCCTTGTTTCAGCTGCACAAAATTCGTGATGAATCAAATTGATCAGTATAGTTTTAATAAAAATTTCCTGTAGAACCAATTTAGTTTCACCACTCCAAGTTTCGTGTAATTCGGTAGGTATTTAGCTATGAATAAGGAATATGGAAAACTACGGTCTAATTTACCGTGCGTGTGGTCGCCGTTTACTTAACTCTATAGAATTTGTTACTCTGGCCTTTAATGGCCTCAATTAGGCTAACGTATCGTTATACAGCCCCAATGTGCCTTCGATCAAAATATAGGCCTCTTAAAATAAGGCTTTCTTGTATAATTGAATACACGATTAATGGATCTTACCTGAGAGAAGCAAAAGGGCCTATATCTATTTATAGGGTAGAATTAATTTATACGAAAGTTACCTCGCTGCTGGGTGGTCATTAGTTAAATTTCTCTTATATCATATTAAATGAAATAAATAAATTAAATAAATAAATAATACCGGACAATCCACATAGCATCATCTAGCCCCAAGCTAAGCAGAGCTTGTGTTATGGGTACTAGATGACTGATATATACATAATACAATATTATTACATAAATACATATATTTTTTTTATTATACATAGAAAACGACCAGAACGCCCCGAACACATATCTGCAGATCGTACAATATTTGTCCCGAAGCGGGGATCGAACCCGCAAAATCCTGCGTCACAGGCCCACCGCGCCACAGATGTCGTCGAAATCAGATCACTTAATCGATTGAATTTAATCGGATTGGTGCGATTAAATTCAGTAGATATAAGTGTTAAAGCAAATATGCTTATACCTAAGCTTAATTAGTAAGCTACTTAAGTAGGTTAGGAATTTCTGCAACATTTTCCTCTTCTTGAAAATTACCAGCAAACATTAGATTGACGAGTTAATTTACATTTGTTTCCTTTGATGACATCTGAAAATAACTGGTGTCCGTGGACTCTCACGTAGTTACTGGATAAAATGAAACCTCATTGTAAGGAAATGTTATGGGACTTTGAAAAGCAACCCAGACGAATTTTCTTTTATTTCTCAAAATAATAATAAGTGATCATCATATCCCTCGTTCTATCTATAGAGACGATTTAGGTACTGAACGCCTGTGATTTGGTTGAATTTACATTTCTTCATGTGAATGATTAGGCCCCCAGTGGTCGACGCACCTGTGGTTGACGCCCCCGATTCTATTAATTGTATTATTATTATTATTTGCACTTTTGCACTTAGTACAGTAAATGCCAAAAGTGTATCTTACATACCGTTTTAGAGATTTTTTTTTAGATAGTTTTAAGTAATTGTACTTTACCAATAAAATACTTCTGTCTTTAATCCTACTAATGTTATAACTGCAAAAGTTTGAAAGTAGGGATAGATGTAGAGATGAAAGATGAGATGAATGTTTGTTACTCTTTCACGTAAAAACTACTGAATGGATTTTTGCGATTGGTCTGTTGCGTGACGTTGGTAAACGGCCTGACGGTTACTTGTCCTTTAGACATTTAGATATTTTATTTATTGAAGATTAACAACGTACTGGCCTCTAAAACAGAATTTGAACAGAAGGCTACGTTCCAAACATCCTGACATGCGGCGCACGCAGCAATCAAATTTTCGTTGACAGATTTAGCAGAAGAATATGGTTTTGGTTTTCCGTGTAAAATATTTTTTTAATGTAATCTTTTCATTGATAAATCCAAACATTATGTTCACGGTTTTGAACTGAACACTTTCGAACTTGAAAACTGATATTAAAGTTTAGTGTGCCATCTCACAATGTCGAGCGAAGGTACTTCGCAAGGGCTGGTGCGAAGTAATTATGAAATGGTAAAAAATAGACTAGGGGGAAAAACATTGCTACATGCTGGATTTGCGTATAATTTTCATAGAAATAATAAACACGATAGTGTGTGGACATGTGTAAATAAAAGACATGGCCGATGTGGTGGTTTAGTGAAGTTAACTAATGAAAGCGATAATGTTCAGATGCAAAAAGGGCATAAGCCTGAGTGTAAGCCGGATTTATTAAAAAACGAGATAAAAGTTGTTATGAACGATTTAAAACAAGAAGTTACAACAAATTTTAGTCCTATACAGAAAATGTTTGAAGTGAAAACTGCAAGATTACAGAATAAAGGGCACAGTGAGAAAATTCCAATCTACAACAATGTTAAAAAAGCAATCTACAGAAGTCGTAATACATCCCTGAATGTAAAAAAAACAAGATTTACGGATCCAGCTGAAGTTGTTATACCTGAGATTTTTAGAAAACACATGTTAGTCGATTATAATGAGGATGGTAACAGGATCATCATCTTTGTATCAGAAAAAGCTTTGGAAGATATTAAAAATGTACACCACTTCTTTTGTGACGGTACATTTGATTGCTGCCCCTGTCCATTCAAACAGATTTATACGATACATGGAGATATAGGAGACAATACAGATGACACCAATATTGTGCCAATATTTTACGCGCTACTGGTCACTAAAGAAAGAAAGACATATGAGATAATGTTCAGAAAAATTAAAGAAGCTTTGATAGAATTCAAGCCCTTAAAATTCACTCTGGATTTCGAAATATCAGCAATGGTCGCAATAACTAACGAATTTCCCAATGCTGAAATTCATGGATGTTTTGTACATTTTCAAAATGCCATATACAGGCGGGCAAAGTCTCTTCGTTTATTAGATCATGAAGAGACCACGCAGTACGTTAAACTGTGCATCTGCTTAGCCTATCTTCCTGAAGAAGACATTGAAGACGGATGGCTTTCCATAATGGAAAACAGGTAAGTATTTACGCTTCAAAACTTGTACATTCCTGGTATTTTTACATTTGCAGACCAATTTGATCCAAGACTTTCATTTCAGTATTCCAGACGAACAAATAACAAAGTTCAATGATTATTTTGTTGAGCAGTGGCTTGAACCCACGGAAAAAATTGCTAAGTGGTGTTGTTATAAAGAAAAACATAGGACTACAAATTTAGTAGAGGCTTGGAATCATCGACTTACGCGCCACCTGGGGAAGAACCCATCTTTATTATCATTTTTGGAAATGATAACGATTGATATTTCTACCTACGGCACGGCACAAGCAAGGCAATATATTTATTTTAAAATCGCAATTATATTTATTGGTAAAATAATGCAACTATTATAGATAATATCTTATTTCAGACTGAAAGCTAAAAACATTCCTGTTAGCAGGCGAAAAAACGCGTCAAGAAAGAATGCAAAAATGATTGCCAATTTGACTGAGCAGTATAAAAATAAAAAAATTACTACGATCATGTTTTTAGAACAAATCTGCCCATATGTGGAAATCCGAGCAAAAAAGTAATAGCTACCCAACTAGCAAGGGAATCCTATAATAGAATACAATAGGTGAAATTAGACTTATAAAGCTTAAATTAGACTTATAAAGCTTTTAATGGCTTTTCTCAAGTATACTTTGCTTATAATAGCAAGCATTCTTACTCTCCAGAGCAAATTTACTAATAAAACTGCCTTGTAGTTTACTACTATACTATATTATAGGATAATTACAAGACATATAATCTCATAAGTGTATTGACAAAGTCTTAATAGTCCTGCGAAAATTATAGTCTTATAAAAGCTTTGTGTAAGATTTCCAAGACTTATAAAATACTTAGCTGAGATCATTATAGGTATGAGGCGATGTAGTCTTATTAAAGACGCTTATAAGATTTTTTTGAGAGTAAATAATCTTTTAAAGAAAAAAAAAACAGTTTAACAAGTCGTTCGATTTGAGATACTTACTGTAAATTATTATTTATCATAGATTAGAAGCGTTTTAAACAAAATGGAGGTTACTGAAGAACTGTACATAAAAGACAGGCAGAATCGGTAACGCAAAAGCGATCGTCTCAAGCAAGTTCTGAAAAAGCAGAAACCAGTAATTTATTAGAATGTTCCGTACATTCCGAATGTGGTATCCTTATTACCCTAATTGCATACCTACGTTGTGAAATAAAACAGATCATTATCCTGTACTGTATTTTTTGTACAAGAATCTCTTTCTTTAATCATACTTACATAACTATAAGTTGCACATACACATATTTACGTCAAAAATGTGTAGCTATTGCAGGTTTTCAAATATTAATCGAGGAACTCTAATTTGATTCAACATGGTGGTTAGGTAATCTTAACTAAGAGTAAATCAAGCGTAGTTTTACCTATTACAGTCTTATAAATGTCTTGATAAAGAGCTATTTTTGAAACATGGCGAATGATCAAAAAACAATTATGAAGTGCTTGATAATATTGTTTCACTAACAGGCTTGACATTCAATTTATGTAAGCGCGTAAGAAAATTAGCGCAAACACTGTACACTTATACATTAAAAATAGATTTGCCATACAAAATTGCATTCGTACTTAATTCTAGATAAGCATTTTTCATTCAAATATTATCAAAGAAAATAATGATAAAATAAATTAGTGTTTATTAAACACTGCAAATACATATTAACAAAACGAACTAGAAGTAGATAACAAAAGGAATACTGCTACCAGTAGTAATCTTCTCTAAGGCAATTATAGGGAGTTCAAGTCCCTCCAAATACTAGCGCAAGGCAATAATTAGACTTAGCATGCTGTAAGCTCATAACAAGAACTTGTGCTCCAATAAATGCGCCCAAATCCAGCTTTGTAGTTTACTACTAGAATGTTATAGGAGTGTTGAAATGTAGTCTTGAAGACTGTTATAGGATCTATTTTGCTACTTGGGTAATTATTAACGAAGTAAATAAGATGATTTTGGTTGTTTTCTGTTGTTAGTAGACAATTTTAGTTCATGTGTCTTTATTTATATTTTTCATAGTAGATTATTTTTAATAATTATTATTAAAAAGTTTAAAATTACAAGTTTGTTTGTTTAGATGTTTGTCCGTCTAAAACTACTGAACGGATTTTGATGAAATTTGGTATACAGACAGGGTATGAGCTGACTTGGGCTGAATGCTCCCTTGGGAATATTCCACGCGGGCAAAACCGCGGGTACAAGCTAGTACAAAATAAAAACATTTCTAATAAAAATAGTTATGGTTATGATATAATATATTAAAAGCTTATGCCTTTTATGCCTGCAAGTACATTTGATAAAAAAAATATTCGGATTAAAATAAACTGACCGGGGGCGTCGACCACAGGTGCGTCCACCACTGGGGGCCTAAGCCACGAACCCAAACGGAAGTCTATTGATACTGATATTATAAAGTGGAAAGATTTGATTGTTTGTTTGTTTGAATTGAATAGGCTCTGAAACTACTGGACCGATTTGAAAAGGTATTTCACCATTAGTAGATATCCTAAATTTTCTGTGATGAACATAGGCTATAGAATAATTTGAAAAAAATTGGGTTCCGCATAAAAATTTATTTTTTTTGTTAAATACCCGTGCGAAGCCGGGCGGACCGATAGTAAATTATAAAAAAAAGCCGCACAGCATATAGAGCTGACTGTTGATGTTGTGACTTACAACACCCGGCACAGGGAGATCTCCGCGAGGGGATGATCCTCCTACTATACAGCATCACAAAGCAGCGTGTCCTTCACGACCTCATTTCCAGCGCCCTTGGCAAGAGCACTACATACATACCCCGTAGTTTGAGCATAGAAGCGATACAAAAAATTTAAGTGAAGAGAAATCAATAATAAATTATTTATTTTTTATAATATTTAAGTGTATGAAATTTTACTTGTCTAAGTGCTTATTTTGTAAGCCTAAAGAAATGAAGTTGTTGAATCTGAATCTGATACGGGCGCGACGTGAGCCGCACTCATCTTGGTAAAGATTAATTTGGGGAAAATTTGGTGTTCTTCCTAGTCAAACTTGTTTCGCATTTGACCCGCTAACATTAAAGAGAAATATTATCTTAAATTTTAGATGATCTTGCAATTTCGTAAACACTATCGCACTACGATCAATTGCGTTAGATGTACCTAGCACTTTAGGCAACCAGATCCGTGTTGCTAACGTCAGGCCCACCTTCATTGATATTCGAGGCTGTACGCTACCTTCCTACAGGTACCCTCACTATCTTATAGTAGGTACAAGTCTACGGGCAAATTATCTAAATTAGAACAGGTTTCTTGTCTTGTTCATGTTTGATTAGGTACCTGCTTGTTTCGGATTACGCGTTTGATGAAATTAAACTTTCACAAGAATCAAATACTTAGTCTTGAGATCCGCTGAGTGGGCTATTTGCCTAATCCAACTAATACAATCACAACTTTTTAGGAGATTTAATCGCGCTCTAGTTATGTCTATCGAAAGTTTAAAGAGATTTTAGGAGTTTTCTTTTGGAAATGTTACGTCAAGGCCAACCCAACATCGACACCGACAATGACTCTCATCATCATCAGCCTATGTTAGTCCACTGTTGGACATAGGCCTCCCCTAATGAGCGCCATAGCGCCCTGTCTTCGGCTTGTCGCATCCAGCATCTGCCAGCAGTCTTTCGCAGATCGTCATCCCACCTGGCCGGAGGGCGTCCTACAATGACTCTGTGTATGACAAAATTGCTGACTCTGAAATGCCTTCTTAAGACAAGATGGTGGGTTGGAGTTAGATGACGCTGCATGAATGATTGTCAAACTTTAAAACGAACAAAAAAGGATAAGGGGTCATCTTGTCATAAAAGAAGGCAAGTACTGATTAGGTGAGATTATAATCCGAGGAAATAGGTATATAATAAGCTTATATATAAGTTCTCGTCTCGTGTAGTGTAACACACACAAACACATAGCACGCACACAGCAAGCCAAGAAACACCTGCACTAACTGTTGTTCTATTGTATATAGAAGTTGTAATTGATTTATTCTTTTAAGTACTACGTACTGATAAGATTAATTAATTATGATCCCTTTAAGTTATTGTAATACGTTTCAATCCGTCCAACCGTTTTAAGTTTAGCAAAGAATTTTATGATTTATTCACAACTTCTCCGGCTTCGCACGGTTGTGATGCTGATAAAACTGTATGGTTTACATAATAAACCTTCTCTTCTTGAATCACTCTATCTCGGAAGAAAAACAGCATGAAAATCCGTTGTGTGGTTTAAAAGAAACATTCATAGGGACAGACAGACAGCGGGAACAGACTTTGCTCTATGTAGTACAATGTAGTGATGAGAATGAATATATAAATGAAGCCATGGGCGTCAGTAAATATCTTCATTTTATTTTTCTCAATAAGATTTAAACGAGTTCAGGTTTCAAAGCAGCATTGAAAGGTTCCTGCTATCTCGGGAAATCTACAGAAAATATTTGCTGTTCAATAACACAATTGCTTGTTATTGATGAAGCTTTCTTAGTATTTTCTGTTTTATTGGTTTTCAACGGTATGACAAATATACCATCGCAAATTTTCCTAAGATTTTTGAGACATTTTCAATGCAATATAGGTAGGTATGACTTTTGAGTTGAGGTTTTAATTTCTAAGAAAATACCCAATTTTTATCGATAAACCACCAAATTGAAAAGGCTTAGCGTAGAACATGGATACTGCTTATTATTTATTTAAATTTATATATTGCACCTATTTATTTATTTAGGTTCTGTATAGTATACTTTAGCCTATAATACGCCATGGTCTATACCTGTACAATAGTTACGTGTCCATCCAAAGGTTGCCTGGAAGAAATCGCTCTTAGCGATAAATCCGCCCATTGCGCAAATGTTTCTGGAGATCTGTGATAGATCTGTGTTTATATTTTTCTGTTCTGTTTTTCTCTGTAGCGTAACTGTCATGTAACTGTTTTTAAATAATAATATTAGAGAACTCTTGTGTCTTTAAAAACCTAATTTATGATTTAGGATTTAAGACTCCACTTACCATAAAATGTAATAATTTAATTTCAATTTTCAATAACAGCTATCTATCTATCTTGGTGTGCAAAAAAGTATTTGTATTGTATTGTAAACTGCTCATCACACATAGGTCGCACTGCGGGTGTTAAAATATAAAAAGATAAATAAAATAAATAAATAATGCCGGACAATTCACACAGCATGATCTAGTCCCGAGCTAAGCAGAGCTTGTGATATGGGTACTAGAAGACTGATATACATAATACAGTATTATTACATATACATATACTTTTTATTATGCATAGATAACGACCAGAACACCCTGAACAAATATCTGCAGATCGTACAAATATTTGTCCCGAGGCGGGAATCGAACCCTCCTGCGTCAGGTCGTCTAAAAAATACACACATATAAGTTGCTGCACTTTCTCTGGTTAGCTTAGAGATCGTGCCAGATTTCATCCTGGAGCACCTAAAATATCAAAATATAAACTCTTCTAACACACACCTCATTGGGCACTAGTGTTGCCATACGCTAACCGTAGCACCTCCCCGCTATCTGATATCGGAACTAAACGAACCTCCCTAAGCGTGGGTTCGAACTCAGGAGTGCACTAATCACCTTGATGAGTTAATATCACGCCTTGTCGGATAAATTATGGGGTAGAATGCGATATGTGTGGGTTATCCTGGAATAGTTTAAAGTTACTCTTAATCAGATGGTAGAGCGAGAAAATATGTGCTCTAAGGTCAAAATTTACAAAAATCTTTCACAAACGAAAACACCAACGCTTCTTTTAACAATGTAAAAGTTGACTCATCAACAAATACAACGTATTGATTCTCTTGGCCGCATTTGAAAATAACTTGAGTACTTATACCTTCGGTATTGAGCTAGTGTTGCCTGTTTAATTTAAAAGGAACGTTTTGTTAGTATTTATGTCTCAGTATGATATTAAAAAGGAATACCTAGAGTATAGCTAGACTCTAAACCCCCGTATTCATTATTGTCTGTCATCTTAAAGCATTGCTATTATTCTAGTTTGTCTTCTTCGAATGGGAGTGCAATCTAAGAGTGGGAAATAGAACCACTTAGCAACTGTTTTAACTTGGCAGACCATTATGAATAATGAAGTAACTCTAATAAGTAAATCTTAAGCCTTCGGTAAGGTAATCTGTCTCTCAAGGCTGTCTGATATGTTATTTATTATCATGTATATCTTTGTTTGTTTGTTTGTTTGATCCAAAAAAAGGAAATGAGGAAAAAACATGATAAAATCCTGTTTTTTCTTAGAGTTACCTCGTGAAGTGTCGTATACGTGTAGTATCATCATTTAAATTTTGCTAAAATACCGCATCTGGCAACCCCAGTCGCACAGTCAGCTACACGTGTATGTGCTTTTTAAATATTAAAGCGCGCTCCATTTTCCATGCGCATATTAAACATTTCAATGGCGTAAACAGGGAAGTACCCGCCTTCCTACGTGTTTTTGCCCTAGCAAAAATAATAATAATGTTAGATGTTACTACGGTTTTATGTTATACCAAACATGAAAACAATTTATTTTGTAAGTTTTCTATTAAAAATGATATACAAAAGGTATATTCTTACCCACTTATTTTTACAAGATTGCCTTTATAGTTTAAGCGTCAAGCATGTATTTTTGTCTCTAAAAGACTGCTCACCTTTCAACCCTTCCTTTGCTGGAAATTAATTTTAGACTCAATTGGGTAGAAACAATTTCACTTCAATAAAACCGTAAAAATATATCCGATTGAAAGGGATGACCCCGAACTCTATTTTATTAACCTAGCTTTCCCCCAACCACTATCCCATGCAATTTAAGTTACAACCAACAATATAAAATATACATAAGGTTTGTTGGTACGAGTATAGTACGGTTGGCGCCGCCACGGCGTGTTGTGGGGCGCGGTTGCTATGGCAACGGGGGGCGCTATCACCCCCACCCCCAGCTTTCAGCTGACCCGTCGACCTCTAGTGACGACTTCTAACACTGTCAGTGTTGTAGAGAGGGGAAGTTGAATAACGGAAACTTGAAATAGCTGTTGTGGTGTAACCGACAACGTTATAGTAATTAACGTTTCCCCAACGAAATAATTTTCTTGACGCACTTAGAGGTAAATTGATATTTGCTGTTCGTGAGTACTTATTTAATATATAACAACATCTGAATCCAGTTACTCATTCAAAATTTAAAATCTCAGGTTAACTAAAAAAAACTTTATCAAGACATCTAGAATGCCAAGGACTTAGTTTTCTAAAATTGTATCTTTTGCACTGGGTAGTATAGTATATTATCAAGGAAAATTATAAAGTTTGTCTATTACCACTGTATATTCTAAAAGTGTTCTCTAAAGATAATCCGACATTTACCAGCTTCGGTGGTTAGATTTGACGTTTAATAAATGATTTTTTTTTTATTGTCACTAAACTTTAATCCTCCTATTCCGGTTTTGAAGAATAGATGCTTAAGTTCGGTTTAGACTTATTTCGATTCCATGAAAGTCTTAAATTCAATATTATTTATTACTCTATTACCACTTCCACATGGGCACAGGCTATGCTTCTCACGGTTCAAGGCACAAATAACGAAATAAACGTTGTAGCATTAACGTTTTTTTCGTTAACCGGTTATCGTTATTCAAATGTACCAACCCTATCACCAAGACTAGTCTACTTCTTGACGTCCTCAGGCTTATGAATACTTTAGGTGTCAGGTGCCCGTACACTGCAAGCCACTGATACTGTTCCACTGTTGTACTATTGGGAATTGAATTTTAAAATTGAATTTAGAACAAGTTGTGTACCTACTTGGGTATAAATGTTGCTCAACCTTAAATAGTTTTTTAGGTTCCCTTGGCGATAAAGACCTCATAAACAGATTTGTTAGGAGTTTTTATATTGTATTATCAATAAAATTCAATGAAGACTATCGTAGTTTGATGAATTCATTATGAATGTAAGCGGGTTAACTACGAACCTATTATATGTTGTAAGAACACCAACGTTTCATCCCTTAACGAGGGACTTCATCAGGGTGAGTGCGGCTCACGTGTTCTTACAACATATAATAGGTTCGTAGTTAACCCGCTTACATTCATAATGAAAATTCAATGATTTGATTTGAGTATGAGTCTGGCGCAGCGCATCAGCATTGCCATATATAGCGAAGCAATGCAGCCACCGTCTAGGGACGCTTCCGACTGGTATTGATATGGATCAGTTTAGCTAACTGTAGGTTGTTTTGAACAGGCTGCAGGTAGCTCAATAGTAAATACTAACGTTCTAATTTGGTTATTTAATTGAATTTTTTTGTTAATCAAGGTCAATCTCACTTTTTTTATTTTTATACACTGTGATTTAAGTTTTTCGGGATAAAGACAACATTTTAATTACCAACTCGGGATTATTTTTTACAGAATATACAATATTAATTAATTATGCACTAATGAAGACATTTTTAATGAAAAATCTAAAATGTCGTTGAATTATATACAAGTAATTAATGTCATTCTGTAATTTTATTATTTTGTTACATTCGAGGACTTTTTTAAATATATAATTAATTTTTTTAGATATATATCGTTTAGTAAAAGAAATTATGAAATGTTTATGATTAGTAGCATCTTAAATCCTAAATTAGGTTTATCTAGACACAAGAGTTCTCTAATATTACAATCCAAAAAAAAACTTAGAAAGGAAATATCCATATTCCGTATTAAGTATTTAATTCATAAATGTCTTAAAGCTATTATTAATATCAATTATATCATAAATATGATATATAATACATGAATATAATAATAATTTATATATAATTATATGATTATAATCACATTTTTTTTCTTTTGTATAGTGGAAATTCATTGGTCCACAATTAACGAACTCGGCGAACATACATTCTGCCTGACATAGTATAGGTGAAAAGTCAAATTAATATGCCCAGTAAGCCCCAAATGTAAAAACACACATCATGCGATACGTGTCACCTCAGGTAGAGCAAATATTGGCTATGTTTAATCAATTAGACTGGAGCGATATATTTAGTACTTTTCCCCGAGGTGTACAAAACGGAGGTCGTAATTTGGCTAATTCAACGACTATCATATTAAAACATTTTATAGTGTAGGTCATTTAATAACTGAACCTACTTATAAAAAGTAATCGTTTCTAGAAAATTGCTGTTATAGAGAAAAGTGTAACGAAAATATGGTTGCATTATAATCTACTTACATACTAATAGTCAGTCTGAGAAATTGGGTAAATACATTTTTAAATTTTTGTAAAAGATGAGGTAAATTAATTAGGTAGGTATAAGATATAAGAAGTCTCCACAAAAATGTATAACTTAAACAAACTCCAAATTATTGAGGTTTAGTCTAACCATTTTGGTGAGTACTATTGTACATTATGATTGTAGATTCCTTTCAAGCTGCAACTATTTCGTATTTAAATATTAAATAACGAATATTCCATGTCATGAAGATCAAAGGGATTAAGTTATATGCTTCTCAGTTCACTGCAGTATCTGCAATGCTCACCACTATTATAATGAATGTAAGTACATTATAATATTTGTCAAAGCACTCCCCTTACTCAAGGAGATGAAATTTTACCAAAGTAATAGGTAGTTTAGGAAAAAATCTTTCGTTTCGTGATCAAATACCTAAACTGTAGAAAGGATTTGAATGAAATAAAAAATCTGCGGGTTCAGGTTGGTTTTTAGAGTAAAAAACCAGATAAAAAACATTAAAATGTCCGCCAACAAAGACATTGTTTCCTCAATAGATGCTATCCTTTCCTACGCAATCCTTGTGTCGGCCGTCTGCATAAAAAAACATAAAATGGCTGCCTTTTCAAAGGATTTTCATATACAAAAGGGTAATTTTCCTGTAGTTCGCCATTATGGCCGGGGCTTTTGTTGTACGATGCCATAGTTTAAGCACTGCTATATCAAAATTACCTTTTATAATATTGCCGAATTGATTGTTATGTAAATTATAATGTAATTAAAATATATTTCTATAGATTATCATATTTGTCTGAAAATATCCATGATTATTAATTACTTTGTGTTCATTTTATTTGAGGCATAATGGTTTATGTATTTTCATGGCGAAATTCCATTTTTTTATATCCACCACCAATAATGGTTCACCACCATTAATTACATTATGCATATTTCTGAATTCAATCGATATTTATAATACATTATTATTGTGACGAATTACTTCAATTGAATTTAAATCTGCTACGGTCAAGTTAGGTTAATTCTTTTTTTTATTGAAGAAAAAAAATCCTAAATTTATTTTTCTCTGAGTTGATCACATATGTGCACTATCCTTAACCGTGATATGATACTCTTTGCTAATAGCCTTGTTGGCACATCGTGAGTCGGCCTGCAATGCGGTGCTTTTTTGACATTTATCATAACGTAGTCCGCTTGAAGCCACTATAGGATTTTGTAGCATTAACAGCTTACACATAGTTTTAAGAACTTATAGCAGCTAAAACTCTTTGTAACCTGGATATATTTCAGAGGATTTCATGCTATGATAGCTGGCAATATGAAGGTTAGGGATGCACGCCGTGGTTACCGTTGCAAAGTCAAACTATTCGAATAACAAAGGTGGCAATTAAATTTGTGATCTTATAAGAAGTTCATAAGCTTATTAATTAGAAAGCTGAGGTTATCTTTTTATTAAATCTAACTACCTATTAAAGTACGTTCATGTTCGTTGATTTATTTTCTGTGTTCCAAGAGAAAATTACTCATTTAGCTGCCCACCTTTTATCAAGAAAGGTGAAATTAAACTTTGTTGTAACAATAACGAACAGAGCAATGTTGCCAACGTTAATAAAATTCCTTAGCTCAGAAACATGAAACTTTTTTCTGTATTTCCTTGCAAGGAATTTCACTTCGAGCTGATAAACGTTAGAATTTAATAAAAGCGTCATATTTGGAAGGTATCACCGTATTTGTTTATTTTAATGAATAGAAAGAAGGAATTTTATTTTGTCTTTCTTATTTAATTTGATTTAGCTTTCGTATTTAAAATTCGAAATCACACTATTATAACAATTTTGAAAGTTTGGATGTGGATGGATGTTGCTTTCCGCTCCAAAACGACTAACCAAATCGGTTTAAAATTTTGGATAGATGTGGTCTTGATCAAAACGCGCACGTCTTGAAAGGCGCGGGCCGAAGCTAGTGACAAATTAATACTTTAGTTGCCTACTGTCTTGTAATTGATAGACATATTTCGATCGATCTAAGTGAGATCTCAACGCGGCAACTTCAGGGACGAATAGGTTGAATGTTTATTAGAGCATAACTCTCGAAACGTCGTCGTCACTCGATCCGATCTGCATGCAATTTAATGGATATACAAATTAGACTTGGAAAATTTGTTGGTTTTATTATGAGCCAAAAACGTCAAATGATACGGCTGATGGGGCTAGCTAATGAAATCAAAGATCACGCTATCATAGACAGTCAAATTGAAACACGGTAAAGGCAATTTAAGACAATGCCTGTGACAAATTGTTCGCATGCTCCAATTCCGAGGGATAAATGTCACTTTTGCCTGTCTGAAGCGAATCAAACCGGAAAAACTTTTGAAAGCCGGTAAGCCCAGCTCACTTGGAACGGAATCACAGCCAGCTAAAGTATATTTCACCCTTTTGACTACACATTATGTACATTTGCAGCGCGTAACGACACGGGCACGGCTCACAATTTCCATTAAGGCGCTTCGTAATAGGAACGGCCCAAATTTAAATCGGCTCATCGTAATTTCCACTCTACTGTGGTGAACATAGAGTCGAGAAATGTGAAGGGTTGGAGTTCATTTGTGACGGGGACACACCGTTTTTCAGCCGCGCCCGTGTTACACATATCGTATTAGCAAAGGACGGAATCTTAGTGCAATTAGCCTCAACATTTTAGGAGTGCCCCTGCCCAGTTTGCGGGCTTTGATACTTTGTTAAAACTTTGCACGGGGTGTTTAGGGTGCCTTGGCATTTAGGATAGGATGGTTAAGGATTTGTGACAAACAAAGTGAAACTGTTGGCTAGTAAATTGAATGAACATTTTCAAGCAATATTCGTGATAAACAACGCTCAATTGTTTTTATTAAAACAATATTGAATGAACAATTATTTGCAAATGACGTCATATATATTATGAATAAATTCGTGATAATCCTATATAAAAAAAAATTGAGCGTAGCTTACGCTCAATTTTTTTTATATAGGTATTCAATAAACGTTTACTTACAAGATGACGTCATATTTTCTACAAGGAAATCACGATGAAATCATGAACGAAACTTAAAAGCGTAAAATAATTAAATCATTGAAAATGCAAAGCTGTATCAAGCTTAAACGGGTGTGCTGGTAGCAAATTAGCTCGGTATCTGCTTATCCCGGAAGCACCGAGGAAGATAATTATTTATTAAAATCCTCGCCATCCCCGCTGCCATCCTGGCGTCGGCTCCTATTCTCGCGGAATCGTAATGGATTATGCACTCGAGATTTTGGTACCAAACCACTCTATATCTTGTGCGATGTTAGCGCTAACTGACGTTCGAGATATTCAGAAATACGTGGTGAACGGGAGCTGTATAAGCAGCTATTACGACATTAGTATGATATGCATACCATCAGTCTTCTTATTACTTTAGGTCATTTAGGTATATACATTTTATTGAGGAATCTATTCCAGTTTGGAGTTTTGATAGGTGCTAAGCTTTGTGGCCATATAAGTATTTCGGAAAATCACTATGGCGCTCATTATATTTTTTTATTTATTTGTTTATTGAGATGCTCAAAACATAAAATAATCACAAAATATAAACTTAAATAATATACATCTATAACTTAGGTAACTATTGAACAACTTGAGTGCATACAGAAAAATGGAGTGGACAGAACAGTGTGAAAACAACTTAAAAAAAAATCGTAAGTATAATTATTTTACTATTACCTAATCTAACTTAATATACCTACAGTATTTATGTATGTCATCTCACAACATAGATTCAGGAATTCAGGATTCCTTTAGTGTTTTAGAGATTATTTTACTAGGGAAGGCCTATGTCTAGCAGTGAAGTAAGATCTGCTGATATGATCATGATGATGATTACCTACCAATTAGAGTCTGATATCATTGTGTTAGTAAATCGGTAGGTACCTATGATGTCCAGCATAATCTGACTAATAGACCACTCAGCTTTTAGCTCATCGTTTGTAGAGACAATGCACCTAATATAATCAATATTAGTTATTTAACTTCGATACGTCACAAATATTAGATGTTTATATTTATAAAGGAATTCATATAACTAATATTGGTGCCTTTTCTACCACTGCTGATTTTTTCTGGTTCTTTCTGATTACTTGATCATTATAAATTTCACAGTTTATGTGCTTAGATATTAATTTGGATACCTATGGTTCGACTATCAGAATTTTGCTTCCTTAAATTTAATAAAAATGAGCGTCTGGTCGAATTAGATAAACGACGTTTGACCCGAGAGCTGGTCAGTATCTGGCGCAGCTGATGCGTCGTTGCCATACAGCGAGGCATTGCAGACAGCATCTTTGGTACACTTCCAACTGGTATTGATATGAATCAGTTAAGCTGTCTGATATTTGTTTGCAATAGTCTGCAGTTATCTCAATTGTTTCAATTTTAAATACTAGTTGTAAATTGGATAATGTTTTTTTTTCTTTGTTAATAAAGACTTTACTCTTTAAAAAAATGTAATAACTGAGTTAAACATATAATCAGTTATACATAGATAAGTAGTCTAAAAGCTAAGCTGGTCTGAACATTACTTGGGCATATTCTAAAGTTTCTCAACTCAAACATAAGAGCTCTAGAACTAAGAGTAGGTACACTCGCTTTACCCCCTTAACCCCTTTACCGAGGAATCTACATAATGGATAGCTTTCAATACATATCGTACACAATAGGCCACTGAACTTCCGAATTCTCCGTAGTTCATCAATCACGTATCTCCCTTGTTCACAAAATAGAAACAATTACGTAAAGAACCGTAAGTTACGATACCTCACAGTTCTATCTTGTCCTCATTGTCGGTAGATTTCTACAGGGAAACTTCAACGTGAACCTAACTTTCCTGCACTTAGTACAGCTAATGAAATAAAGTTCTTATCTCGGGATCTTTCTGTTCAGAACGCCTTTCGGGATATCTTTTCTTTGGCTGATTCAAAAGCTTATAATGGACTCGGTCAGTAATAATAAGAATAAAATTTCAGATAACATTATTTCTTTCGGCTTACAAAATTCGCAAGGAGACAAGTAAAATATTATACAACACTAGCGGTCCGCCAAATAACCGTGCGAAGTCGTCGCACGGTTTAACAAACGTTTAATTTTTTTAAATACACACTTACATATTGGTTTACATTATTGAAGTTTTCATACCAATACTTACAAATACTTTTTTGAAAATTTTCTATAGTCTACATAATATGATATCGAAAATTTTATATTTTCATCATGATTCTAATCTATACTAATATTATAAAGAGGAAAGATTTGATTGTTTGTATGTTTGTTTGTTTGTTTGTTTGTTTGTTTGAATTGAATAGGCTCCGAAACTACTGGACCGATTTGAAAAATTCTTTCACCATTAGAATCCTTAATTTTCCGTGATGAACATAGGCTATATAATATTTTCAAAAAAGTTAGAGATCCGCATGAAAAATTCAATAATTGAACCGTGCGCTGTATAATCAACCTCTTTTTCTATTATGGCGCGTCAGAATAGAAAAGGAGGTTGAATAGGTGCTTGCTTTTTCTCTACGGCCAGTGTCAGTTATGGAGTGTCAAGTCAATGTCAAAAACCCCAATGCTGTTAAAAAATGTAAGGGATCCGTATGAAAACTGTGAAACCCATCGTTTTAGTGTGTATAATTTCTGAAATTTTTGTTTAATACCCGTGCGAAGCCGGGGCGGACCGCTAGTATTGATATAATTTTTCAAATCCGTCAGTAGCTTCGGAGCCTATTCAATACAAACAAACAATCAATCGAATCCAATATTATAATATTAGCATAGACGACGAAGAATTCAAATAAAATACTACCCGAACCGTTTCACTTTAAAACTGCCAATTTTATTATTACTGTAGTCTTAACTGTAGTATGATTTTGTACCTATTTGCCTACTAACATATACCATCGCCCTGGGGATAAAAAACCTGTAATCATGATAAACTGTTTTCTAGATAAATAAATATTTATATATTTATTCTGTCGTAGTAAATGAAAATTAACTTGCCAACATTCACGGCAAAAAGTTGAATCTGGCACCGCAACGGAGTGACCGCATCATACACTCGTTGACACGCCCGCAATATATCCACAAGTTTATTAACGCTGCTCTGTTTCAAATGATCGTTTGCACCGCATGTGTACCGAGATGCGGCCGATGACATGTTTAGGACATTATGTGCGTCCTATGATCTAACACTGATAAAGCGCTGAGCTCAAGCGTTCATCTACACTTTAATATTATAAAGAGGAAAGATTTGATTGTTTGTTTGAATTTAATACACACCGAAACTATAGGACCGATTCGTAAAATGTTAAAATGCTAATCCTAATTTTTCTTTAACGAACATAGGTTATAGAATATTTTCAAAAAAGTTGGGGTTCTGTATGAAAAATTCAATCTTTGTTAAATACCCGTGCGAAACCGGGGCTGGTTAAATAATATGATTGAATCTAGTCATGGTTTTAAGTACTAGGATGTGACTTCACGGGTGGTAAAATGTTATGATGTATGGGGTTACCTCTCCACGCCAAAACTATTGATAACTGAAGGGATCTTAATTTTTTTCAAAGCTTAAATTTTGCATAGATGGAGTTGTACACTTAAATTAACGACTGGGTACTTTGCCGCCTGAGTACGTCTGTCTATCACAAGAAGTAGCAGGCAAGTAAATATTTAATGATATTCGTTTGTTAGCGCAGTAAATAATTGGTCAATTTGACTATTTATTATTTAAAATTTATAGCAATATTCCGGATTATTAGGATTTATGAAAACGGTTTTTAATTATTAAATAAAAAATATATTGATGTTCTTTTGTAAGCGTAATATTAGAAGAATTATAAATAAAGGGTATATTTGACTATTTATTATTTTAAAAAATCGCAAAATCAAATTCATGAAAACTAAAGAAGATTTTTATTAATTCGAAATTTAGGACATAAAATATGTCTCTGTTGATTGTTGTAGGAGGACGCTAGAAAACTCATATAAATGACACGTAAACTAAAAAGTATCTAGGTAATAATGTAGATTCTATTGGCTCAATTGTGAGAACATTTTGCAAATTGATTGTGAGCTATCTAAGAAATGCACTCGGAGACAGCAAAATGCGCAAAACTTGAAAGGTTTGCAACCTTAGATTAATCTCTTAGCTCCTTGCAAACAGGAAGTAGTAAAGCCTTAAATAAGAGAATGAAAAACGAGCAAGAAGCATACACGATAAGCGTTTTAATCTGCTTAAGTGTTGCTGCGAGTTTCGGCCGGTTTGTAGTTACTTGGTAAGTAAAGAAAATTGTTTGTCTCAGGCCTCTGAAAGCATATGATAGTTGGTAATTTAAATTAAAATTATATTTCTATTACTTAACTCGGGATTTCAAACCTCCCAATGGAGTTTTACAAGAAGACTCGTGTCTGACGAAAAAAAACATTTACGTCCCATTAATGCTAATGTGATTTCAAGACAAAACCTTCGACTTCAGCGGTTTATAATAAAAAACTATTAGAACATTTAGCCCATCTCTGTCACAAACTTATCTAAAATTCAATTATAAAATTTGCCAGCATGACCCGTTGTGCTGTGAAATTTACTGAATGCCAACAATTTGGCTACGTAACCAAGGTGCATTACATTAATTTCTAGCTGAAAGCCCGGGCATTAATTTGCGTCTGCCTCCGCAGGGAAACCGCAAAATACTAGTTCCGTTGCTATTCATAATAAAACGCAAGCCGCTAAGTGCTTCAACATCTGCCCGTAACGAAATACTATTGTGTAGATGCTACGATTTCGCCACCGGACCTAGAGGAAGTGAAACACCTTAATATTTAGACCACTTTGCTTTACAAAAGAAAGTGGCTGCAGCCGCGCCTACGACAAATCGAATGAATAAATAAACTGAGAAAATAGAACCCTTTTCCTGTGTCTATTCTACTCACATTGGTCGATATAAAAAAATAAGTAAAGTGTTTGTTGCTGGTAGGTAATCTTTGGAGGCAGGAACTTGACTGAATCTTAGTTTTAAGGACAGCGTGAATGGAGGTGCGATCAAAATTGAGGCTCAATTAGTTGAATGTTGATCTCACTAACCTATTTTGAAAATTACGTGGTCACATAGTTGTCGTAAATTTATTTACTATCGACTGAAGAACCTGGTTTTTTTCAGAATCTGACTTTTCCAGAAAAACTGGAAAAGTTTTTCGTAGGTATTTTTTATTGCAGAATTTATTGTTTTCATAATCGAGCACTCCTAACTCCTTATTGATGTCTCCAAATTTTTACTACTCGTACGTACCCATTTGAGAATTTTAAGAAGATTTTATTTAGTTTTATAAAATTCCATCCAAGTCGTTCGCAACTTAGTACAAAATTCAGTTTAGCCTTGAAATTTTCAATCGTTATCACAATTTGAGGTAGACAGGTTATTTCCAGAGTGTTTAGGTACTGAAGGTTTACCCTGATTAAAGCCTACCTGGCCGAAGTCATAAAAGATTTATGTTACATCGAATACAAGAACCACAATAACATTAAATAAGACGGCTGAGTACAACATAGTAGAAAAGCGATAGAGTTTAGACGTTTCCTCGCGTAATCCCCTTGCTTGGTCACCATTATCGACTAACCAGAGCCAGCCTTGTTATTATGGTTGTACGGCCTGTAAGCTATTGTTAGTGTCTATTATTGCTTGGATTTCAATAAGCTAAACATTAGCTTTACTGTAGATATACACCTAGATAGCTATTTGTGTATATGTATTAACATTACACACATGCGTATAGGTATGTATTAAGAATCTTAAATACAATGGAGTCGTATATAATAACTAGCAGTAAGGCTTCGCACGGATATTTAAAAAATAATATACATCTTTTAATTTTTTTTTAGTCTGTGTGTTACAATATTGAGGTTTCCATACGGATCTCTAACTTTTTTTAACTTCATATGGAGCTCTTTTTGACATTGACTTTCACACTTTATATTTTGACATTGGCTTTCTTCCCGCACCCCAGTGAAGAATTGTTTAGGACACTTAACTCTTGGCACTGGCAGAGGCGTAGCGAAAAGCAAGCGGCGCCATAACAAAACAAGAAGTTGAATACATAACGCATGGTTTTGATAATGAAGTTCCTTACTTCTTTGATAATTTTTAATTTTCTACTATTTGAACATAGGCTATGTTCATCACGGGTAATGTAAGATTCTAATGGTGAAAACATTTTCAAATCGGTCCAGTAGTTTTGGAGCATATTCAATTCAAACAAACAAACGGTTTTAGGATAATGTATATTATATTTCAAATTTATTTTAATTTTCAGGATATTTTTTTTAAAATCACTAATGATTTTAGTCAGGATTTTTTTTAAGCCCCTTTGTAAATATTTATTTGTCTCGAGTTCCAAGTGGATTCCGACTTCTACAAATTTATGTTTGTATTTATATTTACAAAACAGTGTTATCATTAGCCTACCTACTATTTATTGGGCTAGTTCACTGCACAAAACCACTCCCCCAAAATGTCTTCTACGTGGCAAAACGTTTGCAAAACCTCTTGAAAGCCCAAATCTCAGATAGATGGAAGTCTTTCTCGTCGGCCTTTGAAGCAATTGGGGAGGCTGGGTGGAGCCGTAAATATAAGCGCTTGATGGATTAATTTCGACCAGATTGAGACCCACGAATGGCCCACTACTAGGTCCAATGAGGATTACCTACTAGGCTGGATGGCGTAGCTCACTCGTGAACGGGTGTAGTTTTCATGATCACAGACATACGTTTTGCTTGTTTGTTAAAGCCAAGCACGCCAACAACGTGCTTGGCTTTAACACAATTCAAATGGACAAATCGCACTGAATGCGCTAAATGTTGCAGGGTTTCACAAACATAATCTTTTTGTTATGAACTGCTCATATATTTGATATGCAATTAGCAGTCCGCCACGGCTTATCACTAAAAATTTTATTTTCCATGTGGGTCCCTAACTTTTTTAAAATATTACAATAGCCTATGTTAATCAGGGAAACTTTTGGGATTCTAATGATGATAGCATTTTTTCAAATTGTTCCAGTACTTTCGGAGCCTACTCATTTCAAGCAAACAATCAAATCTTTCCTCTTTATAATATTAGTATAGATATAATTTATACAAAATACTAGACCACAGAAATATGAGACACTTCAGTAATATCTTAAACTGCCAAGCTACGATAGCCCAAAGGTCATTCGATTTCCTTACGCAGACTATTTGATACATTTCGTTGCACTGCATAGACACTCGTAGCACTGTGGTAGAAATTCATAGCTTTATCCGTAACTTGCTTTGCCAGACGCAATGCTTTATGCTAACTCAGTTTGCGCGGTTTCTACTATTGAGAGTGGACTACATTACTATACTCTTTGGTGGACGGCCTTTGTTGCTATTTGAGTTCAGGGATTGTACAATTCATAGAATGAGTGTGGGGCTGGAGTTTTTAGTCTAGGAATATTCATGGGCGTAGGGAGGTACGGGCAGGGGGGGGCCGCTGCCCCCCCCTAGAGGATGCAGTCTTAATTTTAAATACGTACCTACATAGATAGCCAAACCTATTAATAAACTAAACTTCATTGACAGGTAAATTTTATACAATCGTACTATGTTTGCATCTAAATTCAAACCCCCACCGAAATGTTGAGGCAAATTTAATGTGTAAAATTTTCTCGGATATGTACGTGTCACGCAGCACCTAAAATGGTTGGTTAAAAACTCAAGGCTCTTTTAAAAACTCTTTTAATTTTTTTTTTCATAAATTTCTCTACTGCAACAGCGCGCTGCGCGATGTTGGTTGCGGGCTAGAGCGCGCTCGCGCTCCGTGCCATTCGATTCTTATTGTGCATCTACATTATCTGTAGGCACATTTATTGGATAGATACCTATTTCCATGTTTTTCCGTAATTGAATATCTCCCTCCGTTTGCTGTTATTTCTTTAGTTATAGAATACTTTCAAAACTGTTCGCTAAAGACCGAAAAAGTCAGAAAAAATTTCGCGGCTTGCTCCGCTCGCCGTTAATTCTCTACTTTTGTAAGCTTTTTTACAGCCTTCCGAAAATGTCACAATTTCTCAACAATTTTCAGAGGCCGCAAACACAAAAAAATATCCGCGCTCATTCCACTCACTGTTATAATTTTTTTACGCTGCTACGGGACCATCCAATTTGTGTTTTGTACTTATATCTAAATATCTTATTTTTTTTGTCGTTTTACCAAGCTTTCTTCGCCAAACTTTAAAATTACCACCGCAAACGTTCTCCACTTTGCAACAGCGCGCTGCGCGTCATCGGTGGCGGGGTAGGGCGCGCTCGCGCTCCATGCCGTTTCATTCCTATTGTTTACCTACATTGTAGGTTAGTGAGCTAGGTGCACGCATCGCATTCATTTACGCCCGACTCCAGTGGGAGTCGGGCAGGAAGGCAGATCACGACATAACTTTTAATTTCGTGAATCTATAGATGGATAGATAACTATTTTAAAGTTTTCCGTAATTGAATATCTCCCTCTGTTTGCTGTTATGTCTTAAGTTATAGCATAATTTTCAAATATATTTGCTAACGACCGAAAATGTAACAAAAAATTTCGCGGCTCGCTTCGCTCGCCGTTCGTTCTCTTCTTTTCTAAGCTTTTTAACAGCCTTCCGAAAATTTCACAATTTCTCAACCATTTTCAGAGGCCGCAAACACAACAAAATATGAGCGCTCATTCCGCTCACTGTTATATATTTTTATGCTACCACGTGACCATCCAAACACTCTCTGATTCTTGATTATTTTTTACAGATCATCCAAAATGTCTAAAAAAAAATTGCGGCTCGCTCCGCTCGCCGTTAATTCTATAGCCTTTTTGTCATGTTTACCAGCCTCTCCAAAATATGACAAAAATTTGGAGGCTCGCTTCGCTCGCCATTCCGTAGTAAGAGTTTTTTTATCTTCTAAAACCAAATGGTTCTTAGCTTTCTTTTCTTGACTATGATTTTTTTAAATATTCGGGGCTAGCTGTCATATCTAGTGTCACACTATTGCGTACTTATTTAAAAAACATCGAAAAATCTCAAAAAATTCGCGGAAAGTGCTTAGAAGTAAACATGGCTGAGGAAATGATGATTGAAAATCCTTTAAACGGCTTAGGTATGCTCAGCGTACACCGAAGCATGGTACTTACAAATAAATAAGAACAAAATTGAATCAGAGCTGCTAAAATGGTTTTGTGGAGTACCTCGAAGACTACTATTTTGTAAAATAACGTGACGTATAGTTAAACTATTGTTGTTTTTTTTATTCTAAACGTAGCCTACCTATCCCATTTCTCGTGCAGCATGTACTTAGTAGGTATTCTTGGTTTTTTTTCGGCTGCCCCCCCCCCTAAACAGAATCCTGGCTACGCCCTTGGGAATATTATTATATTATACTAGATTGGCAAGTGTTTTTTGTAGCCTTTACGTCAGACCAGATCTTGGTCTATATAGAAGCAAAATTTCTTGAATTAAACAAATCACAAATTCACATCTTCACAAAATTTCGCTTTTATAGTATTAAAAGAATCAGTACCTATGCAACTTATTAACCTGTTATTGGAACTAAAGCTTGTATACTTAGATAAGATAAGATTCTGCTGGTTAATCTATATGCTCATACTATTTGCTCCGATCATAGGCTGCATGCTAAATATTAGCAGAAAAATAACAAATCAACCTCGAAAATAGTATGAACGATTCACTCACTGAAAGCTGAAATTATATCATCAGGGGCGGGATTCTGCTAACTAATTGTTTTACTATGACAAACGTCGCAGAAGCGACCATAAATGAAAGAGACTCTAGATTGACCGTATAGTGGTTTTAACCTTGATACGCCTTTCTCCATCTGTAGTTTCTTTAATCAAATGTCGGTAATATTCCAAAATGTGTCATTCTTAGATGATACCATTATTGTGAAGCGCTTGAAATTTGGCTCTATTACTTGTATCTTTATTATTATATATATTAGTATTGAATCTTTAGCCATAACTATATTTGACGACCTCTGTGGCGCGGTGGGCGAAAGTCCGTCTGCGACGCAGGAGGTTGCGGGTTCGATTCCCGCCTCGGGACAAATATATGTACGATCTGCAGATATTTATTCAGGGCGTTCTGGTTGTTTTCTATGTATAGTAAAAAATATATATTTAAGTAATAATATTGTATTATGTATATCAGTCATCTAGTACCCATAACACAAGCTCTGCTTAGCTTGGGGCTAGTTGATGCTGTGTGGATTGTCCGGTATTATTTTACACCTAAGAAAGAAGGTGCTCTACCCGATCAAGTTTGGACTCTACTGTTTGTTGTGCAATTGCTGGGTAAGCAAATTCGTGACTTTGTCTATTATAATTTCGGCTTTCGATTAATTTACCTAGTAGAAATTTCTACGATAAAAAACCTGCAAAAAGGGCCTTTCCATAAAAGTGACTTTCAAAACCTGCGAAAAATAAATTCATCGAAAGTGTTTTCATATAAACGATAAAGGCTTACGTTATAATTTAAATCTCTTTTGAAAACGTAATAACTTAAATTTTGGATTTTTCCAAATTATTTCTTAAAGACACATAATTTTTTCATCAGACTAACTTTACTTATGTTACATTTAATGTACATACTTATTCAGCTAAGCTAAATGCTTTCACGAAAGTATACAAGAGTAAATAGATTTAGTAGTAGGTATATATGAGTTACAAGATTTGAGTTAGTCCATCATTATTTATTTATTTATCATCTAGTGCCCAACACAACCTCTGCTTAGCTTGATGATGATGTGTGGTTTGTCCAGCATTATTTATAGTTATATTCTCAGAAGACCATTACTGACCCTTCCATGAATTGGGTGTAAAGCCATAAATAAGTGGTTGTAGCTTCTGAAAACTCCATGAAATGGTTTAATTTACCTATACAAATCACTATATACACGCCTTTTTCTTTTTAGTTTCTACCATGTGTTGGCAGGTAGATAATGCCGACGGCATTATGCCCACCTTTTGTTTGTTTTTATATGTGCTATAGAGTGTTTAAACAAAATAAATAAATATTTCTGGAGAATGAAGGCTTTTGAGGGATTCTTATCATGTTATTAAAGTCAAAATTGTCTTAGTGCTTATTTTGTAAACCTAAAGAAATAAAGTTATTGAAATCAGAAATCTGAAATCAAACCATCCTTAGGCGTACTTTTTGATTGTAGACAAGTATATAATCAAAGGGCACACTATTTGGGAAATGAACGAAACTATACAGTCATGTAAACTGAACTGTGCATACTAACTACCCTTTAAATGTTTTAAATTCTTTAATTATTTATTCAGACATGTACTTCTTACTTACAGGCGTACCAAATATAATAGAGTAGCTAGGTTTAATTGAAAAAATACAGAGAAAAAATATCAATAAAATGTGTCAGAGCTTCCGTCAAAGTGATTATCCCCTAAAATTAGAACATAAAAATTCGTTAAACTAATTAACTACTTATTTCGTGTAGTCATATCAGAGAGATATTTTTGCGTAGAGTTTTCTAGTAGTAGTTAAGTAAATAAATTTAAAGCCGAAAGAGAAACAGGTTATTTTAGCTTAGGCTTTCGTTACTACACGCGCCTATTGTTGTGGAACAGATTAATTTCGCGCGTCCTATTTCGCTTTGTTCGGTTAGTTATGACGGCATCTATCCTATAGTGTTCTTCGTATAAACTTGATTAAATTGAGGGCCTTTGTCTCGCCATTGACTTATGGACCTTTGGAAACTTCCTTTTACACACTGCTTACAGTTTTTTGTTGTAGGTATCTAAGTAAGACGTGGTAGCGTCATGAGTAAAAGCTGTTCTATGTTAATTAGTTTCATATACATGGAGATTCGATAAATTTTGTCGTATAACTCCATGTTGTTATGTCTGGCAGTCAACATATTCAGCTTATGTCGTCTAGAGTTTAATGAAAAGAGTCGTTTAGTTAGAGCCTTCCTTCGAGCACGAATGCCCTCATGTGGTTCAAGAAATAGAGTGCACTATAAAGTAGGGTCGAAAGTTGGCGTGTGGATCGATACGCGCTTACTCATCTACGGACGCACGGGCCGGACACGTCGCGTGCCACCTGCCATACAAAAATATCGATCTTTCCACAAAGCCGCGTCACCGCAATCAATATACCTTTCCGCCCCGTGCCTAATTACGCCCGCCTACATCACTCAAACATCCGTAAAAAACTCCCTAATCGCGACCGACGATGATAGCCTCCCAGATAAATAGCGCACACTGAATCATTGAAAGCGTACAGGAAAACGCTTCATTGTAAACGTTTTATTTAATTTTCCCTCCATTTACTTTTTTATAATTTCTGCCGTGCATAAAAAACGATCCGCCGCCGCCGCCGCAGGAAGCGCGCACACACGCTTAGCCGCCGTGTCCAGACGCACACAGGGACAGGAACACCTGTCTTGGGAACGAAAGGTGTGCTAGAGCGTGCGGGGAAGAGACGACTATACGTATGTTGCGGCACGTAGGATAGAGAGGCGGCATGCGCGCGCAGAGTGTCTACGGAACGCCCGCCGCGCGTCCCGCTCGCTAGCGACTATACCCGAGAGCCGTCGTCAGTCTATCGCGCGCAGAGGCAGCGCTTGTATGTGCCGCCCTTTGCTCTGACGCGACCGACGCAGTGTCCGTAACCGGTGTTCGGAAAATTGTGCATGTGCGTTTTCCGACGAGAGCAGTGTGTGTGTCTGTGAGATGTGCTATTGTTTTCTAGGTAACGGAGAGCATTGTTTGAAAAAAAAAGGCAGCCGGATGCGACATATTAGTCGATGCACTTGTTCGCGCGTTTAATTTCACTTTATTACGTTTCCCACGGAGGCATTGCCGGAAAAGCTTCTCGCTAACTTGCTCTAAATGTAAGAGTTGCAAGGCATATATACGACAAAATATTTACTAACAAATACAAAGTTTAAAAGCAAACGGCTCCTGTTTGCAGCGGGCTATGAGTTTATGATCCGTTAATTGTTTGCACCACTTTAGATAAGCCTAACAATGTGGGAATGTATTTCATTGTTAACGAATAGGTACCATAATGGTTTATTATTTTTTGTATTTCTCATTGTAAATTTGTAAGTACTGATTCGCACAGAAAAACTTATCTAAAAGATACATATATTACAGTTAAAACTAATAATAATAATTGAGAGTGAAAAGGAAATCAAACAAAAACAATGGAATGGGTGAAATTTACCCCTCCATTTATTAACTAGATACAGAATACTCTACCTGTTACAAAAGCGTACCCTCCTCAAAAGCAACCGTTGGAACTACGGCGTATTATTATAAATGTGAACCATTTATGATTTACCTTAAGTTTTGGATCCTCCACCACTGACAAGAGCCATAAGTGGATGGGGAAAACAACGGGATCGTAAGGCAAATAGAAGAAGTTGTCGCCAGATAAAAAATATCGTGATCAAGTTGAAGAAGGTAACAAAAACCGTATCAAATGGCCACTGACACCAGTTCCACGACAATAGAAAGCTGATGAATTGTGCAACGATCATTGAACGAGTGACTTCGCCACTGTTTTACTCGAAGTCACCCGCTTTCATGACCATCGAGGTGGAAAAATATCGATAAATCGTCTGGAAATGACGGCTGTTCTCCAGTTGCCTACCAAATTATCTAAAACAGTCATAAAAGATGTAATGAAATAAATTTATTTTGAATCAATTTAGAAATTGCAATAGAATTTTATTTTTTGATTTTATCCTAGTAACATAGACTGGTAAAGTAGTTAGTATGCAACCTGAGGATTTTGATAAATCGGTAGATGTAGAGTCGGTAAACTTGTTATGACAAAAATAAGAGTAATTTTTCAGCTTCAGAATAAATGTTTCAGCAGATTGAAAATGATTTTTTACTTGTTATCATGTTTTAATACAATTATCACGTGTAATTCGATAGACAGAAATTTAGTAGAGTCGGTACACTTGTAAGAAAAATAAGTGTAATTTTCTGCTTCAGAATATTTTTTTCAGCAGATCGACAATGAATTGTTGCTTTTTATCATGTTTTAATACAATTATCACGTGTAATTCGATAGAGAGAAATTTAGTAGAGTCGGCAAACTTGTAAGAAAAATAAGTGTAATTTTCTGCTTCAGAATATTTTTTTCAGCAGATTGACAATGAATTGTTACTTATTCTCATGTTTTAATACAATTATCAAGTGTAATTCGATATCCCTCTTCGTCTGCATCACATCGCATGCTACTAATCATAACGAATATCTATCTATCTTGTTAAAACTTGAAACAAATGACTGTAGCGCTTGAAGCATGTTTAATGATGACTTTTTTCACGGTTGGTGCTTGCGCAAATGCTAACAGGCAGATGGCCGCGCCACTGTTTCGTTATGCTCGAATCACCACCATTATGGACGAAGACTTGAATAATAACCTTTTTAAACAATGACATTGAAGGTCTGTTTATTCAAGTAACGAGTCCAGTTGCAGCATAAACGCAAAAAATATTTGCATATGGAAAACTAAACTTGCTATGTAAAAATTTACAAAGGTTTTCCTCATTTTTAACAGATTCAGATTCAATAACTTTATTTCTTTAGGCTTACAAAATAAGCACTTAGACAGATAACCGAATTGGATATAAAGGTTCTATGCTCGGCTCTATGTTTATTTTCTGTGTTATTGTCGACTTCTCCGCCATTTAAGAAACTATTTCAATGATTTTGATTTTGGATTATGGACCTACTCAGTTTTTTACACGATGATTCTAAGTTGGTTGCCAAATTTTTTATTCCCGCAGAATTTGTCGTTTTCCTGTAAAACTTAATAAACAGATTAGACCTAAGGGATTTGAAGTAGGATTTCATCAAATTATGCGTACAGTAAATATTGCTAGCGATCGAAAAATAACTAAACGTGTGGTAGAAAAAACGATCTCATCAGAAGACTTATCCATAAGTCCCCTATACAACGCACAAAGTAGCGATCGACACCAAACATAAATGATTTATGGACAGGAGGGACCCTCGAATGCCCTGCCTAATTGATCTCAATAAATGAGAATGGCCTCTAGCATGACGTGACTATTAGTCTCAACGAAATAAATTAGGAGGTTAATTCAATTAATTAAATAATTTCGACTAGAATTGTAGTCAAATTGAAGTTATACGTGAACTTTCAAGTGACAAATTATCGATAAAATAGGACATAGAAAATAAAAATTGAGTCAAAAAAAAAAAAATACAGCCGACGTGCCAATTTTATATGGTTGTTAGGTTTACGAGCAATAAAAACCAATTTACAGAATTCTTATATTATTGTCTTCGAATCGAACTCTAAAATGGTCCATACTCTGGTGATCTTGCAGACATTCGTACCATACTGTGTGAGTTATAGAGCATTATTTTTTAACTAATATTTATTTATTCGATAATTAGATCAAAACACGGTTCAGCAAGTTCTAAAAATGTCTAATAAATAAGAATTAAATAATTAATTTGCGCTAATAGACTTACACCATTAACAACATAAAAAATGTTTTTAAGTACAAATATATCGAAAAACAAAATAAACTTCACTAAAATTGTTTAAAATGAATTTCATTATTCACAAGTTTCGCTTTGTTGCTTAATATTTTATTGCAAACATCTTTAAAGTTACTTTAAAGCTCCAGAATTGTTTCAATTTTCGCAAAATGCCTGAGACTGAGTTATTTCAATAAAAGTTGTGTAGTAAATCGTGTTGCTTTTAATATTTCTTTAGATGGAAATCTAGATGTTTATTGTTTACCATTCCATTATATTTTAGTTTTAATTGCAGAGTTTTTTACTTTGACAAAATCACTGAAATAGATTTCAATGATATAGACCAAAAGTGTAGCAATGATAGCTTGCAAATAGCCAGTGAAATGTCGCATAGATATAAAATAGCAGCGATAGGATTTTCAGCCACTAGCAATTTGTTTTGTATGTTCGAAAAACGATCTGATGGCATTGATTCGCAATAAAAAATATTGCTTTGTCACGCTTTCAGTGACCTCTTTCACTACAGGCACCAGTAGACCGCGCAGCTTAGCCTGCCGAACGTACTAAATAAAAATCCGTTCGAGCTTTTATAACTTTTTCCTGCATAGCATGAGCCGATAATCTGGTAAATTCTGAATATCATTCCAGGTGATGGCCTTATGCATAATTCATATGGAATAAATGCTGACTGTGCCATTATTACCACTTTAGATTTTGATTTGTTTCCTTAGATTTTGATTTGTTTCCTTAGATTTTGATTTGTTTCCATACATTATTTTGAAAACCATTGTTATCAAGTTAGGACTGGCTATAACAAGCTAGTTATCATTTAAGTTGGATTACAGAGAGTCTGAGACTATCGTCGTGAAGCAAACTGGTAATAACTTTGCTCATCCAATTCTGGCTGAGCATTTCAGTGGTTATCACAAGATGGCTGACTATATAACAGCTGATGTCACTCTTGAAAACTCTTTATAAGTGTTCGTAAACAGGTGGTATGTGGGTGTTCAGAATTTCTGATCCTAAGTGGGTAAATAGGCGCAATTTGGGCCACAGCGCGGCTGCGCTGGATGGTCTGATTCAACACTTCGTTGCGGCAATTAGATTCAATTTGCGGGACTCTCGGGTATGAATATGCCCCGCTTGTAACAAAGCTTCGTTACTTGGAATTACTCTGAATACTCTCCACAGGGATACTAATTTTCTTTGTTATTCTGTTAATAAGACGTTAAGGGAAAGTTTTTCGTTCTAAATTCACAGCGTGAGCGAAATTCTGCTAATTATTGCAGACACGCGTGGACAGTGTGTCTAGATTTTCTTTTTCATTAGAAAAAACATACATCGGTGGTGCGATAGAACCGACTGAGTTAACTGAATTGGTCGTATCCCCTTTCAATGCAATGAATAGGACTATGCAAATAGGGCAGCTCCCTCGTACTAGACTGAATGTTGTTTTGTGTAAATTTCATACTTTTAATTCAATTTCCATTCTATCTAACCTAAACTATTAGTTCGGCAAAGTTTTATAAAAACTAAATATAAATCTCTACAACCTATACATGTGTAAGTTCATAATAAACTTCCGAATGCATACATACAAGAATACCTTCCAACTTCAAAAGAGATGGAGGAAGTTTCAGCCAAGCATGACTCAACTTGGAATATACTCGTAAAAGGCGTGTTTTTGTCAGTTTTACAAGTTTTTACAGGTTTTTTTGAGTAAATAGTCTTCCTGACTCTCCAACTATTTCTTTGAACCTCATACTTTTCAAATTAAAGAGTTCAAAGTGAAATTTAGCTGTTAGAGTCGCAATTTTACGTCGTGTGCATTGTATTCTGCCTCGCTTTGATCCTATTCGTAAATGTTGTACTAGCGGCAATAATCAAATCATAATGACCCATTAATTAAACCTTGAATATAGAACAGAAAAAATTAACCATATCCAACCTATGTATGTAATATGTGTTCATATTATAGCCCTAGGTATTTCTTATAAATAGTTTCAGATTTCAGAATTGTTTCTGAACTGACTGAACCTATCATTGTTTGGACTAGGTTTATAAATTACTCTAAATATCAACATATTATAAAAAACTCAAAATCTACTAGATGTACCTAGTAGATTTTGAGTCCCTCCTACTCGTATAATTGTACATAAGATTAAAATAGTACACTATTCTGCGAAATTTTGCGAACGCAGGTAGGTGTATCAAAGAAGTTAATCTTACAACACTAAAGTAAGAAATGTGTTTGGTGATTTGTACTCAGGTTCTTCTCTGAAAACAAGAGGGTGTCATTGACGTCACATTGCGTAGAGGTGCCAAGAAAGCGTAAAAAGATAAGAGACCTTTTAAAACCGAAGGAAATAATACTCTTAATTTTATATTTTCAGCTTGACTGTATCTTCCTTTGTCTCTAATACAACTATGGTATAAATGGAGCTTTTTATTTGATCGAAATTTATAGTAAAATAGGTACTTTATTATTCTACTACATTATGGTTATCGTTTATTATATTGAATCGAAAATATTTTATATAAACCATAATTAATGGCATTTTGTATACCAGTAGTTGATATGCCTGTCGCCCTGATAAGAATTTATTTTATCGCTCACAGTATTATCTGGTTTCAATCAAAGGGTGACAAGTTTTAATACAAAGCCCCATTGTTCGCTGTATTTATGGCATATTCATGTTTCAAGTGTTAGATCAATAAACTGGTCTGAGCTCTAGATTTATCATCAACGGTAGAAGTCCATTGCTAGACCTAGCCTAGGTTTATTCTGGTTTCAAAATTTATCAGCAACTGTCGGTCAAGATTCGATGCAATTGACTAAGATCCACCGAGCTAAGTCAAAATATCTTGGTTTGATGTTTATTCTTCTTCCACGAGTGGACAAAAAATTTAAGTGACGAGACATCAATAACAAATTATTTCTTTTTTATAATAATTATCTGTATGAAATTTGACTTGTCTAAGTGCTTATTTTGTAAGCCTAAAGAAATAAAGTTATTGAATCTGAATCTGATTGGCTATTAATATATATTTAAGGCTTGGTGTACAAATATGTACTTATCAGTTTATACAAAGAACGTCGCAAGTTTCGTCGAAGTCCGGGACCTCCTGGGACTTAAGTAGTTATAACAAATGGAACCTGGTAGAGTTGCCCGGGACTTATTTACCCGCACCACCGCATAAATATACGGCCGGATTAAAGTATTCAACGAACTGGGAAATATAGCAGGCCGGGTACTTTAGTGCGCTTTCTAAGCACAGAACTTTTTAGTGGCTATGTTTTATGGCTATAGCAGATATAGATCGAGTATAGAGCACGAGGCAAATGTTTATCAGAATTTTCAATCGGATAGTCGAGCTCTGCTTGTTTTATGATCCAATTATTTAGACAGTGATTTCCTTTGAAAGTTAGTGTATTGAAATTGAATTTGAAGAATGGTTCAACTTAATTTTCACTAGTTTCGGGTTGAATTTATTTTTGAAACACTTACCTGGGAGTATTGTTTATGAATTTTACTTATAAATTATTACGATTTTAGATAACGAGTTCATTCACTGTAAGTACTTTCCACCGTTATAAATAAAATAAAACAACCTCACGCGAAAGCGCCGGTGTTCAAACATTTCTTTATAATCTAGATTAAAATCTAAGAAAAATCTAGAGTATATCATGAAATAAAATGGACAAGTGAAGATGTTCGTAAACGTTAACTTCCCAACTTTCTCGGTTTGTTTGCAATTAGAAGTTTTATAGTTCTACAGCGGGATAACCGGCTCTTTGATTTTAAGTTTTTCTTAAGTTACATCGAGAATTGATGTTAAAAAATTGTGGCCGTCTTAGGTACTTGGTTTTTGCTTTAAGTTAAAAGTAATATGCATCTATGAACATAATATAATTTACCTCGATTGATGAAAAAAGTCTGCTGGTCCTGTACTCGGACACTCATCGTAGCGGCTTCGTAAAGACATCTCAGCACCTCGATATAACGATAGTCTACTTGGCATCGCTGTAAGGATTGTAGAACAGCCCAGGTTTCAACGGAGTCAAAGGCCTTCTCATAGTCCACAAAAGCCAGACACAGGGGCTGATTATACTCTTCGGACTTCTGTATAATCTGCCTCACTGTGTGAATGTGGTCTATGGTACCATATCCTCCGCGAAACCCAGCCTGCTCCGGTGGCTGAAACTCGTCGAGTCTCCTGGCGAGACGGTTCGATATAACTCGTGAGAAAAGCTTATAGACGTGACTTAGGAGCGAGATGGGTCTATAATTTTTAAGAAGGGTTTTATCTCCCTTCTTAAAAAAGAGCACCACCAAACTCCCACTCCACGCCTTTGGAGTTCTCCCAATGTGAAGGACGGCGTTGAAGAGGCTCTGTAACTCCTGTATAACAGGGTATCCTCCAGCTTTCAAAAGCTCTGATGTTATTCCGTCCTCACCGGGGGCTTTTCCATTTTTAAGCTGCCTCAGAGCTAACACGATCTCGTCTTGACTGATGTCTGGCAGTTCGTCGGTATAGTGGCGTATCAAGGTGGCTCTAGAATCGTGGTCGTCTCGTTTGGAACGGGGAGCATGTGCAGCGTATAAACGGCCATAAAAGTCCTCTATCTCGGCCGATATCTCCGGCTTCGACAAAACGGTCCTTCCGTCGTGCGTTGAAAGCTTCGTCAGGTGGCTCCTTCCAAGCTGCTGAGTGAATACTTTGGACCCTCGGTTTCGCTCTATCGCCTCTTCAATGAGGCGTGTATTAGAGCTCCGAAGGTCGCGTCGTACCATCTTCGCAATTCGCTTGTTCAGGTCTGACCTCTCTGACGAAGTCGCTTGGGTGGTTTCCCGTCTTTTTGTCATCAGCCCAAGAGTCTCATCCGAGAGTTTGGACTTCTTACCAGAACGCTGCTTTTTGCAAAACTTGATGCCCTCGTCCCTCAGCGTTTCTACCAGATTGTGTAGGGTCTCGTCAGCGTCATCAGTGGGTTCCAAGGCAGCGAATCTATCCCCGAGAAGCTGCTGAAACTTCTCGGTGCCCGCCATGATTTGGATTGGGTTCGGTCGGAGCGTGGACTTCACCAGACGGTTTCTTTCAAGCTTCAAATTTATATTCAGAGAGCCTCGAAGGAGTCGGTGATCAGATCCGGTATTGAACCTGTTGATCACTGAGACATCTCTGAATATATGCTTGCTATCCGTCATGATGAAGTCGATCTCATTTTTTGTCACAGAATCGGGACTCCGCCATGTCCACTTCCTTTGGGGCTGTTTCTTAAAGAAAGAGTTCATTAAGAACAGCCCCTCTTTCTCAAGGAAGTTGACGAGCATTTGTCCCCTGTGATTTCGAACACCAAAACCATGCGGGCCTATTCGGGATTCGTTGCCAGTCTGGGTTCCCACCTTGCCGTTAAAGTCCCCCATAACAACGTTGAAGTGAGCCTTGGTGGTGTGATGTAAGGCTTTGGATATGTCTTCGTACATATCCTCCACTTCATCATCCGAGTGTGTCGAGGTCGGTGCGTAAACCTGAATGACCTTCAAGCTGTAGCGCTTAGACAGCCGAAGGATCAGGTACGCTACCCTGGTCGACACACTGGAGATTTCTTCGACGTTGTTAGAGAGGGCCTTATTGACGAGGAAACCTACGCCACCCTGGGATGTTTTATCACCCTCACGAAAGTAGAGAAGATGGCCCGAGTCTAGGGTTACGGTGTCCTCCCCCTCTCTACGGACTTCACATAACCCTAGAACATGCCATTTAATGTTCTCTGACTCCACTTCCAACTGCGCTAGATGGTGATCAAGCCTCAGAGTGCGTCCGTTAAACGTTGCCAGGGTCAGTGTGTGTGGGGTGTGGTAGCCTAATGTAGCCCGGTGATTCCTAGCACCCCCTGCCCCGCCGTTACCGTGGCCGCTACCATGGCCAGGAATAGCGAGGCGGCCGGGAACTGGGGGCCATTTTGTGGCGGTTCTTGTCATTTGGGGGTATTGCCCATAATCCCCACGCTGGGCATGCGGGTTGGGGATCGCAGTTTAGTGGAGTAGTTCTGCAGAGGGCGCTGCTGCCCGCCCCCCGGTGTGTTTCCCTTAGTCGCCTCTTACGACACCCACGGGATGAGTTGGGGTGGTGAAATTCTTTATTATGCCGTCACCACACGGCACAAACATAATAAATTAAAAACTACCGAATTTATTTATCTAATCTGTTTAGTTAATTTTTAAAGTTTCTAATCTGTTTAGTTAATCTTAATCAGAAATCTACAAGATCGTGTAATGACCGTGTAGCTAGAAAATAGCACTGCTGTCATTGTGGTGATGAAATAACGATTGTAGTTTTAATACAATAGAGCGCGTTTTTGTGTTTAATAATTGTAAAACTACAGAGTCGGTAGCTGTTGCGAAATTGCATTGCGACAGCACTTTTACTTTTATTTAGGTTTTGCGTTAATAATTTAAAGTTTAATCAAGATTTTTTTATAGTATTGATTGAATTATTTGATTGAAAAAAGTCTCTTTACTCTTGATATACCAAAGTCGGGCCTATGTTAAAGGGTTTTTTGACGGGCTCCATTCAATTCGATAAGGTCATTTGGCTGATGAGTGATTGGCTGATAGGTTGCTAGGTAAGTGCGAAATGAGAGCACGTGCGCCATAAAAAACTAAAAAAGAACGTGTAAATTGCTTTGATTTATTATAAACTAGGCGGTGTTGTGAGTTGCGGCTTCTAGTAGAATATTAAGGCCACATTTTGATAAGTTGAGATTGTACTTACACTACCTACATAATGAGTTTTCTACTTTCACATGCCTTTTTGAAATATAGGTTTTAAAAGGAATTTGGAAGACTCAAGTAACCTACCGGTCAAAGGCGAGTTTGAGATTAAGTAAACAATCAGATAAAGTACACCCACTGACGTTCTTATTTGAATACTAGCGGTCCGCCCTGGCATCGCACGGGTATTTAACAAAAGTGAATTTTTCATATGGATGCCTAACTTTTTTGTTTAGTTTCGGAGCATATTCAATTCAAACAAACAAACAATCAAATCTTTCCTCTTTATAATATTAGCATAGATTACATCATTTAAATATTTTTCTGCACTAACACAAAGAAAACAGATATCATAATTTGTAAAATGTCATTATATATATATATATATATATATATATATATATAAAGGATCATTAATTTGGTACCTACCTTCACAGCTAGCCATCATTCTTTTATATGAAAAGCAGGTTGCAAGTATTCTGTACACCTCAACTTTTTTGCATAGATAAATCTAAGGAATGAGAGTAATCTCCATAAATTTAGACCTTATACCCAGTGTATAAGATTTAAATGATAATGTGTGGTTATTTTTTTGCTAAGATGTTGTACTTAGTCACGGAGTATGGAGGCAAAAAGCCAACCTTGGTTCGCCTAATAGCTCCCACGTGATTGTTACATATTATGCTTTAGCGTCCGGTTCTAGTAGTTTATAATGTCGTTTGTATTGTTGAGAATAATATTCTCAGTTGCGTTTTTTGTACGGACAAAATTATTTGATTCTCGAGCTTGTTAAAAAATAGACTTTAAAAACGGCTTTGGAGTGATCGTCTCGTGGATGTTAAAATAAAGTTTCCTGCACTGTTTAAAGCAGTATTTATTTTCGAAACGGATATTTACATTTTAAATTGGTTCAATATCTTCAGATTTACTTACCTACACTCGAGAGTAAACATCGTCTCACAAGAATGATAGGCCTGAAGACGTCGCAACTGGTATCGATAGGGTTCTTGGCTTCGTGACAAAACTCTTCATCCATATCTTATACCGACTGTCACATAACTACGGCTCGATAACTTTGTTATTGTTCAAAATAGTTAACAAAAGTGATTTATAAAATAGTACAAACCGTTTTATAAATCACTTTTGTTACCTGTTTAAAGACAAATAGCTTATTAAGAGGAGGCCGTGGCGAGATATTGTTGTGTTGAAGATCCATTAGGGTGAAGAAGATTCTTGTTATGATCATTCAAAAACTTACATAGACTTGAGTTATTGTATTTACGATCGTATAATAAAACATAGGTAAATAAGGTATATTAACATAAAAACTTAACAGTTGAGAAATAAAGGCATCAGAAAAATGTAAACACATCATACAATAATTATCTCCCATGACTCATATCATAAAAACCTAGACATAGAAGCCCTATTTACCCACTGATATCATCTGTCGGCTCTTTTATTTAGAAGATCATGGCGGAGTAGGAAAAACAGGTATGAACAAATTAACTAAACGAACAGAGATGTAAAAAATGGTTTTAAAAAAGCATTTAAATACAAAATGCAAAATACTTTTCAGATTTACTATTTCAAATGCAAAATACCAAATAGTATTGCGTTTTGTATTTCAAATGCTAAATGCAAAATAGGTATTTTCAAAATACTTTTTCAAAATAAAATACCCCCTGACTAAATCACAGATAGGTATTTTTATTTATTACACAGGAGAATAGATATGTAAGTACACTCAATGCGATTACACTTTTTATTTTTTAATTAATAACAACTGGACTGGTATTGTTAAAAAGTTATAAAAATAAATATCATTAGGGTTTTGCCATCGGTTGCAAAACCCTTATGAAATCGCTTTGGGTCTGTTTTGTGTTTTGAATCCTTAATATCTCAGAAACTACTGCAGCTATTGACTTGAAATTTGAAATAATAATACATTTTGTGCGCCCGCACATATTTATAGAAAAATAAATGAAAATAAATGAAAAATCAAAATGAAGATTTTCCATACAAATTTTGAAATCGAAATTTTAAATGGAACGTACAAAGTCGAAAGTGGTATCAAATGAAAGGTACTCGTTTGTAGATTTCAAAATAGTTTTTGAAATTTCGGTAGATTTCATACTTTTTGAAATATTTTGAAAATGGTCAAAAAAATGACCGTTCCCCCCCCCCCTATCTCCGAAGATTGCAGAGCGGTCGACGTGATATGTGCCAAGTGTTTGTAGGTATTGATCTATATTTTATAGGAAAAATATAGAGAAGTCTGAAAAAATAATACTTTTTGAAATATGGTCAAAAAAGGGCGGGAAAAATTTCTAAAGGGGTGACTACCCCCCCGAGTTGGGTATCAAATGAAAGGTATTGGTTTGTACATTCCAATGCAGTTTTTGAAATTTCGATAGATTTTATACTTTTTGATATATTTTGAAAAAGGTCGAAAAATTGACCGGTACCCCCCCTCTATCTCCGAAGATTGCAGAACGATCGATTTGATATGTACTAAGTTTTTGTAGGTATTGATCTATATTTTACAGGAAAAATATAGAGAAATCTGTAAAAATAATACTTTTTGAAATATGGTCAAAAAAGGGCGGGAAAAAATTTCTAAAGGGGTGACTAACCCCCGAGTTGGGTATCAAATGAAAGGTATCAGTTTGTACATTTTAATGCAGTTTTTGAAATTTCGATAGGTTTTATACTTTTCGAAATATTTTGAAAAAGGTCGAAAATTTGACCGTTCCCCCCCCTCTATCTCCGAAGATAGCAGAGTGATCTATATAAAATGTACTAAGCGTTTATAGATATAGGTCTATATTTTACAGGAAAAATATAGAGATGTCTGTAAAAACAATACTTTTCGAAATATGGTCAAAAAACGAATTTTCATACAATGGGGGCTATTTCATTGAGAGCAATATCAAATCAAAGGTATGGATTTCGACAATTCAAAACAGGTTTTAAAAATCATCTAAGTTTCATACTTAGTGAAATACGTAGAAAAAAGTCGAAAAAATAATTGTAGGTACCAACCCACTTACCTACCCACTAATCTCTGTAGTAACTGTAATAGTAGGGTTCCACAGCGCCACGAAACCGTTGTTCTCAAAATTTTAAAGTCCATACCCAATGTATTCCACTGCGCTCGAAGAATATTTAGATAATAAGGTTATTGAATTCATGAATTCCACCGTGCTCCAAAAAAATATGAGAAGAGTAATGTATCCTGGATAATCCACACAACATCATTTAGCGACAAGCTAAGCAAGCTTGTGTAATTCGTACTACTACGATATCTGTTATACTTAATAAAGTATATATAAGTATCACATTAGATGATTTATTTTTGTGTACGTAGAAAAGGACTAGAACACTCGAACAAATAATCTGCAGATCTTACAAATATTAGTCCCGAGGCGGGAATCAAACCGCAACCTCCTGCGTTGTAAGCCCACCGCGCTAACAGGTCGTCAATATACGTACCTACCTAAACGACAAAAGTTCAAAACCCTCGGCGCGCGAGTTACACTCGCACTTGTCGTACTTGTTTTTATTTACCTATAACACTTTTTAACAATACCAGTTTTTCGAATACATCATCACTCATTTTTCACACTTGTCAGACATTGACACTTGTCAGACATTACTTGACATTGACATAAGACGCGCACTCTGACCAAAGAAGAAAAAGTTGTCGTGCATGGTTAGTTGGCGCCTCTATCGGTCGAATCCGGCAATACAAGCGTTTTGTTTTGTTTGACTGGTAATGTTGGAATGGCTCAACATAATCACAAAGTATTTTGTATTTTAAAATGTATTTTAAAAATACAAAATGCATCTCGAAAGGCATTTCAAATAAAATACTTTTCATTAAAACGTATTTAAATACAAAATACAAAATAGGTATTTTGCATTTTCTATTTGCATTTAAAATAGAAGTATTTCAAATAAATCACATCTCTGTAAACGAATGAACAAAGTTGATGTTCATACCTGTGTTATTGTTTTGTGATTTAACTCGTACTAAAAAAGAACTCTCCTGTGGATATGAGTTGTTTTCTTGGTTCTTAGTATAGTTTCTTTGTCCATGTCTCTACTCCATGTATCTGCCTCGTAGAAGATATTTGATTTGGATAAGGGTACTGGAAGATATTATGAAATACCTATGTTAAGTGTGCTGCCGTGTGGTGCCGGCATAGAATTTCACCACCCCATCTCTTCCCGTGGGTGTCGTAAGAGGCGACTAAGGGAAACACAGCGGGGGGCGGGCAGCAGCGCCTTCTGCAGAACAACTACACCGAACTGCGATCCCCAACCCGCATCAGTGTGGGGATTATGGGCAATAACCCCCAAATAATGATGCCATCTATGGCGCTCATTAGGGGAGGCCTATGTCCAGCAGTGGACTATTATAGGCTGGAGATGTTGATGTTGAAGTGTGCTGTCTGCTGTATTTTTACTCTACATTGGTAGACTTTTATTGCCGTGACTAATCATATAAACCGTGGTCTACTGCCCACACGGTGCGATATCGGCACATTTTGACATTTAAAAATAACATCCACATAACAGTTGAGAATATCTCTTCAGTCTAGGACATAAGGTAGAGTTTTCTACAACCGTTCAACCTGACAATCAAGCATGTCATCAAGTTATTTTTCTATTCAATTTCAACAAGTATCTTCTCTATGATTTTAGACATTCTTTGATAGTTTTCTTCAAAACGTAAAGCTCAATCTCTAAACGAAACCCTATTTGAACTGGTACATACCACTTAAGCAATAAACATGAATAACCTATTCAGGAATACATTGAGAAAACCATATAACGTCCAATCTTTTTCCAAATTGGTGCTTGAATAGTCCACCAATTTCCTCAAACCTAAAGATCTCCGTAGATTTGTTTTTCTACCAAAATAAATAAGTGTGATGGAAACATCCCTAAGGGTTACGTATCGATTTATTAGTAAAGGGCGTTATAAAAGGATTCCTTCCCTAATTGGAACGAACGGAACTTGAAATGTTTTGAATCGCTTTTACCTACCAAAAAACCTTTGAATAAAAGATTTCGAAGCATTTGACGTATTCGGCTGCCTGTATAATTTGAACTTTTCATGTGATTTGAATATGAGACCGACATCCCAATAACATATTTTTCTTTTCGTTTCAGGAGTGGTTTGCAACTAAGAGGCCGATCCGAATGAAAACAAGAGTGCTCACTCGCTGAACACCAATAAACCTTCGTGAAACTGAATAGATATCGATCAATGGTATTCGTATGTTAGTCGCGTACCGCGTCAAGTGGTAGCGTCAACGTCTGCGGGTCTAGTCTCGGGGTTGTATTCGCGTGCTCGCGCGTGGTCGGCTGTCGTCACCGCTGAGTGTCAGTGCTGCCAGAGTCACGCGACTCGGCCGGCACGCCCCGCCACAGCCGTGGATAACCTCGGCCAGAGCCCCCTCCCGGTGAAGAGGCTGCACGAAGCGCTGCAGAGTGCGCAGGTGAAGCGCCAGCGGCTCTCCCCTCCTTACCCCCCTCCCCACCCGATCCACCAGCTCGCGGTGCACCAGCACATCAAAGTGCAGCAGAGCATAGTGCAGCAGAGTATCGTGCAGCAGCACCAGTTGAACCTGGCGCACCAGTCTCTGCAGAACCTGCAAGCGGCGCAGAATCTGCAAGCGCAGCAAAATCTACAGAGCCTGCAGGCGCACAGCCCGGCCAGCGCAGGCCAGCCACCAGCTTCGCAAGGCACGCTGGTGCCGCCGCAGCAGCCTTCGCCGCGGGCCACGTCCCCACACCACAAGAGTATGGAGCTTGCGCTCTGCCAAAGTATGGATTCCGTGAACACCGCTACTACAGAGGAAGAGGTGAGTCTTTACAATCAACATTGATTAATTTACTGTTCAACCTCACAACATCTAATTATCTGTTTCCATACTGTTCTACTATATGATTATCGATATTAGGCTTTATTTCCCCACAAATGGCACAAAACTAAGTACAACGATAAATTCTTGACTTCAATTTGTTCCACCTTAATCCGGTCGATACAGATACCTTTCGTAACTGCGATCGGATACAAATTAACAATAGAACCAGAACACAGTGACTCGAAGATATCTTAATATATCGCGCTAGCTATTTGTCATCGTACAATTGTAAAGTAATACCGGGAGGCGCGGTGCCGTAACCGTTACAATAGGGAAAACGCTCGGATATACAATAAGCATTCTCTAACACAATAAAAGGAAATTTTCCTCGCGACACAGGCAGCTGCGAATCGAAAGATTATATTGCTCCCACTTATCGTTATATTTTAGGCCTTATGCCTTTAAGATGAAGCCGAAATTTGGGAATATCGATATCAACGTGTCAGTAGCAGAAGATAGAGGCCACACGGCGCCGTCACTTCCGGGCAGATCACGAATTGTTTTCTGAAAATGTTGCTATATTTGAATTTACAGCCTGAATAAATGATTTAACAGGTAGGTAAATTTTGTGACTTCATTGCTTCTTACATTATTTATGTGCCGCTAAAAAAAGCCTCGGCTGAAGACAGTCGATCGAATCCCTCATTTATGTTTCACGAGGTTCTACTTTTGTCGCAAAATGCATTAATAGTTTTCGTTGACATGTACATTGTATTGTGTAGCGGACAAGCAAAAGCTTGGACAAAAACGTGTTTCACCTGCAAAAACGAGGGTAAAGCAAGAGGGTACATGGAAAGCGATAAAATCCTTAACGCAAACTAGGCGGGGAGGCGTCGAGAAGTGGGCAGCGGTCGCGGCGCCGAGACAAATAGAGTGGACGATGCTCCAGCGCTTTCTTTCACGGACAGCTTTATAAATAGCTTGTTTTCTTTTCACATTTTGCGTCCCTATATTACCTGGAAGTGTTTTTTTATATGCTTTTATGGAGCATTTCGAAAAGAAAATAGTCCAATGCAAAGTCTGAACGAAGAACAGAAAGTAAATATAAAAGTGGATACAGAATAACGTAGCATTGTCTTTAGTTCTCGTAATCCTATAAACTCAGTCATTATTTTGTTGTACTTGAGTTTTTCCATATGAGCTACAGATCATAATGTTTGCATCACGAGAACAATACAATCATGTGAGAACAAAACCACTGGTTGGTTCGATAAATAAAAAGAAATAACAGGTTTACTGGGAAAAACAACCGCATTGAAATAGCTACCGGAGTATGTATCAAAAATGTTCCTCGTGTTTACTCAAATATAATTTATTTGTCTTTTCCCTGATAATTTAATATTTGTTATTATTGGTTAGTTTGAGTGGTTATTTAAGTAGTATATTTGTTTAGGCTTTACCGAGCGTCTTGTCTGCATTAATATATCACCAAAGACATATATATCAAGTTAGGTAAGGTAGAGTTAATAATCTTACACGAATTGCAATGAAAAAGCAATTCACACAGTTACTGCGATGTCGCTACGTGCTGCAGCTCAATTCCATGATATTATTTTAAGATGAAATCAGAAATAGAATCGACATGTTTCTAATAACATTCTTACGCTATGACTCTACCGAATGTCATTTCTATTTTCTTATGTCGGTATCGTGTAACAAAGTTTGTGATCGTCTATTTTATTTGAAACTTTTACTCATCGCCTTCTGCGGAGGACGGGGCGATGCATTAATTAAAACTTTTGGGCCGTTGCGAGGTTACCATTAGTTGGTTGGTTCAATTTGCGTTGGTACTGCTCAGGAGGTAATCTGATTTATTTTCTTAGATCAGTACTTATCTAAGAACGAAGCTAAGGTCACGAGAGCTTTCGAAGAAAAAGTACGATAACATCATTACCGTAAATCTATTCCAGTATGCTCCATAAACAAGGAAAATCATCACGTTTCTAACTAGCTACCATTGATGTAGTGTACCTACTATTATTTGTCAAGTTAATGTTGAATTCCCGCCTTCCTTTGATGTGCCAGAGCGGGCGGCAGGCTTATAAACACAGTCCTTTGCTCACATAGCATGGGTGCACTCATTCATGCGGTACTATATTGCTTACGTACACCTCAACAAGGGGCAGCCACCTATTGAGGTATTGCACTATCTGATGTGCAGTCGCTGGTAAAGCAACACGTGCTTGATGGTTACAAACGAACGCTGTTCATTGAATATTGGAGTAGCAATAGTGAGTGGGGAGCTAGGTGATAAATGAAATAAAAAAATTTAGAGCCAGAGTTAAGTATAGAGTACATAGTTTCCGTTCCGATCCTCAAGCAATAAATCGGAACAAATTGTGTTGGATAAACGACCACCATTTCAGTACAGTGACATGTTTACCTACAGAGATCCCAATAAGTACATTTGATCCCATGTTTCCATCGCTAATTCGTTTCGATCGCGTTCAATGGCAATCCAATTCCGATGTGTCGTTTATAGTAATCTCCCGGGCTTCGGTTTCCCGATAGTCGAGACAGCGCCGTTATACAGCTGAATGCGTTGAAACATAGAACTGAAACTACAGTACGACTCAATATCCTGCCAAGTTGGAGCCGCGCATTACTCGGACGTCGTTATAAGTGAAATGGCTCGCATGGGTTTATCTGGCACGCATTTATCCTTAGTTCGCTTCTATGACGTTGAGTTAAAGTATTCAATAGGTCAGGTTTCCAAGTCGAGACGGCCGGTCGGGACTGTGGCGCCGTCGCGTCTACCCCCTACACGCCTTTTCTATTTTACTGGAATATAATCGGCGCTCTTCTATTTTTGTAGGGAAATTGTCTGTACAGAGAATGGTACTGTTTGGGCGGTTCGTTCATGTTTTCAAGTGTTTTATTGATCTGTTGCTCGTTTCTGTTGGATTTGTTTGATTCTCTTTATCATAATTGCCTCCTATCGTATCAGTCAGTGCTTATGTTTATTTTATCCTTTAAAATTTTTCGTTCAGATTAGACTGTGCTAGTTACCAATGACTTCTTATGGACCATTGATAATTTCTGTGTTATTTTGAAAATTACAAATCTTTGTTTTCTTATTGTTTTTCTAATATCTTAACATCGTCATAAACTGTGATTCACAGCACGTAAAGTCTAGCCTAGGCTAATAAATAAACATTGTTGTGGACACTGCAGCCTAGACGCTCTTGCAGAACAACTTTTGCGAAACATTCTAAGTCGGCAGAAAGCCTCCTGTCGGCTGAATAACTAAGCATATCGCGGCCTCCTAGGGCTATTCTATCTTTTGTTATGCCGTTTCTTGTTTCTTGGTTTCATGTATCGTATGGATAATGCGTCCAAATATTTAGCTTTATGTTTACTATTATTTACTGAACTATTTTGGACGTTTCTGAGTTATGCTAACAATATTGCGGGTATCTTATCAGTGCATACATACAGCCATCAAGTTCGCGTTATATGTCCTTCTCAAATATACCTTAGTTGCTATGAGTCCTTACGTCTCTTGTCGTTTCTTTCTATCTATGCAGCCAGCATCTTAAAGACGCTTCCGACAAGTATTGATAAGAATCAATTGAGCTACCTGTAGTTTGTTTGTTATAGTCGGCAGTTAGCTCAATCGTTTCAATTGTAAATACTAGTTCTAATTCGGTTATTTAATTGTAATTTTCTTTGTTATAAAATGTTTTAACCCTTAAAAATCTACGTTTGATAGCAAGTTTGTAAATTGGTGTTCAAATCAAATAGGATCCTATAGTACGCGCACACTTGCTAAGTGAACGATAGAGTGTAGTCCAGGTGGAGCTCATGAGCTTGATAGATGTATCAATCGATCGCCCCTCACATCCGGAACGTCTGACAAGTTGGGACTCTACGAGCGGGGCTTACCCTGAAACTGTGTTTTTACTATCTAGTCAACGAACTGAAAGGGCGGATGCACTGCGGTTGCTTCAACTCAAGCAAGTGCGTCATGGGCATTCTACGTGCTAACCGATTGATGCTAGCCGAAGCGGTTCATTTGGTCACATTTTCCAACAGATTATATATTTATGCAGTAATTATTTTGCTACGATACACGATGAGAAAATCAGTAATTCCTGAAAAGTTGATTTATTGATTTGGTCAATAATAACATCATTATATTATAGAGAGGAAAAGGATGCGACGACGCCAGCACGGGTGACCGTGCTGGCGTCGTCGCATAATTATATCGTCGCATAATTTAAAACGTAGAAATGGGGTCATTTCTATGTTTTAAATTATAACAAAATTATGTTCAGGTACTATCCAACTGGGGTGAAAACCGTTTGACATTAATTGTAGCCGACTTCGATTCTCAAGGCTTTAATTGTTTTTATGTTTGTGCTATATATACTAATTCATAGGTATTTTTTTATAGACCAGCTCAAGTTTATTCTCCATGTAACTGCAAAAGAATCACTGTAATCGGTCCATAAATGACAGTCATGCATACCGAACATAGAATATCGTCCTGTTTTCGAAGTCGGTTGATAATAAAAGGCCGAACCGAGGGGTAAGCATTTAAATAAACTTAGTTAGATCATAACACAGTAAAAAAAATATTAAACACGGCTAATAATGAATAGGGCTATGTAGTAAAATTGTATGCAGTAATTTACAGAGTAGTCCCTAGCGTGGGGTAGTGGGCGGTAGACAACACCGATACGGCTTCCTGAAACCCGTAACTACTTTTGTTCCCGAGTTCGTTCACATTCCGCACATGAAAAAGTTAGCAGAGATAACTTTTAATGCTACTGGTTTTGGTTTAACTGATTCTGCTTTTTACAACTTAGAGGTCCGCTTTGAATTGTTTACCTTACCTTTTACCCTGTAATATGATTAATAAATTTGATGGAGCCTTTTTATAACTGATATACCTCTGTTTGGCTACAATCTCACTTGATGGAAAGTGAAGATGTGGCCGACGGTAGATCACGAAGGTCTAGAAAAAGGTCGTATTCACTCTAGTTTTGAAGAGAGTTTTGAAGTCATTACATGTTTTTTCATACAGCATTTTAAATATGAGGCTTCTAATCTACATAAAATTTGTCTAGGTTTAATAATTCACAATTTGTTTTTGAAATATTGTAAGATCTACATTGATCTTACAAAATCACACAAGAAAGTAGATGACAGCAATCCAACACCAATTTTAATTGTGTAGGTAATGTTTCAAATTGGATTTTCTGCTGAGCAAAACAATCCATAAGCAAAAACAGACATTTTTTTGTAATAAAAGCCTGCTTAAGATATTTTTATACTCATCGAAGGATATCTCAAACAATGAGCGGGTATTTTATTCAAAAAGTTTTTTTTTAGCAGTGGTCAAAAGAAGTGTACGTTTTTATGAAATTGAATAAATTGTTCCTAGGTAATTGGGCAGCCCAATTTAAAACCGGTGAACAATATTTTGTTTTGGCAACGAGTTAGCCCATTCTGTGGATTCGTCATTTTTATGTTGTTATTTGTTTTGGGAATTGAAATTTTCTTTTGCACTCCATCCTCATCAAATCCATTTTGGCTTAACAAATAAATAAATCATTCCTCAGTAGCTCTATAAAGTGAATATTTTGAGAGAAACTGGGAATTAATAAGACTAATATATACAGTTTAACTTCTGATAAACGTTCACTCAACATTCTTTTTCTGTGTATTTAAGGTAATAAACCTTAGATTGTTCGTAAGACAAACCTACTGTGGTATTACAAAAGACCCAACCTGATTGCTTGTTGCCAGCTAATGCCTCGCGAACAGATTTTATGCAAATTCATCAATAAACGATTTGTTACAACGAATTCTGTCGAATCCTTTCGATGAATTAGAACAATAGAAGTCAAATTAGGCAATTGAACATTAAATTTGATACCAAACGTTGTTTCAATTACGAACGAGGGTATTGTGCAAATTTACATAGAGTTAGCCGCGGACGTCCGTAGAATGTTAATACAGTAGATAGCTATAACTCAATATGTGCAAGAAAATATGTAAATCCTGTTGGTTGTTTCGATCGGTACCTATAGCCCAGTATCTGACCAAATTTGATTCAATAGTATGTTGTAAGGATACCTCGACTGGTTAGGACTATAAATATTTTCGTACTTTGATAAATATTAGCCGTCTAACACAAACTAGGTTCTTAGTTAACCCGCTAACATAATGATTAAGGAATCGTTTATAACTAGCGACCCATCCAGCTTCGTACGGGTGCAATGCTGGTACAAAAATCTTCTCATCACTCTATCTATTAAAACCGAATCAATGCGTTGCGTAGTCTTATAGATCTAAGCATGTATAGGGACAAACAGACTGAAGCGACTTAGTTTTATACTATGTAGTGACAATCAATACACTAAGGTCATACATTCAATCCACCGTATGTTGAAATGTTTGGTCAGCATCATAATGTGCTAAGTTTTACGTCTGCTACTTCACCAAATACGGCATCAACCCATTATTTATAATTTTTTGTAGCCTCTTAAAGGCAATGTAAAAATATTAAGTTATTTGGAATACAGCTACTCACGGAACCCGTAATGGTATTTCAAATTAAGGCTAAACGACCTCAAACAATAAGAATAAATCCACTTGTCTACCATAATAGCTGAACAAACTTCTAAATGTGTTTGAGAACTTTGGTCAAGCTACAAATATTATAGAAGCTATGAAAGCTTTAAGTTTCATTTCTGTCAAAGTTTGTCTTTGATTTAAATCTATTAACCCAAGAGAAACCTATGCTTTTATAAGGCGATTTCAAATCTTCCAATAATACGTAGAGAACGAATATCTCCTTGGGGGAAGAGCAAATTATCTTACTCCGGCCCAATTGCGGCGACATTCTCTTTCGATCGGTTTGAAGAAGAATTCCGTAGAGTGGAATATAGACACCTCGACCGTTTCAACAGTTTGTCCACCTAATTTGTTCGACGGCGCTCGACTGTAAAAACAAATAGCGTTTCCGCATTTCCTCTTACGGAACGATAAAGACGGATATATTCCAGATAAACGAGGAAAAAGGAGAGATAGTTTTCCAGAGCTTCGCCCAGAGCGGGTCGCTGAATAAGCGATTGATGTTTACGCTCAAGCTTTTGTCTAGTTCAGTTCAAATTTTGTTTGTCGGCCGCTGTGAAGAGGTTCCTTTGTCCATTAAAACAGTAATAATTAATTGAGCTTTATCTAATGTAACTTGGTTTGTGTTTCCAGGAGGAACTTTTAATTGAATGAATTTGTTGGTTGGTTTTGGTTTTTGACGGGAACCATTTTTAATTTAACGCGATATAGGAGTTTCAAATCAATTTACCTGCCTGCGTACGTTCGCGTCAAACTTCGCGTTCGTTCAAATTTAGCTAAAGGTTTTGGGGTTTCGGAGTGAAGTAGAATTTCCTCGCATCCCCTTCTCCTCAAAGCTTATAATTTAATTAAACTTTTAACCGCGAAACACATGTTAGCTATCTAGCCTCCGCTGCTCATTACGCGAACGAACACTTCCAATATCGTGAAAACAAAACAACATTACATTATCTCTAAATTGAAAACAGCATTCGTTAACTCGACCTGACGTTTCATTAAAACCCTTGTTTTACTTTTACGGCGCAAAGCGCAGAGCAAGGACGTTAATTTAATCCTAATGTGCACAAAAGGCTCGAGTTGATAAATCGAGTAACACAACACACGGGCTAGCTTTCGGAGTGCAGTGGGGTGGTCACGCAAACAGAGACGCTGTGCATCCAATAACTGTTTTCCGATGTGCTGAGCATCGCTTCCCGCCGCTTTGCACCTCGGATTACCCGGACCTGCCGCCCGCCGCCGTCGCCGTCGCGTCTACCTTCCTCACAAATGACGCAAAAAACCGTTTGATGTTTTAAAACTCAAAAAGAACTTGGGAACGAAAGGGGTTAATTATCCGTCCAGCTCAATAACTTCGGAGTATTTTCGTCGATTTAGCGTTTGCTCTCTTTGCTTTGCGTGTTTCGCCATAATGACCTTTCATTTCTGTCTAGTGCATTAACGATCGATATGGATTGGATGTGGTCGGGTGATAAGTAGATAAGCGCGGATAGCGGATAGAGGGGATGGAATTTCTGAAAAATACGAGTTTTTTGAAAGTGTTTCGGATATTAGAAGCATAAAATAGCGCCTGTAGGTAAGTGTACTTAATGGGAGTGAAGTAATTAAGTGTAGTCGTAGAACTAGGTATTTATTGTGCATTGTGCGAGTAGACTGGCGGCGCGCCAAAACGGACCAACCGAAAAGCGTTATGAATCCTAGCGATGTATTAATCCTGTAACTATTGGTACACTACCTATGATATATGACGTCATTCTACGGAAAAGTATTAGATTCGCGAGGTAGACAGATGTCAAATGCATAAACCGAATGAACCGTGGCAATAATCCAGGATGCAAGGCGAAACTCGCCGTTCGCATTGTGAGCGGAAAATCGAACTCGAATGTCGCAAGACGAAAAGCTCTTTGTGTGCAATCAATGGCCCCTCGATTGCTGATAACTTTCTTTGCACTAGGAAGTTTGAGTTCAGAACTGCTAGCGAAGCGTCTATTACAATACCTACTCGCGCGAAAGGACGTGGCTTGATTGGGCCCACTTTGGAATGCTTCCAGACAATGTTTTGCTTGCAATATTTCAACTAAAATGGATACCTACTGTTTTATTTGGTGAGCAATTAAAAATCTTAGTCTAGAAAGTTACTGTACTGCAAAATTAAGACAAAATTAATATTCTTGCCGAATTTCATTGACAAGATTAAAATTAGTTTAGCGAAGAAACACAATTTGCTAACATTTAAAATTAGGATCACGTTCCGAATCTGAAGTTTGGTGGAACAATATTCAATTGAAATGGAGAGTAAATTTTTGTAAAAGATTACCTACCGATGCTTTATGTTGTTTCTTGGTAACATTTTGTGTTAGCAGCGATTTGTGAAATTTTTCGCGGTTTGTATTATTAACTTCCGAAGAGCTTTTGTTTCAGTAATTGAAACTTTTCGACTATCAAATTAAGGCGAAACTCCTGACGAAGCCTTTCATGTTTCCTATTCTCTACCGAGTCTCGATGTTGAAACTTTCAAATATCAGAGTTTTATTTTTAAATCAGTTTGTAATGAGGTTCATGTCCTGAATGCTCTTGTGGAACAAGTTTCAAGCGCTGCGTCTGAAGCGGGATTGTTATTTTGCTTCACGCCAAGTTCATAAACAGTAGCATCCAATCAAACCTAACCAAGTTATGTGAACCAAGATTTCATGACGTGGCATTCACTGTTGTGCTCTGTTTCGTATCAGAACAAGCCCCAATCATCATAAATATCCTAGTTACTGCAGAAATTAAGTCCTACCCTCGCGGTCACGTACCAGGTCTCCTTGTTTGAAATACGAAGGAGCTCATCGGTCTGGCTCGTTAAGCGTCGGAGCGTGCTTTTATTACATCGAGGCGTGCGCCGCGGCCGCGCGACTCTTGAATATTAAAACCTTCCACTCTGGGTCATGCATTTGTCCCGCGCCAATAAAGGGATGCCCAAGGTGCGGAAATCGACGCATGATTACATTTGGATCTACTCTAGCAGTCCAATAACTGCTTCAACCGGTCCCAGCAATGAACATTCCATTTCGGAAATGAGGGACACGTGCCAGTATAATTTGATAAGTGCTCAATCGAAAATGCATCCAGTATTTTCGTCAGCTTAGCGGATCTTACAGAATATACAAAAAGGATATTGTGTATTGAATCCGCCGCGCCTCTAATCATCGAAGCACCGTACTAATTGAACCATGACTGTATTACAATCAGAGCGTTCCCTCTGAGTTTTCCGCTCGACCGGTCGGTGTTGTGCGCCTGGTGACGGCTCCATCCGCACCCATCGACTGTACCTACTCAGACCCATTCGACCGTGGTCCATGTTTCATTCCATTGCTCATTGTGTGCGTTGGAAAAATGCGATTTCTGTTATTCAGTGGGCTCTTTTGCGACCTTAGTTTTCATAAATACTTCAATGTATTTGGTGCCACTGAATACCTATAAGTTATTAAAATATCAATATGGCGTCCTTCTGAAGTGCGTAGGTCTGTCTTATCTTCCACAATTTATTGATTGACTAGTGGCCCCGGTTTTGCACAAGTATTTAGCAAATAAATTATAAACTTTTACACACCTTTGGTTACATTATTGAAGTTTCATACAAATCCCTAAGATTTTGAAAATATTCTTAAGCCTATGTTTATCAGGAATAACGTAGGGTTTTAATAATGAAAGAATTTTTTAAATCGGTCCAGTAATTTCGAAGCCTATTCAATTCAAACAAACAATAAAGTATTTCCTCTTTATAATTATTATTATAGATTATATACAACTGCGGCTGCGGTTGCCCGTGCATAACAATCTACACTTGCTGCACCAAGATTTGTTAACGGCAAGCGATGTGAAGACCCAGACCCGTTAACAAATCATGATGTTGCCATGTCTTTCTGGTCGCTTCTTCGTTAACCCTAGAGTAGGCGCGCTTTTGCATGGAACGTTAGTGGGCGCGTGGGGAGCATTTTGCCGCCCATGTTTAACTAACAATTTTGCGAACATGCAGTTAAAAATTTTCAATTTTTTTCTTTAAGGGGTTTAAAATAAAACATTGGCTGTTAGAAAAATAAAGATTTATTTAATATAGATAACTAATTATGAGGCACTTTGTATTTCAATCATCTTTGGGAAATAATCTTGGTTTTTAGGACCAAGTTTGTCTTAATCTAGAAAAAATTCAAAAATATCATAAATTAGAATTAAATTATATGCCATCGTCTTCAAATTCAAATTCAAATTCAAATTCATTTATTAATTCAGACAATTACATCCATATTTAGAGTTTAGTATAAAGTTAGGTATAAGTAGTACAGTTTACAAACACGGTCAAAAATACGTTCGCGGTCAAAATAACACTCACATCAGCCAATTACAATAAATTTAATTGACATAATAAATTTGTTTAGCATAAGGGTTCATTAGACTTGACATCCAGTGCCTTTGCAGGCTACTGCAATGTCTGTCCAACAGAACCCTTAGCAAGCTGTTGGTGCTGCCCAGCATCCTGTGTCTGACGGATGTTATTTTGTGACGAATTACAGCGTAGAAGTCCTTCACGTGTGCGTCAGCAAACATGCCTGACGCACTACAGTGTCTGGGCAGCCCCACCATCGCCCTAAACAAATTATTATAAAGGACTCGTAGGGCACTGAAGGACGCTTTGGTATACGTAACCCACAGGCCGCTGGTATAAAAGGATTGACAGTAGGATTTAAATAAAGATACCTTGACATCTACTGAACAATGAGCGAACCTGCGGATTAACATGTTTCCTCGGACCGCCAGTGCCCTACGTTCCCTTTCTATATCAACATTATCTTTTAGGTCAGCAGTGACCCAGTGTCCTAAATATTTAAATTTATTTACTCGCACCAGTTCGAGACCATCCAGACAGACAGGGGGAATGTCACTGGGGGGGCGGCTGCCTGCAGCGAAGACCATAACCTCGCTCTTCTTGTTATTGTATTTGAGCCCGTGGCGATCGGCGTAGTCCTCGCATACAAGCAGCAGCCTCCTCAGCGCGCACACTGACGGGCACAGCAGCACCATATCATCCGCGTAGCTGATGTTATTGATCCTCTGACCATCTATAGAGCACCCTGCATGCATGCTGCTGAGCTCGCCGATGAGCTCGTTCACGTACAGGCAGAAAAGCTTCGGCGAAGAAATCCCACCCTGTCTTACGCCACATTCCAGCCTGTACGTGTCCGATACTTCATCCGCCCACCTTACACAGTTGTCTTGATGTGCGTACCAGTGCCTGAACAAACCAACGACCTCCTTAGGCATCCCAGTAGCTGACAGTTTGTCCCACAGTAGCTGATAGGACACCAGGTCGAATGCCTTCGATAAATCGAGAAAGCATCCGAACACTGGTGTCCCCCGTTTGGTGTAGTACGTGACGGTCTCCTTGAGGGCATATATGGCACTCTCTGTGGAGAGCCCAGCTCTGAAACCGAACTGCGCGTCGTGGAGCTTAAGGTGTTTACCCAGCTGTTTATCAAGGAGACCGTCAAGCACCTTAGCCGCTACTGTGGCCAGTGATATTGGTCTATAATTGTTCTTATCAGACGAGTCGCCTGTCTTGTTTTTGATAATTGGCACTACTATGGTCCGCATGAGGTCTGGAGGCATGTAACTATGTTTAATACATATATTGAAAAGCAAACTAAGAACATGAGGCAGATGCACCCCAGCGTGTTGAAGGTGTTCGATGCTGAGCCCGTCGTGACCTGGCGACTTACCACGTCGCATATTTTTTATAATATTTTTAATATCGCGAGCAGGGAAATAGACAAGTGCCTCATCACAACGGGGCACGAACACCTTCACACCCAGAGTAGAGGCTGATTTAACATTTAGGGGTGCTTTTATTTTAAATTGGTGCATAAAAATGTTAGCGATATCTTTGTGGTCACTAGCACCCCCCACTCTCGCTACTCTTCGCTAGCATATTTTTCAGCAAAACAGCCTTGGCACAGGTACACACAGTGGTCATTGCACAGCAACTTTTGGCATATATGACACCCTTTTTTGGTCCTCCTATTTTTCTTTGATGGACATATCGCGCATCTTCCTTGCCTTTTTGAAGATGAGGGTTGGTCTTCTGGTCCCTCAATGGTAAATTCAATGTATTGAGGCTCAACCGATGGTTGATTCGATCAACCATGAAACTATTATGGCGTCTATCCATAATGTATGTTTAGCACGAAGAAAACCTAAAAATAATAAAAAGTAGACATCGATCTATTTTTATGAATTCTAGGTACTTTCAGTAGTAGATACCTTCCGCAAGTAAAAGTAGGTACGAATAAACTCACCAATACATGTGTATCTAGTATCTACGTAGATATCGTACCTACTTTTACTTGCGGGCGATGTCGCAAGTATGCTTTGAATACCTAGCTATGTAGGTACACAGCTAAGTAAAATTCAGGCAAAAGTTATGATAATCATTCAGAGAGAGTTTATATAATATAACATTCAGTCATCAGTATGATAAAACTGTAACAAAATGAAAATAAAAACTAAACAAATTCTAGTTGTAGTAATAAGAACGGTCAATAATTTTACTTACGTGAGTAGGCGCGCCGTGACAAATTTGCCGCCGCGCGATACCCGGTGGCAACAACCCTCTCTTCCTGCGGCTGCCCGTGCACTCATTGGGTTCAAACTTACGACACAGGTAGATGAAGAGATGGGGGGCAGCTACCGGACAGCTTGATCTTGTCACGTAAATAGTTGTTAAAATAATATCGTTTGTTCACCAAAGGCGGCAAAATTGACATAGCGCGCCCACTCTAGGGTTAAGGTCTTGTGCTGTAATGTGAAAATATAATGAAAAATAAGATTATATCTGCCTCAGCAAATAGTTAGCCATTATACTGCAACTCTCGTGGGCTTGCCTTATGCCAACCTCTGCAGCATTGACGTCGGGTTGGATGACGTAAGACTCGTATAATGGTTTAATAATTATAGATGCCCGATGCGTCGTGTTCGATCAACAAGCGATTGCAATGAGGTCATATATCCTATTGTGATTTTATTGTTTTGATTAAGATATTACAGTACTTCTGTTCACTGTTGTATAAGGATGCGTTCGTGATGCGGTTGTAAGTTAACTAATTAATTTGTTGATCGTTAGAACAAAGCAATATTTATATTTTCGTTTTGGTAGACCAAGATCGGTTTAGCAAAGGTTTTTTAGGTGTTACTTAGTTCGGATAGAGTATATATAATAACAACAATTAATACAAATAAAATAGATAGCGTTAAAAATTAAAGGGGAAAAATACCAAGAGACATGAGAGCGGCTTTTTTATCGATTTAATCGCAATACATAGTATTACATCTAGTACGATGGCATAGAACTGTGAATTAGCAAGTCTGACTCGCCATTTTTATTTGTACCTATATTGGATGGAACCAATATGGTTTCCCATTAAAGCGTGAAAACATCAGCAATCGCATTAATTCCTCTCACGAACCGAACAGAATTGTCCCTAATCAGAATTGATAGGTTCCTAATGCAGTTAACGATTTCTGATCTATTATGTTCGGAGTAGGCTGAGGCAGGGTACGATCCCTTGAACGGGGGCCCCCTCACGTATTCGATACCTGGTAACTTGAATACCAATATTACACTGGATATGAGCCGATACGTGACAATCATTTTATATTGTCGCGTTGCTGTGCCTTTCATTTGGGCGAACTTATTAATTTTATGTAGTCAGAACTATTTTGCAGTTTATTTACCTTAGTACACCAAAAAAAAAATAATCTAAGAAAAAAATAATTCAAAGACATTCATAAATAGACAAAACATGAGCGTTAAATAAATAAATATAGATAAGAATTACTATTTAGCTTGGAGGGAGTAATTCCTGTGTTTTAGGACCATTTAAGTAATAATTAGCACTCTTTGGCCTATCCTAAAATAATCACCTCTATCATATATTTAACTAAACGCATTTCGAAATGCGTTTAGTTAAACAATATTCATTAGTCATGACGACCGATGTGCCGCGGCGGGTAAAAATTCGGCTGCGACGCAGGAGGTTGCGGGTTCGATGCCCGGACATATCTTTGTATGATCTGTAATTATTTGTTCCGGGTGTGGGTATTTCTATGTATAGTAAAATAAAGTCTATTTATGTAATGTACAGTACAAGTATACAATGTACAGTTTAAGTATATCAGTCATCGAGCACCCATAACACAAGCACTGCTTAGCTTGGCCTAGAAGATGCTGTGCGGGTTGTCCAACGCTACCTATTTATTTTATGATCTTAGCAGCATTTCTCGGAGCTTTTATATCGAAATCCGCAATATAACACCAAGATCATACAAGAAGCTTTTATTTATCCACGATCAAATCTAAGATTTTCCAATATCCCGCCAGACTACAGTGAAAATATTATTCCGCGGAGAAATATCTAATCTTGAGGAGGAAATTTGTTGCTCGTCCTCTAAAGGCCAAATCAATGTAACTCTGTTTGCATGCACGTGTGGAACAGAGTAAAGCTTTCCATCCTCCCGTGCAAACGTTCAATGGAAGCGTTTCATGCTTCTGGTTTTTCGATTTCCTTGATTTATGAAAGCTTTTATGGTATTAGATAAACCTTTTGGCTTTATGAATGGAACGCATCACGGTTTTAACAATTGTTTTATCGAATAGTAGCAATTTTCGCAATGGTTTGAAAGTTTTTTCCATTTATTTAGGAAGCTTTAGGCTAGAGCAAAAATTTGTTCAGTAGAAACTAAAAAACTTATTTTTACAACTGTAACTGTAGGTAAAAAATAAATACTATCGTACTTTTAAGATGAATGTCAGGGTTAACAACAAACTTAGTTAATGTAAGAAAAATACCAACTTTTCAAATGCAATATTTTAATAATCGAGGTATGGAAATTTTCGCCTGATCTCCTATCATGGTTCTAAGCTCTTTACATTTTGTACGTGATCATTCTCTTAATTGACAAAAAAAAACGCGACGACTGATTCTAGTTTTTATAGTTTTTTACTAATAATGTGTTAAATAACTTTCGGCCAAACCTAATATTAAAATATAAATTAGCCAAAACCGAAAATTCACCAACAACCTTAACATTTAGATTCGTGAAACATGACTTCAAGTGCGTTCAATGCCAGACTTTGAGACTCAGAGTCTCAGATGCCGTGATCCGATAATGGAACGATTTGTTCCTGTCTCACAACTTTCCGGAATTCGATTCCTTGAATACTTTTTAAATTCCGGAAAAAGTTTAGTTATGATTGATTCACGTTGAACTACCCTTTTGTTCTACGTCGCCAAGCGGTGGAATAAAGCGAATAATAACTATAGTAACTATTTTGACATTGACATGACATTTGGTACACGTGTTTTGGGTGTTTCTGTTTAGTAAAATTATCTGTCTTTGATATGTATTGTATTGAATAATTATCAATATCTATATCAGGTATCTAGTACCTTAAGATGAGCTCTGCTTGCTTTGGAGCAAGCTCTTGCAAGCTCAGTATTACCCTTAACGGCATGAACATTAATCGCGTGACGAAATTTAAATATCTTGGACATGTACTTACTGACGACCTTAAGGACGATGAAGATGTTGAAAGGGAACGTAGGGCTCTGTCGGTTCGAGGTAACATGCTGGCTCGCAGATTTTCTCGTTGTACTGATCAAGTTAAAATTACGCTTTTTAAAGCATATTGTCAGAGTTTTTACACGGGAAGTCTGTGGATCCGGCATACCAAAAAATCGATAGACACCCTGCGAATCCAATACAACAATATATTTCGTATGATGCTGCGACTGCCCCGATTCTGCAGTGCTTCGGGGATGTTTGCGCAATTTCACACAGATGGTTTTCATGCTATCATACGCAAAAAGACAGCGTCCTTGATGCGCAGAGTGCGGGACAGTCGCAACAACATCCTGAAAACTGTAGCAGAGTGCCTAACATCACCGCTCTGGAAGTGTCTGGTGGGGAGGGTGATCAATGAAGGGAGCTATTTCCTTGATTGATCATCCTCGTCTTAGTTAACTTATCGGAGTGCTTATTGAATTTAATTTAATTTTTGTTTTATGTATTGAATTTTTACCTACTCGAAAAAGTATGGCCTATTGTATTGTCTGAAATAAAACATTTTTATTTATTTATTTATTTATTTGGGGCTAGATGATGGTGTGCGATCAGCATTATCTTTTATGATTAACTATCTAGTGCGAGTATAGCATTCAATAAATTTACATATATTTAGTACCAAGATGTCGAACGCAGTCGTTTACCCTATATCATTATAATATCGTAATTAATTTAATTACAATCGTAAATCAGTAGAATAAGGTATCTAATTGGAACGGAAAGCCAATATTATCATTCGCCATTACGAGATCCGTAAAATCACCGCATTAGTTAAAAGTGTTTTAATGGCCAATCCTAAGTAGAGAGTAAATCCTGATTGATGTTTATTGCTCTTAACTATATGGAATAAATCTCTACAGCTAAGTAGGTGTTGGCAGGAATCGACCCGGGGAGTTGAGGACCAGAGAAAACCTACCAGAAGAAGGTTCTTCCTGTGGAACACTTACTTACTGCAATCACCTAACTACTTGCTAAAATATCCCAAAGTCCCCAATGAAAATTTTGAAATTACCTTTATTCAGCGTAATAATAAGATAAAATATATAAATAATAATTTCGGTCCTGGAACATACATAAATCCAAGGCTTAGCATGGTTGATTTTAGTGCAACTCCCCTTGTCTAAGAGTCATGTTTAGTGGACTTATGATGATGAGGAGGAAGCTTCTCATTCTATTGTGAACGTCATGAGAAGTACCTTGTGCATACATTACCGACATACGATATAACGAAGGTAGGTACATCACAGCTATTCCTCGTGGCAAATGTCAATCGGTTTAAACGGAGCTTGGGTTATTAATGGGTTCTCCACATCGATTAGAGCATGGAGCTTATTAACCGAGCTTTGCGCACTCGTAGAGGCGAGACATCTTTATTATCAGCCATGTTTACTTATGGCGTCTCTATTTCAGCGCTTTACACAACTGGAATGAAGCTTTAAATTTGTTTCTATAGCATCTGTTCAGTTTCTCTTTCGAGAATGTGATGATATTCAAAAGGAGCTTTAAGTTGTTTTAAACTAATTTGATAGGAGATTATTTGCTTTTAGGTCGATTCAGTAGATTCAGAAACGTACTCAGGTTTGTTGGTGAATTAATTTTAGAATATAGGCAGTCGAAAATGGCTGACAATCTTTCCCTTTACCTGTTTTATTCGCCGTACGTTTTATCCGCGTGCGATATTCGAGGATGCCCCGTGACACTTGGCTTCGTACCAACACTGTGTCGCTGCGCTGGCCATTTGCTTTTATTTTATCATTTCATCAGGATCTTTACAAGCTGAATTACTGACGTTTCGTTATTGCTGAGTTTGGTGTCGGCGAATTGGAATGTTTTCGGGGTATTTACTGTTTTAATGCTATTACTGTAGGTGACCGGCATGCGTTGCAATGTAATGCCACGTTAGGATTCTTCGCTACATAAGACAGTATATAGCACAACTACTTTTGAATATAGGCTTGCCTCTTAGGGAAAGACCTCCTTTTCCCTGCCACACCTGTCTAGTTTAGTTGGCTTTATCTCTTCTTTTGCCCATTCGCTGCATTCGCATGCAGTTTTCAAGTAAGATATAATATCCGTTCCTGGGAAACCGTTTACTTCCCTGACAAATTTATCTAAAATCCGTATAGCCGTGAAAAGGTAACAAACAGAAAACTACTTTCGCTTTTATAATAATAACACAGTACACATAATAATATGTTAGTATGGGGCGCACGGATTCCAATATCAGAGCGGCATCTGTCGTTCCAGTATAAGCGTTACAAGTATTACAAGTACTTTAAATGCGGCAGAACGAACACCACATATCTTCCCATCATCGTCTTTTTTCGTGCATGTAAAGACATCATCAATGGTCGATGATGATATTTGCATGATTATTTTTTCCTACTTCGTGGCATTGATAACAACGAAATATTTTGGAAATTATACCGTATTCTTTATTCTTTAGTTCGTATTTTTTAACGTGCTGACAGCAAAAGCTTGCGATAGTTCTGGATGATTTGTACCTACAGCATACGTCGAATTACTCCAAACCGTTATCCGTCACTCATGATGCCCAATAGGCGGAGTCGAATGCTTCATCGAAGCGTCTAAATTTCCCACGTAATCGAACCCGAATGAACGTCATTTATGAGAGTACTAATTGTTTGTTTGCGAATTGTCAAATGAATTCTAAATGATTTGAAATCATTCACACAATTATTTTTGAAGCTTAGATTATTTATTGTGATATGGTTGATAGATGCGGTAATTTTGTGATGAAAAAAGTAATGTATTATATATTTTACTTATTTTGGATAATCTTATAATATGTAAGTTTATTGTTTTGTTATATATTTAAACCACAAGAGCAACGCCTTGAAATTTCGTTACTCTGTTTCTATTTCGTGTCTCTATTTTCGTCACGTTAAAACAAAAAGAAAACCTAAGTTCGATTCCTAGCCGCACTTCGCAAAGTATTGGAGAAAAGTAGTGATGACTGATTTTCTTATTGTATTTTTTTTTTCAAATTAACTGAAAAAGAGCATGCAAGGGGTCACCGACTTAAAGGTACATAGACCATCCTTATCTGGACCAAATTCTGGTCTCCATTGAAAAATTTACGAACTTGACGTATGACGTCGGATAGTACCAAACGTCGTCGGCCAATTCGGTTTTTTCTGTGACCCTAATTTGACAACGATTCTGACAATCATTAGAATGAAATGTAAGGTTTCTTCTTTTTCTTCTTATTTCATGGCTCGCTGTGTCTGTGTAGCCACAATTCTGCTAGTGTCCATGTCATAAGAGTCATAAACTTACATAGTTAGTGACGCGCCCAAAGTCACTTGTTGGTAAGGTTGTTCGAAGGACGTCATCCATAACATTCGCTTTTCAAAGTAGACCCCCTGACATCCCATACACCATCTAGCTCCTATTTCTTAATAATCCACGCAATCTATTAGTTCTAGAGTAAATATTTTGCTTTTCGGAAAAACGCCTTACACCATGTTTAAAAAGATATCAACAATAAGGTGCTTACGGACGGACGGACATAAAATACCTTAGCATAAGGTAACGGATAACCCTTCCGTGTTCTCTGAGTACCTAAAACTGAGGGTCGCGATTGGGTTAACACTTACATCCAAATTGTTCCCAATGTTGTATAATCCTGTAACTATCCACTGAAAACGTAATCTCGTTTCAGTACAGATTTTTCGCCTTAAAAGATTTAACCTATTTCAGGGGTCGTTGCGTACGCAATATGAATTCTTTGCTTGTGCCATTTGTAAGAATGTTTCTGCGATAAATATTTCCCATTGGACTTGTAAAAGTCTGTATAAAATGTTCAGCGGGATTTCTTTTTATCATTGTAGGTACGTTATCGATAGTAAAACATGAAATTTTTGAAATAAATTGAAATAATTGAGTTAGCTGCAGACTGTTGCAAACAAACTACAGGTAGCTCAATGCTGCGCTGCGCCGGATACTGGCCAGCTCTCTTATCACACGTTGTTACGATCAGACGCTCTGATATTTTTTTGATTTATATCTATTTTAATTATTTTCAGGTAAGCATCAAATAATGTAACGTACAACTAACAACTAATAATGTCAAGGACTTGGTAAGTCTTTTAATTATTTCCTATGTATCAATTTAGATTAATATGTACATCCTAATAGATTAAATTGGCTGTTAATTTTACAGCAGTTTAAGAATAACCCTAAAAACCACATTACGAGTAAATTTTAAACTCTTTACTTTCACAATGCTACCCAATTCGAAACCTAAGCCTAAATTATTGACGTAAGATACACAAAACAGCACAAAGCGGTCCAAACGTTGATATTGGTATGCCTAAGCATCATTATTCACATGAAATAGCCCACTAAGTAAAATAACTAGAACGCTTAGAACAATTACAATTTAACGTCTATTTGCTTGTTGAGCTAAGCGTTTGTGTTGGTTTATGAGGAATTCTAGAAACAATGATTGCTTCAGTCTGCTGGCTTGTTTGGTTATTTGGATCCGTCAATTTGTCTTAGAAAGACTTTGACTTTTTAATATTAAATCAATATCAAAGTGATTTATTTCGTATAAGACCTTAAAGAACTTTTGGACACCACACAAGTTTGAAGTATGGAAACCGAAAAATAAGAAGCTTTAGGTATGAAAAACATGCCCGAAATAACGCGGCGAGCAAAGGTCTGTCTGTCTGTGGAGGTTGCAGATTCGGTTCCTGCTTCGGGACAATGTTTGTTCTTACTGGAAATACAAACACAACACAGAACAAATTTCTGGTCTTCTGGTTTTCTATGTATTATACATAACACAATCGTGAATTGCCCAGCATTATTTTTATATTATTTACGTTGCATTATTGCTTATTCGGAGAGTCTCATTATGTTTCGTAATGAATGACTTACCTCATCAGTTTTCGAATATTTTCTCGAAGAGTGACTCACAAACTGCGCTTATAAAGCATTATAGCTTACAAATACCTCTGGATATGCGACATGTTGTCAATGCAAAAATATGCAAAAACACATGAGCGGACGTGTTAGTACAAAACGTTTCGAAATCCCTGCGAATTCAGCAGTGTTGCAAGAAACAACATTGTGGAAACAATGCTTGGGAATCTCGAGTAAAGTCGGGAGTACACTGGACGCATGTGAGCTAAAAGGTTCAAACTTTTCCTACTAATTTGTTAGTTCAGAGCATTGTCAACGTAAATGTTATTGCAAATCAAATTGGCTCAAATGAATGTAAAAAAATGTAATAGTTTTTAAACCGTAGCGATGGTACAGTGTGCGCTCAGCTTAACATGAGAAACACAGTTGGTTCAATGCAAATCGAGTAGGTGCTAAGTTTTGGTTTTTGCAACGTGCTCTAGTTTTGAAACGAAGTAAAGCTAGGTAGATTATAATGTCAATGTATACCTCGATACAAATAGTATGTATCAGTAAGTAGATAATAGTAAAAATAGTAATTTTTACAAAATTAGGTCAGCCATAAAAACTGAAATAATATAGAAAATCAATATGTCGGAATCTAAACGTGTTGGGAACCGCTTGTGCATCACTTGCCTATAAATCGCCTCCGATGATATTAAATTGACACAATAGTGAGAAAAAAAACTGTATTTCAATTTAGATTTCAATCTTTTACGACCTTGAAAGTGTTATTTGAAACGTGATTAGCTTTGTTTGAAAACAACAACAAAAGATGTAATTTACAGTAGTTTTGGTTCAAAAGATTTTTTCATGTGATTTATGATTGTCTTTCACACAAATTTAGTTTTGACGATGTACATGTGGCCGCTGGTTATCTCATAAAATATGATTTAGTTTACAAAATGATCTAGAATGGTTGTTCTAAGAAAAGATTTGAACGCGCTCTTTTTTTCGGAAGACTTCCTGGTACTTCCCCGTTCTTTTTAATTATCATAATAATTGTAGTTACTAGGTTTAGAATGCTATTTTCTGGGATAAAAAGTAGCATAAACAGGTACGTTATTGGGTCAACAAATATCTGATTTATTGTTAGTTTGGGGTAAAATGGAGCTGTGTGCATTGTCTAGCATTATTTATTTATTTTATTATTCTATGATAACGTTTATATGTTATAAGTCTCCTACGGGTACTATTTCTGAAAAAAAAAATCTAAAAACTAGCAATTTTGTATTCCATGTCTAAATTACATTTATAGAATTCACCAAACATGCCCGAACTTTTCGGTAGTTTTGTCGTTATGAAATAACAAACATCCAGCCGACGACATACATACACGTTCGATTTTTTGGCATTCCATACATTTGTAAACACAAATCGCCTTCGAATAGTTGAATACGTTGATCCATAGACAATCAGACAATAAGTCGAAGGTTTATCGCCGGCCTTAGTCCTTAAATCCATTCATCTTTTCAGATTTATAATATTTTGTGATATGAATGTACATAGTCAAAAAGTGTAGGTAGTGTGTATGCTTCGTAACCGCAGTGGTAATCTGTGACGTAATCGGTTTTAATAAAGTTCAAATCATGTCATTACGGGTAAAGGCGAGGCCGCGATGAGCAAGCATTCAGCCGGTAGGCAACTAGGGGAGCGCCGCACGCGAACACACCATTAGCTATACCATCAGCTATAGTATACTATACCGTCCGCTATACACTGTGGCTATACCATCAGCGTTGTATTATGCACTCATATAATATGTAGGCAACCGGCGTGTTTACAGTGGAGCAAACGTATGGCTAGGAGCTGCGGCTATTGTACATTCATCGTTTTATTTTACTATAAAAACTATATTTTTGTATTTTATCTTTATCTAAATAAATTTATTATAATACCGACTATACCGTCTAGTCGATCCCAAGGGTGCTAGAAAAATCACTCAAAGCTATAAGATAAGGCCGCCTTTTAAACCTTCTCTACATGTCTGTTTGTATTGTTCTCTTGCTTTGTGTGGAATTGAAGTATTTTCTACTAATTTGTATGAAAACTACTGTAGCTTGACGAATACAGCGGGTTAGCAGCGAACCATATTTGTGTTTCCCGCTCATCCGTAATAAATTTATCGTTTTAGTTAAAAATTAGTGATTGCCACTTAACGTGTTATCATGAACTCAAGTCAAATTATTAACTGTCTAACAAAGCAAGGTTGAAATGCTTTGCCAATAATTTGGCATGTCAGATAATCTTAAAATCTTCTATGTATAATCAGATGATGTCAAACAATACCTGCTTTTCGCTAAATAATTTGACCGTAAAAGTTTATAACTGGCTGATAATAATACTTAAATCTATCCATAATACCTACACTGATTTTTTCAGTGTGAAAATCCGAATTACTACTTGCAATTAGATGCTTCTGTTACTTCCACATAGCATTATCTAGGCCCGAAATAAGTTGAACTTGTGTTACGGGAACCAGATGACAGATGTACTTAATATTATACATACCTTACATATTAAACACCCGAATGGCTGTGAACCTGAATCCAGCCGTATGGTAACTGCTTATATCATAGTTAATATGACGGGCTGACATAGAAAAAAATGTAATGCGTGACGGAATTATTTAACATGAATCGTGTTGGAACACATAAACATTTTGATGAGTGTTGCCATTGAATTTTATGACATAGTTTTCGTATTTATACATTCGATGCGAATAAAACTGTAAACATCAAAGTAGATTCGAATTGAAAAGGGTTAGATTTTGCAATTTTATGATATTATATTAAGGCATCCTACATCTATATTAAATTAAAAAGTTATTTATGTGTTATTTTAATTTTCATCAACATCACCAGCCTATAATAGTCCACTGCTGGACATAGGCCTCCTCTAATGAGCGCCATAGATGGCATTATTATTTGGGAATTATTGCCCATAATCCCCATGCGGGTTGGGGATCGCAGTTTGGTGTAGTTGTTCTGCAGAAGGCGCTGCTGCCCCCCCTGTGTTTCCCTTAGTCGCCTCTTACGACACCCACGGGAAGAGTTGGGGTGGTGAAATTCTATGCCGGCACCACACGGCAAATTAATTTTCATGCGCGGACTCAAATAGAGATTGAGATTTACAGAAAGTCAAACTTTGCTTGAAAGGTTGTGTTATCTTAAAAAGTAGGCTTTTGAGGGTTAAAATGATAAGAAAAAGATAGAATATAAAACTAAGTTTTAGTTTCATTTACCATTGTGTCCATTCAATTAAGCCATTTTATAGTACTCGCCAATTAATTAGACCTCCCCAAGGGGTAATAGGGTAACGAGCGCGCCACCGCGATTATCTGCGACCCCTGTCACTGTGGGTTCCGTATCATTTAACTAATATGCGATATTTTTTCTTATGGTACACAGTCACACCTTTACTATGGGTTTTCGGGTTAGGTAAGAGAGTGGAATTAAATTTCGTATCATGTATATAGATGTCATCGTAAATTATCTGTACTAATACTCGTATTATAAAGATTTGATTGTTTGTTTGTTTTAATTAAATAGACTCTGAAACTACTGGACCGATTTGAAAAATTCTTTCACCATTAGGTGAAAGAATTTTTCAAATAAATTTAGGATTCTAATGAATCCTAAATTTTCCCTGATAAACATGGGAATATTATTAGAGATTTGCATGAAAAATAAAATTTTTGTTAACACCCGAACGAAGCCGGGGCCGCTAGTGACTTGACTTACATACATTTATACCCTAGGTATCTATATCATGTATTTTATAAGTACTATTTTCTGCTCCCTCTTCTATTCTTAGTAACTATTCATATTTATAATGTAGTATTAAGTATCACCTACCTAGTATCCTTAAGAAACACAAGCTATGCTAAGCTTGGGGCTAGATGATGCTGTAAGGATTGTCAAGCATTATTTAATTGTTCCTTAGAATCGTTTTAAGGTTATTTCTATCACAAAAACATGCATTCATCTAACTATTAGTGTAACTATGTAGCTGTTGAGATCATTGCATGAAAACATCTCTGAACTAAGTTTAGTTTTTCTGTGTCACCGCGCATCGCTGCATTCAATGTGTGTGTTTAAAGATACGTATATACATTATATAGTATATAATATACCTTTTGTGAGTCACAATAAATACCTACCTACTTAGCACTTATTTCTGCCAACTGTGAGCGTCGTTTCTCTCGCATCGGACTTTGCGGTGATTTTTGTTAAATCGTTATTTTGTTAGATCTTAAAATTACATACCTACGTAAAATTAAATTATATAAATAAATTAAACAAAATAAATAAATAATTAAACTGAATTATATTTTATCTTTTTAGTTACTAATTACATTGCTAATAAGCATCTACACATGATCCTAGGCTATTAAGTTCATACAGCCTTTCCTTCATGTTGTTTTTTTTTTAATTTTACAAAATCTAACAATGCAAATAATAATAAAATTACAGAACCAAATTAGAATTAGAATGTACAGTCATGTGGTTTCATCAACCATGTACTAAAATAAGCATTAAAATCTTTTGGTTTTTAATTTTTTTTCACCTGGAAAGCAAGCACAGTTTAATTAACATGAAAACTTTGCGTTACTACAAACTACGTAGTGTAGGAACTGTAACGCGGAACTGGGGCGAGGAAAAACGACAATGGAGCAGACTAACTCAAAAGATTTTTTTTTCATGTGAATGCTGACATCACCTGATTTAAAGTTAGGTCTCACGGTTTTTCAAAAAATATGTTCTTGTTTTTATGAGTCTCCAAAGTAAAAACTCAGGTAATCAAGCTTTTGACTTCCCTTAACTGAATTAAATATACCTATGTATAAACAAAATATTAAATAATGCTGGATGATCCACACAGATAATAAATTACTTAAGTATACTACATATTTGCTATTTTTATTTAAGTAATTTTATCTAGCTAGCTTCGGTAAGTGTAGTGTAAGATACCCACCTGGCCGGTGGGATCTTACGCTACGTTTACCGAATCGCGATCTCCGCTCAAGAACACGTTTACCACATAACATCCTTAAATTAGGTTGGAATTATAGAACTATGTAACAAGCGAATCTATTGTTGTTAATAGTAAATTCTAAACGGTATCTCCTTAATTAATAACCGCATGAAGTTGCTGTCGAAAAAGTACCACAAAGGGTCATAAAACGTACAACTAAAACGAACATTTAGTTGGGTACTTATAGTCCCACACCTGTCCCCCGTAACTAAAACGCTATCTAACTAATAAACTAACTCAAAAAAATAATAATGCAGAGTGAGAAGGAAGTTAGCAGAATGTTTCGCGTGCGAGGGAAACAACATTATTGTACACCTGTCCTGACGCGGCATATGGTGTGGGCGTCTATATTTGATTAGGTTTTTAGGGGTTGAGTAACCCTCGAAAATAGCACTGGCAGAATTAATTTTTAATTCTTTACCTTTAAAAATCCTCAAGTTACCTCAAGTTTTTATAGTGTTTGTAAGTTTATAAACATTGTAGTATTGTAAATTTTATTAGTGCCAGCGTTTATAGCGTCGCTTCATATCCATCCAAAAGTTGCCTGGGAGAGATCGCTCATAACGAAAGGGCCTCCTTTTAAACTTCCTCTACTCTCAGCATTTCTGCTTTATTCTATTTCTTTGTAGATAAAGTATTTTCTGTCTATCTATCTATTATAATTGATACGAAATAAAGAACAATGGCAGAATTTGGTCTGGACTTTTTTTTGCGTCCATGGATCTGATGTATATGAATCAAATTTAATAAATTTTCTACGATTTTTCAATTATTCACTTCTTCTCGTAAAGGCCGGAGTTATTTTATGATATTTAAAAGCTTATCAAATGATATTCGAATTAGGTACATTCGAAATGTTACCATTTTGTTAGTGGTGCGGGTACAATTATTGAATGCAATGTATCATTTGTCTTTGATAGTGTCATGTTGTCAGCGGTTGTCTGTCAAGACGCCATAGAATCTAGAACGTAGTGGTTTTATTCTCTTTGACAGAATCCTTCCGAGACTTCGGCGTTTTTCATCTCTGCTGTGTTTTGTGTTTATATTTTGGTTTTCTATTTATTTTTACCCGAATTACGGAAGCCACAGGCGACGTATGTAACACCCGAACTGGACTGTTTATGGACTGATTGATACTGCCCTGTGTCTGGCTAGTGCGTGCCCTTAGGACTCCGATATTGTTGTTTTGGGTGTTCTGGGCATTTTCTATGTAAAATAAAAAAATATCTATTAATGTAGGTATACCTATATATATTGTTTTAAGTAGGTACCTATATAAGTTATCTAGTAGGAACTCATAACATAACACAACCTTTGCTTAGCTTCGGGCTAGATGATGCTGTGTGGATTGTCCAACATTATTTATCTAAACCCTCAGTTTCTTTGTGTTTACGGGGCAAGTAGGTACATTTTTTTAATACACGCCCAGCTTTCGTAAACAAGAAGTTTAGAATTTGTTTTGCTCATTTTGTTTATCATTTCTCATTTCGAATATATAAGGTGGCGTGGTCTAATTGATAAGACCAAACCCAAGACCAAACCACATTATCCATTTCTTTTATGATTTGATTTCAATCTGCGATGTTTTATAGACAAATATTGTTTGACGTTCATTCATAACCAAAAAATTAAAACACTGAAATCTTTTTTTTCCGGCTTTCCCCAAAGAAAATAGTCTCATTTATAGATTCTGGAGCTAACGCCAAATCTTTTAACATTTTTTTCATTACGGGACGCTTCAATTTGATCCCAGACAATTCTTAGTATGGAGACCTGCCATTGTTCTTTAACAGTGTATAGCTTAGTTTGTAATGTTGGCATAGCAAGCAAAGCACTGGAGCAATTTTTATTATGATGTTCTAGAACTGGAATGTTTGCTATAGTTCCCTTCCAAGAACAAGCATGGTTCGTGTAGATGTTCGTAAAAGCTTAATGTTTTGCACAAAGTGCCTGCAATTTAGAGCTTCTGTTCTTATCAGCAGTTAACCTTTAAAGGTCGCACATTTAATTGTTGCACCCATTTATCTATTGTTTCAATTATTATGTCACTTTATCTGGGTTATCGGTCAGCGTATTATGACAGTGACTAATGCTTTGTTAGAACGGCGCTACAATGATTTACTTTCTCTTTGTTTCTTTGAAGTTATTTTGAAAGTGCGTGTTTGCTCTAGTTTCGTGGGTAATGCTGCTCCGGTACTCATAAATGCATGGGAGCGCTACCTACTGTCACCTTTTGTTAATGAAGCGACTTCGTTAGGTCTTAGGTAATGTAGGTGTGATCTATTCAAGTTTGGCTTCTTACTGTCTATGTGGTTGAAAAAGATTTATAAAGCTAAATTTACGAAGACTTGAATGATATAGAAACAACTACAATACAATACAAAAATGCTTTATTGTAAACCAGAAAAATAACATAACAAAGGAACCACATAAGACTGGTGCAGGTAATCGTTTAGAAGCGATCTCTTCTAGGGAACTTTGGGTACCAAAGATAAAATAAATAAATGATGCTGGACAATTCACACTGTACATATTATCTAGCCCCAAGCTAAGCAGATCTTGTGCTATGGGTACCAGATAACTGATATACATAATAATATACGAGTACATAGATAGATAATTTTTATTTTACATAGAAAACGACCAGAACACCCTGAACAAATATTTGCAGATCGAATAAAGAACGCGACTCGGTAAAAGTAGTGTAGGACGCCCTTCTGCCAAGTGGGATGACGATCTACGACATACTGCTGGCACTTGCTGGCTCTCATTAGGGAAGGCCTGTGTCTAGCTGTGGACTGATATGGGCTGATGATGATCATCATCATCATCAACAGCCTATGATAGTCCACTGCTGGACATAGGCCTCCCCTAATGAGCGCCATAGAATGCATACTCATCATTTGGGGGTTATTGCCCATAATCCCCACGCTGGGCATGCGGGTTGGGGGTCGCAGTTCGGTGGAGTTGTTCTGCAGAGGGTGCTGCTGCCCGCCCCCCGGTGTTTTCCCTTAGTCGCCTCTTACGACACCCACGGGAAGAGTTGGGGTGGTGAAATTCTATGCCGGCACCACACGGCGATGATGATGATAAATAAAGAATATAAAATACATAAGCGTTATTTTGAATTATACTCTGCTTGATGTATAATTCAAAATAACGCTTATACTAGAACAGTAAAGTGAGTTGTAGGCACTCAGAGTTTATTGTTTTGCGAGAAAAGGTCAAGGCTCCTAAGTAACGAACTAGCCGACTCTCAAGGAACGTGTTCCATGACTGAGCAACTCAGTAAAGGAACGTGTATGAGTGTCGCAATGTTCCGTCCGCTGACGTATAAACGGCAGCTTAAAAGAGCTTACGTCTGGCCTCTGTCTTCTGTTGGCTGAAATTTCCGTAATCCTAGCAACTGAGGGCGGGCGGTGGACCGCGAGCGCTTACCGAAATTTTGAACTTTACCCACTGTCCACTTGGACTTTCAAGCTTTGCGGTTGGTGCTTTAGGCTTGGTATTTTTCATGTTATTTCTGTTGTTTTGTTTATTTTATTAAAATTGTAATCGGATATCACTTACTATAAATAATAAAACTAAAAGGAAAATGATAAAAATTGTTAGTATTGATATGGGCTAGCAAAACAAGTCAAATTTTAAATTAAATTATTATCAAACTATCGGTTCATTTCGGGTTCGCACGGGTATTTATTTATAATTTTAAAAAAATATAAACTCTTATACTTACCGATAGGCGTTTACACAACAAATTGTGTGTGTGTGTGTCTTCAAAACAGCCAGCCATACGGCTGATTTATCAGTCCTTTCGCCTTTCCTTTCGCCCAGTACTAAGTAGGTCGTGTTATGCTTCAACATCAGCAGGATAGGATAGGCCCTACCCTTTTTCGCCATTCTCCTAAATTGACTTTTTTAATTTCTAACTAAAACAAAAAACTTGCTGATGGTGGTACAGCAAATTATAACAAACACTAGCGGTCCGCCCCGGCTTCACACGGGTATTTAACAAAAATTTAATTTTTCTTGGCAATCCCTAATTTTTTTGTAAATAGTCTAATATAATATACTCGTAGCCTATGTTCATCACTCATCAGGCAAAATGTTGAATACTAATGGTGAAAGAATTTTTCAAATCGGTCCAGTACATAGTTTCGGAGCCTATTCCGTTCAAACAAATAATCAAATCTTTCCTCTTTATAATATTAGTATAGATTGATTTCCCACAGATAATATGATTTATTGTGGCGTCCGGTGTCGTGACATTGTTATTCTGCAAATTGCTCGTGGTCTTCATCTCGCTTGTAAGTACTCATAACAATAACAACCAACGAACCGGAATGCTGTCTTCTCTAAAACGTGTTCCTCTCTAACAAGTTTCCTTGAAATATTACGAGCAATAAAACCGAAATAGGTACATTTAAAAAACTAAATTGCATTGTAACGCTATAAACTCAAGCATCTTTGATGTCAACCAGGAGCTAAATTAACTTCAAACTCTTTTTGAAGTCGGTTAAAAGACAACTCAATAAGTTAAGTCACCGAGCTTCCCCAAGTTTTAACGAAATTTCACCGCGCAGTTTTTACAAGTTTCCTGTCGCAAGTCTCTTTGTTTGTGCTCTAGTTCTGCTTAGTGGGCATCTGTCTTATCAACGTCGAATTTGTTTGCTAAAAGCTATTAAATGGCGCATGATAACCTGCTTAGTTGAGTTATGTCCACAGCCTTTTGCGGTGTTTATTAAATTATTGGTGACGATGAAGTTAACGATCAATTGATTTTTAACTGTAAAAACTTTATTATTTACAATTGAAACAATTGAGCTGACTGCAGACTGATGCAAACAATCTACAGGTAGCGCTACTGATTCATATCAATAGCAGTCGCTAACTTTATATTATTTTATATATGTGATTTTATATTACGCAGTTGAATTAATAAGAGAAATCCGTCCTGTTGTTATGCTTAAAACTTATCATCATCATCATCATCAACCCATGTTGGTCCACTGCTGGACATATGCCTCGCCTAATGAGCGCCTGTCTACAGCTTGTCGCATCCAGCATCTGCCAGCAGTCTTTCAGATCGATCTTTTCAGATGGTCACACCATCTGGCCGGAGGGCGTCTTACACTACGTTTTCCGACTATGCACACTTCACCAATATCTCAAAATAATTGTATATCTTATGAAAAAGTAATTTATTAAGCCCAAGACACATCCCCATATCCAATCTCCGAATACGAGTTATGAATGCGCGAAAGCGTCGTGTTATATTATGCCCAGGGCAAATTTTCATCTCGTGATTGCACGAGGGTTAATATAAGGACTCTGGAGACGCATTTACTCGCGTTTGCTAAGAGTTTTTTCATAGAGATACCCTCTTAGAATTTAATTTAAGCGGTACAGCGCAACTTGCTTTCGGTTAAGTTGTTTCATAGATAAGTAAGAAGTAAAGGGCGGTTCGGATTATACATTTCTCTGGTACATTTGTATTCATTAACTTGCTAAATAAACTTTTAAAATAGCGAGGAAATGCAGCCAGCGTCTTGGTGATGCTTCAGAATAGATCATTTGAGCTACCTGTAGATCGTTTGTAACAGTCAGCAGTTAGCTAAATTGTTTAAATCGTAAATACTAGTAGTCCTATTTGGTTCTATTTTTAATAGTTATTTTCTTTCTTGATAATAATATCTATGTTTGTGAATAAAAAACGCCACAGCGTAAAAATAGCAGCTTCTCCAAATCATCTCGTGGAATCCGTGGATGGCTGATTTGGAGAGGGATCTAAGAGATCCACCAGCGGCAGTACATCACAAGCTCTGATGCTTAGCGAAAAAATAGATGATGTTGTGTGGATTGTTCATAATTATTATTACCTATGTATTATTGTTTTTTTGTCCATGAGTACTTGAGTAGTACATACACAAGTATTGCCCATCAGAACATAGTTTTTACTATACTGGCTTATGGAATCCTGTATCTTTGTCTATACTAATATTATAAAGAGGAAAGATTTGATTGTTTGTTTGTTTGTATGTTTGTTTGTTTGTTTGTTTTAATTGAATAGGCTCCGAAACTACTGGACCGATTTGAATAATTCTTTTACCATTAGAATCCTAAACTTTCCGTCATGAACATAGGCTATATAATATTTTCAAAAAAGTTAGGGATCCGCATGAAAAATTCAATAATTGAACCGTGCGCTGTATATTCAACCTCTTTTTCTATTATGGCGCGTCAGAATATAAAAAGAGGTTGCGCACTGTACCTACTTGCTTTTTCTCTACGGCCAGTGTTAGTTATGGATCGTTTTTCTGAGGTTATGGAGTGTCAAGTTAATGTCAAAAATCCCAATGCTGTTAGAAAAAGTAAGGAATCCGTATGAAAACTGTGAAATCCATAGTGTAACTGTGTATAATTTCTGAAATTTTTGTTTAATACCCGTGCGAAGCCGGGGCGGGCTGCTAGTAGTAAATAAAGAGGTTACAAACTCAAGAAAATATTCGTGTAAACATGTTTTACGATAACTACTGGTAATATTCGCAGTAGTACGAAACAATGGTTGGTTTTGAATGTTTTCATTGATAATTTCATTTTATTTGTCTCACGTCCGTTTTTACCTGAGTTTATACCTTGCTTTTACCTTGTTTTTTTGTTATTGTTATGAGTTTTCATTAAGTTTTAATTCATAAATGTCTTTGTTAACAAATAATATCTTGGATTATTTAACCTTGTTGATGTGAGCTAGTGTAGAATACGATTGGGCTACGAAATTCGTTTTCACAGGGTTTCTATCACTCTTGTAGTAACTGTAGATTTGTAAGAGGTACATTGTATATACGGGCAGCAATCACGCCTGTAAAGTCCTACGATAATAACAGAAAATTGATACCAATTATAATTTCGAATCCCTTTATTTTCCTAAACGGCATAATCCAAGCTTCAGCATTTATTTGTAAACTCGGAATTCCATTGACCGGAAGTACTAGCGGGGGTAGCGCGGGATTTGACCGGAAGTTATGCAGCCCCCGGGTTGATGTGTTAAGCTTTAGTAGGTACTAAGGCTTAAAGTGAGTTATTAATTAATGACTGGCCGAGCCCGGGGCCTATCAGACAACTTTTCAGGCTTTTGCCGTTAGGCCGGGTTGCCGGTTTCCGTTGGGGTTATAAAGGCAACCATCAAAGCATGCCAAATTACACATACGGTTTGGGTTGATATCTCTTATCTGAATTTGATTTGGTCTGTTTAGCTTACTTTTAGATGAGCTTAACATAAAGGTTAAAATAAAAACACATAAGAACATAATAATAACAATTATAATTTAACTTCCTACGTCAAAGATTAACGAAAAATATTAAACAATATTAAGAGTTTCTTAATTATGTTTTATTTAAAATAAGTACCGGAAGTTATTGATAATTTATCAAATAACTATTTGGAAATTATTTTTAAGACTAAAAATTTGGTTCTTATTAAAATAATAATACTTCATGCATCATTGTAATCACGTTTTGGGTTTTTTCCATTTTCGACTTATTAGACCATTATTGTAACAAGAAGAGTAACGCTGAAATTCCAAATAAATACAAAAAATAAAAATTAAATATTAAATTGTTGTTGAGCTACCTTCAGTTTGTTTGCAGTTAGCTAAATTGTTCCAATTGTAATATTATGACTATTTAATTACAATTTCCTTTGTTATTAAAGGTTTTACCTAAAATTCTTCCAAAAATACACTGAAGTTCATCAGACCCTGATTGGTTACACGATAATGTTTGTAATACAGTTTGTTTGGCTGCATCCTCTGCCTGATGTTTGCTTTTCATCAGTTAGTTGTAATTTAGTAGCATGTAAATAAACCACTACACATTCGTTTGTACGTTCCACCCTGTAAACTAAATAATTGCTCTCGCCCTTACGCGCTTGATTATTACATTATTTATTCATTTATAACTAGAGATCGGATATTCTAATGCATATTTACCTAAAGATGAGAGGCTGGCTATTATGGAAAGAACTTTGGCAACTTTTGTAAAAACTTGTGTGTACTTTATTTATTCAAAAACGTATTGTTTTGTTTTCTTTTAAATCCAAAAACTTTAATTATAAATAGTAAATTTGCACAAAAAAAATGTTTTTTAATGTTAGTATCTAATTTTAGCCAAATATTACCGGTTTTTTTTTCAGTTTCGAGATTTTAAGTGCATCGCATTAATTAACGATTTTACAAAACTTATTATTCTATAACGAATATTGCAAGAGTGCGTGTTAAAGAACTAGAATAGGAAAAAACTTTTATTTTTTTCATAAAATGATATATGAGATTTTTCACAATTGACCCCCGGGGCCCAGAATCACCCTCTTTCGGCTAAGTACAAATAACGTGGCACCCTGTATATATCCGATTATTATTTAATTATGCAATCGCGGAATCACGGGATTTTATTTTTAATTAAAGTATCCTAAGAAGCCGCTTCCATACTTTGATAGCCAAATATTAACTTTAGGTAAATATGCATCAGAATATCCGATCTCTATTTATAACCAATGCCAATAATACACAAAGCAAAGCACAAATAAAAAGTATCTTAGTATAAAAAGTGGTATGGCACATGCATACACAACATTGGCTTAGGTGTGTATATGTATTATTACGAAAATTTTATTATTGATTAATAATTTTATACTGATTCCTGGTTTTTGTTTTAAATCAACCCATAACAAATATTAGCAGATCGTACAAATATTTCTCCCGAAGCGGGAATCGAACACGGAACCTCCGTCAAAAAAATAACTTTCTTTTCAGGAATTTAAGCAAAAATTAATACTTTTTCGAATGTTACGCATTTTATATTGATTTGATTGATATACTGAATTACTATTTATACTTATTACTTATACATACCTTATTTATCATCATATAAATTATAATGATTATGGTGAATACTCAAGATAAATCTAGATTTCTATTTAATTGATATGCCTTTAGAGATGATGTAATGGTGAATAAATTGAACCTACTGAATTTACTGAAGCGAACGGAGAATGCTACTGTACAATAGGCACCAACATGGGTAGTTGTTATGCCCTACGTCCGACATTACTGTTTGTCATGGATCATGAATTTTGAATGGTTGATTAGCTTGTAGGAAGCAATATAATCAGGGAGCATGCAATGAAGACAAACACATAAATGTATAATCCTTCTTGTCGACATGTAAATTATATCAGAATATGTTCATCAGGGATAATATAGGATTCTAATGGTGAAAGATTTTTTCAAATTGGTCCAGTAGTTTCAAAACCAATTCAAACAAGCCAACAAACAAGCAAACAGTAAAATCTTTCCTCTTCATAATATAAGTTATATCAGACTATACAAAATTTCTTTCTCGGTTTCTTAAGGTGATTATGAATAAAATTATCTTTACATCCATGTCATTTAAGTTAAATTTCATATATGTATTCCGTTTTATTGATACTTATAGGATATGTTGCTGTACATCAATATTTATGCGAGTAACATAAAAGTTTAAAGCTTCGAAGGGGTAGCAATAAAACGGTTTTAAAGAGCACGTCCCTACCAAGGGGTATTAAAAGATCAGCTGTTGATATACCAATAAATGTGTGTTATGTTGAGGTCGTTGGCATCCGAGGAGGCATATGCGGGGCACCTGCCGACCCCCGCTTCAGGGCCCCCTCCGCCCCTCAAGGTGGAAATATTAAATGTTACTTGTTTGTTGAGTTATGTGGGTTCACCTTTGCAAGAATGTGAGGGACGCCATTATTTTTATGTTTGAGATATTTAGAAGAATGTTTCGTAATGTTCTGGGGACATTTTAATATAACATCTTCAATGTGTTGCTGGTTTTCATCTTTCATTCTGTTATGTCCCTTTCATCAAAAATATTACAGGGCTAGCGAACCATGCCTTAGGTACCTACCTCAGTGTTATTTTCTGTTTATAAGAGACCTGTTTATATTTGTGAACTTGTGGAGCTTCTGTTTGACATATAGGAAGAAGATAATATTTGGATGTAGATAGGTAGCTTCGTATCTGCGGCGCAATTGCCCTCGGGCGAGTATGAATCATTGGTAATCCTTGCCACAGAAGGGATATTAGTTTAACATCAGTTTCACTAAGATATCACTGAAGTTTACCTAACCATTAGTAGAAAAGATATATGCTTTCAAATCGTTGTCGGTCTCTATAACTGTATTCGGCGAATTCTAGAATTCTATGAGAGAAATCGCGTTTTCAAACGTAACTCCGATTGCCGGAATTTTCATATCTGTGAGCATGCATTTAATGTAAAAGAACCGTGGGTCTTTTACTAAGGTAATAAATTAACAAGGATCTTTGTTTACCATTCTTCCTCTGTATCATCTAATAAAACTGACAGCATTTGATTGCTATCTAGACCCCCTAAATTTTCATGTTCATCAAGCAAGTGCGCACTAAAAGTTAAATAGAGTGAAATCCGAGTCCCAATAAAATCCGATTTTATGCTCAGAAAATTAGCTCCATCTCCCCTTCTTACTGATTCATTGATAAATTGCAAGCTGCGAATACGTAACCAACTTAACTATGTACGTATAGTCGGGTACACAGAGATGTACAGTCAGCTACGGAAATCACTATAAGACACATAATGGATAAGACACTGTTTTCTAAAATTGCTGACATAAGTGTTGTTGTTAAGAAAATCTTGTAACGAACTAATATGGTCAGCTTATAAAATACCGTTCGAGGAATAAGAAAATCAATTCATTCTGAGCTTTCGTAGCGAACTACACATTCCAAAACAAAACTTTCTTGTCGCTTCAAAAAAAAAATCTCGGCGAATGCATGTGTCAGCAAGTGCTCGTCAGTTAAACAAGGTAAGAACTAAAGAACAATATGGACGACTGTACCGTGAATTTGAATATCGATATCTTCGGAGGAAGCCGAGGCATTGTTGGCGTTACTCCATGTTTGTGTAAGTTGATTGGATATCAAACCAGGACTAGATTTTCGGAACAATGTTATTCCAAAAACATACGACATGTTTTCAAAGGAGAAATTCACAAATTGTGTGCAAACATTAAAGATTAGGCTGTTCCTTTGCTAGCCCTAGAGAAAATCTATATTTAATTCAAGAAGTCGCATTGAGGTTTGTGTAAGTACTCAAATACTTAAATATTCAACTGATTCAAATATTCTTGAGTACCATAATAACACATATGATGATACTTGGAACATTGCTCGCATTGTTGGTTGATTGAGGATAATAAGGTATGTAGGTACTCCTTTTACATCTGTATTTCATCAAAAATAATAAAAAAAAAATCTTCTATTTTCGAATCGAACACTTTACACTGTCAATCACATTCTAATAATGCTAAATCTATCAACGTCTCACCCCAGTCGTCATTGATGCTTAGCATCTGCTCAGTGTTTATAGTACCCGCACTAGATACGTAGGTACACTAAGCAACGAAAGACGCTGCGCGCATGAATTGAGTGCTGTGATGATACCCTTATTCATAATGGTCTGCTTACTTTGAAAGTTGCTAATTATTATTATTTCTCACTCTGAATAATATGTATAGCATCTATAGAAAAAGATACAGTAATTAATAGGGATGCCTTAAGTGAGCAAACTATTTAATGAGTGGGGAAGGTATCAGTGTTCAGGAATTTAGAGAAAAAGTTGCGGGCTTTTATGGTTGGTCACTTTTGCAACATAAAATCCTAATAAAATTTTGTACAGTAAATGTTCAGTTACTGCACTAATGCAGAGAAGTGCCGTTCAACTGAATCAAAAAAACAATTCCTAAACTTTCGTTGCTGACTGTACCGTAAGGTATGTCCGTACGTAGAGTAACTAGCTACGACCAAGGTCGACCGGTGTAGTTATATCTCAGAATGCAGCGCAGGCGCAGGTATCTGTTGCTATTATAGAAGAATCATTGATTTCAAACAAACACTCCATTGAATTCCTCTGATGATAGGTTTTATTCGAAAGGTGTGGGTGGAGTCTGCTGTTGCTACCTACGTAAGAAATAATGAATATGTATCGAAGCAAGTGGCAGTTTCTTTTACACTGCCGTCCGTCCAAAATTTACAGGGTTTCAGTAAATAAATAATGCTAGGCCACAATGCATCCTGCTAATGACTTGTATAGTAGAAAGTTACGTCCCCAAATTTTAATCGATTTTTTTTGTCTGAAAAAATTCTTCAGTAGGCAATAGGTCGAATAGAAACCTATTGCCTACTGATTAGTTTTGTTTACATCTAGAGAACTTGTAGTATGATTCTATGCCGTGAAATCTAAGCTTTTAACTAGGCAACTACTTATTTGAAATATACTTTACAGATACATTACAAGACAGATTAAAATAAATAGGTAAAGCTTTTCAAACCAAATACGAAGAACAGTTTATAATATTCGTGAAGGTAAATCAGAAATAGAATTTGGGTCATGCCATGATCCTATTTCGCCAAGGATTAATCAGAGTCCTTAATTAAGCTTGTTTTCGAAGCCCACACGTGTCTATTTTCAGTGTTATCACAAACTAGGTCAATTTTGATTCGAAAAGCTAACGTTTCAGTTCGGAAAAAAGTTCAATGGAAAGGATTCGGAAAAGCTGAATTCATATTCCGCTGACAATTGACGGTCTGAAACATTATACTGAATAATATTATTTATTTTTTTATGAAAGTCATCGAATAATATATGTTACATTTTGACCAATTTTTTTGGTAAAATCGAAAAATTAAATTGCTAAAAACAATTCTTGAAATAGAAATTGCTTATAAAAGTAAGCAATTTTCAGAAAAACCATTCCTGAAAAATGCTTACTTTGACAAGGAATTTCAATAAAAATAGAACAACCTTATTTGTAAATAAGTTTTATTTTTGTTTAGTCGTCTGTCAATTAAAAGCGCTGTGAATGATCACGAAATAGTACACTGTTGAACAAAATAAAACAATGCTTTTCTGATACGGTTTCAGAAGTTTTCACCCCCGAGACTGTCTCATACAAGTGATAAATCGACTTTAACTTATACAAGGTGTAACAAAATATGTGTACTAAGCCGAAGGGGGAGGTTTCAGACCCCAATGGTGATCAGTTGTGGGGGGTAGAAAATTAAAAATTCCTATTTTAATTATACAATTTTGTTTTTTATTTGGCGGGGCGGGAGACTACCTAATCTATCTATCTACCTATCTATTACTCTACATCTATGCCCATACTGACGTCATTGTCACAGGTACAAGAAACCGCTGCCTTTAGGGTTGTCACTTCGTAAAAAATCAGCTGTCCATGTTGAAACTTTGATGCAGTTTTTTCCAAAATACCGATCGAAATTCGAAAAGTCGTGGAACAAAAGTTGGTCCCCTGGGGGGTGGAAGTTCACCCCCTTTCGCTTAGTACACATATTTTGTTACACCGTGTATATATAATAAGGCGTGGGATGTTTTCTTTTCAATGAAAATTTTTAACAATAAATTTTGGTCACATATCACACGTTGTCGGTGGAAATTGTAATTTTGTCTTTTATTGACTCTTTTAACATGTTTTTCTTTTCATAGCTTGAATGTGTGTATTGAAATACGGCTCATACTTCATCTGTTCTGATAAATATAACCTCAACATCTGAAGCATTTTTGTCCATCTTTTCAAAAGCTGTTATTAGGCCTAAGATCTGAAGAATAAGGCAGCAAATATTAGTATAATATATTTTTGATAAGTTTTCTTCTTAGTAATAAAAATGCCTAGCAAAACTTCGTAGAAGCGCTCGTTGCCCACAGCGCATGCACCATTGATGTTTGTTTGCTCGTCCGGTTGTTTGTTTTAGTAAAAATTTATAGCGTTTATGGCGTTAAGTAACCAGATCGAAACAGCTAGTTTATTTTATAAGAAAGCTAGAATGTGAATGTAAAATTTTGCATTAAATTGCGTTGGATGATTATCCTCTCTGATAGATAACTTATTATTGTTCTACGGGTAGCTTTATCTCTATGAGAGATTTTTTCCAGACAACCTATTACTATATTCGATTTATGTATTTAATATAATTGAGACAGTGTATTCGCGTGGTCGGAGATTACCTCTAGAACGTTACCTTGCTTCTTTGCAGATGCTTTGAACTATTGTTTTATTTTTATATATTATATTATGTAGTATTAGGCCGACTGCTCTGTACTGTAACTTTCCCTCTTCTCACGTTGTAACCAAGCAATCGTCACGCGCGTCACAACAGTCTTTGAGATTTTTATTGGATTCTGATTCAGAAAAATTGGAACCAACTTTTCCGGATTTACTCTACACGGTGGCACACCATCGCCTTTTGAAGCGAGCGCTGCGTGTTTGCTTAGTTTGCACAGCATCGCATACGGCTTTTGCTTTGACGTTTATTTATCGGGCGGAATGAGGTGCAACTTTAAGTTTATTTTGGGAAAACATGCTAATATTATGGTTTTATTATGTCAATGCTCGATTACTATTTCCATACAATTCCATCAGTCCTAAATCATTGAACTCTCCTACGTTTACCACTTATGCTCTCTAAACTTCTCTAATATTTGTTCTAAAAAGATCAGAACGAATTTACAAAATATTTTCTAAAAGTAAAACCCTTCCTTACCATTATGGAATAAATATTGAAGTCGTTTTAACGAAGCCGCCCACCCGCAGCCCGTAAAAATCAGTTCAATCCTAATTTAAACAGTGTTATCTAAGCCACCGTTTTCTGGGCTAATTTGTTTCAGTATAAAATTACCCAGATAATGCCCGCAGGTATACCCTAAATGTGTTTTAAATGGTTCACCTATCTGAGTATTACCGAGTTTCAAACCTACTTGCGCTTTCGATAAGGCTTAAAGGCAATTCCTTATCATTTCTCGAAGCTTCACTTGAACTCCGATCGAGTCGTGTATAAGTATATATTTTACTAAGAGTCAATGCGCTTGCCTTATTAAACTGACTGACTGCCATTCGAAATTATCTTTAAATCATTATAGTCAAGCTTGTTAACAAGATATTTACATAAACTTTAGCTGAAACCTACAATTAAGTGCTATAATGCCTGAGATAAAGAGACATTACGCTAAAGCACGATATTAAAAAGAGTAGCCAACGCCAAATGGACAAAATAAAGTGAGGTTATGATGTTCGCCATTGCAATATGGCTGCCTCAAATTAGTTTACTTGCTAAGCCCGTTAACTCCCCGTGACCATTAAATTGGGGTCAGTTAACGGTTTTGGTAACGTTAGATTAAAAACAGGACCGCAACGGGATGTTTTTTCTTGTTTTATCACTGTCGGCTAGGGAAAAAACACGATTTGCAATTTCTTGACGCGACATATCCCGTCGATAAACCTGGTTACGTCGTCAGGACGCTTTCAACTTGCTCTACATTGGGGTTTGCCAATCGTTGTCGATTTTATTCGAACTGTAATAAAAGTAGTTTTTCAATGGCAAAACTTAGTAACGTTAATTCATTTTCGGTGGTGCGAGGTTACATGTTGTCACAATCACAAATATAAGCTTATAGTTGAATAAAACAAACGTTCTTTTGTCGTTTTTGGGCGCAGTTTTATTCTATACACTTGACGTAATTTTTACTAAGGTAGGATGGATTTGACGAAGCTACTTTTAGTGGAAACTATGACCTATGACTATGATCAAAAAATCATAAAAATAAGTTCGGTTATAAATGTTCAGGTTGTTGTTTCAAGTCGTTATGCATGATCATTTTATGGGCGAAAATAAAGGACGGCTTTGTAAGTTTTTCGGAAAAGTACCATGAAACTCGAATAGCGAAACACCGCGTCGCCCCCTCTTCTCGTCAATTGTTTCTCATGTTTGTTTGTGTTTGTTCTCGGTTGCTTGTTTTAATAACAGATGCCTGTCTTTGATGGCGGTGCGTGTTTAGTTTGCGGTCGGATTGCTTCTAGAACTTAACCTACTCTGAATTTCCGTTGAGGAGGAATACTCGGCGTTTGTTTCTTATTTTTTTCCGTTTATTTATATTTAATCTGAGGCGCGTCACGGGAAATTGTTTTGGCAAAATGAACACCTGACGTCATTTTGTGACGAGGAGTTTATGAATTCTGCGAGATGAAAAGGAAAAGAATTTCAGAGTAGCAAAACAAGCGAGCGACATTTTGCAGGTTGTGAAATTATATCAAGGTGGTTCTGGTGATATTAAATGAAATAATTGAAGCAATCCATTTCCCGGAGGTCATCGTCCGAAGCAGCGGAACGCGACGGCGGCGACACAGCAGCAGAGCTCGTCATCCGAGACAAATGGATGTTATTCTCCTACTTTTTTCTCGTCACGAGTTCTGATATCGCTCCGAATGTTTCGGTACAAAAAATAATTAAGGCGAACACGTTCCAGCCATAAAAACTTATATGAATGTGGCAATTTTGTGGAGCAGCACAGCTTGCCGCTGAAAGTGGTGGCTGGTGTCAATGTAATGTACAAATAGGCGGGTGTTCTGGCTCTTTCTTTTTTGGTTCTTTGTTATTCGGCTCTTGATGTTATTTTAAATATACATTGCTGTTGCTTTTACCCTAGGCATCCAAAGTAAAGTATAATTTGAAAGAAAATGCGGTTTCATCGCATCGTGTTTATTAGATACTAGTGGTCCGCCCCGGCTCCGACATATATTTCCTCTTTGGAAATATTCTATAGCCAATGTTCATCAGAGAAAATTTAGGATTCTAAGGGTGAAAGAATTTTTCAAATCGGTCCAGTAGTTTCAGAGCCAATCAGTTCAAACAATAAAATCAGGAAAGATTTGATTGTTTGTTGTTATAATACAGTATAGATACCGACAGTCAAGTCATCATTCAAACTCCCTTCGCTCATAACTAAGACGTGATTTTGTTGAACATGCGATGCTGCACGACATGACATCTAAACACCTTGTTTACGTAATCATGCAGTAATCATATGCTCATAATAACCGTATCTACTAACTGTAATACAACCAGGGACTGCCGCAGACACTGGCTTCGAGTTCACTGAACACTACTCGTGTGCAACAAGCATTACAGAGGTGAATGTACACTGGAGATAAACGATGGTTATCACGAAGATAATTACGTTACAATTACAATGTTCTGGAATGTATTATGTGAAAAAAAAATTGCCTGATTATTTGCAATGTTAACTTTGGCTCTCGTCTAAATCTTATTTGATCACATTTATAAAGTTTTACAAAAAACAGAAACACATATCTCAACAATAACATATCAAGTAGGAATCATGATATCTATAATAAAAACGTTTTAACGGCATGGTTTCTGATACTGTTTAAACAGATTGACTTTTTGATAGCAACCCTCTGCTAACATTGCGTTTTGGTCTACGAAATATTAATAGATAATTGTCTCCTCAATTATTAAACAAACAAGTTATTAATACTATGTAAGAGATTAACAATTCGAAAGCAGTCTAGCAGTATGCATTCTATGGAGCGCAGCCAATGTCTATAGGCCCGACAATAGCAATTTAGTAAGCACATATTTAGCATCCCATGCTCGAATGGTAGATCATTTATTAACAAAGCATTGTCGCATTGTCTTTGATATAAAGGCATCAGTGCAGATTGAATAAATAAATAATGCTGGACTACACACACAGCATCACTTAGCCCCAAGCTAAGCAGAGCTTGTGTTATGGGTAGGTACTGACTGAGATGACTGATACGAGTAAGTATACATAATACAATATATTACTAGATAGATGTTTAATTATTATACATAGAAAACGTCCATAACACCCGGAATAAATGTCTGCAGATTTAACAAACATTTGTCCCGAGGGGGAATCAAGCCGCAATTACTAGGCGGCCCTTCGCCTGCCGTGCTACAGAGGTCGTCGAGATTTTGACTTCTTTGTTGATATTTGTCTTAATTTTATTTGCCTACTGCTGCTATATGCACATGTATATTATTTTAGTTAGTAAATCGAGTTTAAATTTAGGCATAATTATTTGAGTTCGATGACAGTACAATGTTAATGTACCATCGAGAGGATGTGCATGCAGTAGGAAATAAGGATATATTAATTTAAGGAGACGACGTAAGCCTGTCAAAAAATGGAGAGCAAAACAGCAGTCATAGCAGCGGCATCTACAATTTTTATATAATAATATGTAGAATATCCAATTTCTTTAGTAATTATTTATGTAGATGATATAAAAACTTGTAGTTATAAGAGTTTAAGAAGATAAAATTTAGTGAGACGATGAATGCAAAATTCCCACTTGGACTGAATCCCTATCCTCTGATACTTTAAATCCTCTTAGAAAAAACATATTTCTTTTATATTTAAAATCTGAGGAGTATTTCAGTAAAGGTCCAATAAACTGAGATTACCCCAAGGGAATCGCATTAAAAAAACGATAAATCGTAGTTTCTTCCGCAATCTTTAAAAGATTTGTGTACTTTTTGTTTTCTGTTTCCTCGAGTGCACTTTTCCGGTTTACTCCTCGCCGAGAAGATAGAATCCATCAAAGGATTAGGGGAGCCGCGATCGGTCCATCTTTATTTTCCACCGCGTGGAATAAATTATCCAACACTTAACCAGAGATTTTATATGCTTAAGTTTTATTGAATTCCACTTCATAACCGAACTTATTTGAAATGTGTAATTTCAGTTGGAGCGGTAATGGGTATTTTGTAGACGTTAAAATTAATTTGAAAAGTTTTCCTTAGCTGTGTTGTTGAAGCGTCGCTTAGGTTTTGCTTTCACCGGACTAATTTTAAGCGATCCAGTTACAAGCTAACGTATCAATTCTCTTGTGTTGCGTCTACGCGGAAGGCATTGCATGATCTTCGAGTAAAGTGAGCCGTTACATGATACTCACATTGTGAAATGATACAACCAAGCTGACGGAATAATAATAAACTATAACATAGTTATATCATACAATACATGTATTCTTTACTAAACACCAAATAATAATAAAAATCTGATAATGTACAATGGGTGGCGTGATTGTTGAAAGTGATCTGTTCTAGGCAAATTTAATATCAACTAGAAGTGATCGAAAAAGTATAGACGGTGGCGTGTGAACAGTAAATAATGTTTAGGTAACTAGTAGAGAAAAAAATTAATGTAAATAAACTTTACTATATGCATAAAATAGTGTTACTTTTTAAATAAGCCATACCTGACATAGAGACATAAAACTTGTATTTTGTGTTACAAGTTGCAATATCTTTAATATTAAATAAGTAGGTGCATAAAGAACTTTTAAGTTCCGATAGATTTACAAATAATAACCAAAACGCACAGCAAGCACCGCATTTCAATCAGCGTAGATTGAGGTTACTTCGCTGGCAGAGGGGACGGGATTACAGAACGCATGACTCGGCAACATTAGACGTGGCAGTCATTTTATACAGATGGAAATTGGATGTGGCTTTAATAGCCACAGACCGGGACGTTTTTGTAAGTAATTGGTGGGCTATATTAGAGTGCTCGACATCCTTGGCTGTCTCGCGGCTTAGGACGAATTTAGCCGCGAATCGCATGGATAATGAAATGTTCGGTTTTATTGGTCTGGTTTGTAAATGGAGTGATGTGGCCTGCCCAATGAAAAGCGACTGGCTGAATCAATCTTCAGACAGTTTTCTTAACACCTTTATATATATACTAGCGGCCCGCCCCGGCTTCGCACGGGTATTAAACAAAAATTCCAGAAATTATACACACTAAAACGATGGGTTTCACAGTTTTCATACGGATCTTTACTTTTTTCAACAGCATTGGGGTTTTTGACATTGACTCGACATTCCAAAACTGACACTGGCCATAGAGAAAAAGCAAGCACCGTGCGCTATACAACCTCTTTTTCTATTCTGACGCGCCATAATAGAAAAAGAGGTTGAATATACAGCCCACGGTTCAATTATTGAATTTTTCATGCGGATCCCTAACTTTTTTGAAAATATTATATAGCCTATGTTCATCACGGAAAATTAAGGATTCTAATGGTGAAAGAATTTTTTAACTCGGTCCAGTAGTTTCGGAGCCTATTCAATTCAAACAAACAAACAAACAAACAAACCTAAAAACAAACAAACAAACATACAAACAAACAAACAATCAAATCTTTCCTCTTTATAATATTAGTATAGATATAGATATACTAAAGAAAGATTTTATCAAATCGGTCCAGCAGTTTCGGAGCCTTATTCAATTCAAAGAAATAATAAAAATTTATCTCTTTATAATATTAGTATAGATTAGTCTGTCGGAACCAGATTGAGTTAGGACTATTGTACTTATCAAATATACCTACATTATTAGCATGTAAATAAGTGTTCAGTATTTTCAGCTCAATCAGCTCACATTGCCCATAGAGCAACCATAGACGATGCATAGTTTAATTGTTTTCTCGTTAGGGTTGTGCCAGTATCGATGAACCTGCAACGGGCGGGAAATTATTGATTAACCATAATATTCCAGTAAGCACGTTGAATGTCGATGTGACAATCGACCGTTGATTGCGACCTTCCTCAGTTAGCGATTGTCCTGATCAAAGTGATTTGGAATACAAAGGGTTAGAAAACCGCCGCGTCAATGCGGGGGTTGGTTTCGACCTGCCGATTAATTGTATTGAGGTTAGGAACTGACGGAATCGATTGGTTTGTTTATTTCATAGTTTTGTTTGGATTTGTTAGTTTTGTGCAATTTATTGTTTGGGATTGAATTGTTTGCCAGGATAAGGGTTGAATTTGAATTGTTTATTTTGTTTCATCATCATCATCACCAGCCTATAATAGTCCACTGCTGGACATAGGCCTCCCCTAATGAGCGCCATAGATGGCATCATTAGGGGGTTATTGCCCATAATCCGCACGCTGGGCATGCGGGTTGGGGATCGCAGTTCGGTGTAGTTGTTCTGCAGAAGGCGCTGCTGCCCGCCCCCCGGTGTGTTTCCCTTAGTCGCCTCTTACGACACCCACGGGAAGAGTTGGGGTGGTGAAATTCTATGCCGGCACCACACGGCATATTTTGTTTGTTTGGTGGTAAATACTGATCACAAATATTCCTGATTTGTCTATTATTATGACATAATAGAGTGAGTAGGTGTCTTCTAGACCTCCGTGATCCACCGTCTTCCACATCTTCACTTTCCATCAGGTGAGATCGTGGTCAAACGGAGGTCTATCAGTTACAAAAAAAAAACAGTAACATGATATGAATTGCGGAATAATAGAAGTACCTACTTGCTACAAGCACATTTCAAACTTAACAATTGTACTATTTATTTATTATTATTTATACCTGCATAATAAGGTGACTCATTTCTTTATTATGCAGGTATAATAACATGAAAGCCTATTTTTATGTTCAATACATTCGTATTAGTAGACGTCTCTAAAGGAACAAAGCAACAAAACAAAGTATTTTATTTCAAAACCCCGTGAGAAAATTCAATAACATACCGTAAATTACATTAAAGCTAATTAATTCATATCGATTCCTTATCACAGTTAACCTACAACAAAGAAGATTATTACAGAAACCACAATACGTTGCCTGATTCAAACGCAAGTAATTATCGATAAATTTGCAATAACAGTAACCATCGAGTCGGTAATTTGCTTAATGAGCGTACATCTCTGATACGCTGGTATATCGATAGAATCGGTATTTGGGTATTGTATGTGAATAATTTATTTTGTGATCGATAGAATGTATAACAGCAAGATATGACCATGCTGCTTCGTGGTTTGATTTATTTGATGGAGTTTCAGTGATTTGCTAAATTGTTGGATATGTAGAAATGTTCGGTAAATTTGCTTTGTTTGCAGGCCATACTGCAAAACTATTCCTCCGTTCGCTAGCGGACTGAATTCACCATAGCTATGAAAATACAACCTTCTGCACTTCCGCGCAGGACCTTTTCTCTGTTCTGTTCGTAACGTAAAGAACGAGGTTTCTTTCTGCGTGTCTATGTTCTAATTTTGGAACAAACCTCAAATAGACATGTGCCTTGCGTTAATTAAGTCAATACGATTCTATGCGCAAGCGCTGGAAAGCGAGTGGCCGCCCGCGCCGCCGCCGCCGTGCGTTTATGGCACATGAAACGTAACCGGTACACATTAGTATTAGGGTTGAGATAAGCTTACAAAGACCATATTTGACACTAAAATAACTGAATGCATCATTTAATACAATCGATGAGTAAAATTAATAACATAGCAGCGAGTCAAAATCTTCGTATTATGTACATAGGTAGGTTACAGATGGCAAGTATACTAGTGCAATATTTATTATAAGCAAGTGATCATCTATCTACAGCATATGCTTATCCACAGATGGACGTAAACTTCCTTTCCTTATTATTGATTAGCGCCTTACTAGCTCGGCTTATTCCCATAGGTCCATGACTCCACTGTTTTCAAAAAATATAGTTCATACATTGATTCCCAAGAGGTCCACGACTTTTACAAAGTACATAATAATATTTCTTTTCCCGTCAGGTCCATGGAATGTTTGGTACAGTCAGCCATATACGTAACCGTCAATAGATAAAGATGAACTCTTCCTTAGATCACAAAAAATATCAGGGTGTAATGATATAACCCTAAATGATCGTTACATAAAAATGATTTTCCATGTTCAATTGCTAACATTGACAACCCTAAATCGTTAGTAAAGCTAGGTACGCGTTGCACGTAGTACGCGCCTTCTCTTTTTGTACTTCCATTGCCAATGATGCACATTCGACGCATTCCCAATCGCATTGTATGTCAACACTAATTATTTATATTTATTTATTGACCTGCACCTTATGAGAATAATATCGTTTTAACTATAGAATTTTTAAACCAAGTTTTAAGTTGAGTAGTTTTAGTTATAATGTTGTTTCGCAAAACCATATTTATACTAATTTATATAGAGGAAAGCTTAGATTGTTTGATTAGATTGATAACGTTCTGAAACTATAGGGACCGATTTGAAAAATTATTTTTTACTGGCATCCTACATTATCCGTGATAAACATAGGCTAGGTTAGAATTTTTTTTAAAAGTAAGGGATCGGTATGAAACCTTCTTTAATGTAACCTAAAGTGTGTGACTTGGTAAAACTTTAATTTATTTGTTAAATACCCGTATGAAGCTTGGGTGCACCATATTTATCTATAATATAAGGCATGTGGTAAAGCAATAGTGTTGGTTATATGATATAGTGTTAGTTAAATACACATACCTGTGTATTTAACTAACACTATATCATATAACCAACCATCTATATAAAATATACCTGATAACTTATTTCAATTATTTTAGATTATATCTGGTACAGTAAATTAAAAACCCTAAATAAATTAAAGTACTAAGAAAAATATTATACCACCCCTGTACCGCAACTTTATTAACTTCTGTGCCCTTAAGAAATGAATGACTTTCACTACCTTACTATATTTTTCTCATTAATCAACATTCTCTTGTCTATTGGGTGCCTGCAACATGTTATCTTGACCTGAAAACTCATTAATTTATTCACTATGGACGAGGACAAGTTGCACTCATATAATTTTGTATCATAATGACAATATTAAGCGCCTAACTAATTATTAGCAAGGAATTTTGTAGGTATTATAGACCTTTTTATGTGGAACGCGAGACCAGAATTAATTTTACATTAGGAACAAAAATAAATGACAAACATCCCATCTGCCATCAAAGTTAAAATTTCGTCCCCAGATTTCAGCTTATCTAATAAATCTAATGCCATAATCGACCTTTTTGGATTTAGAAACTGCGTGGGGTAGAAGGTTTCTCGTACATGCGTAAATTACAACGATTAAACCATTAATACCCACATCATGTCACCGATCCGTTCACTCGTTTATTGATTACATCAAAGTGCTAAGTTAGTTTGGGAACTATGCCTAGTTGCGTACCAGTTGAAAATTTGTTACCAAGTGGAACTCATACAAGTGCCGTTAACGAAACATATTAGAAATTAGTTGCGTCACTAACCCTAATCGACCGGAGAGGGAAGTTCAAGTTTGACTATCACTTTGATGGTTCTCATTCTACCCACACCCCTTTGTTAAACTTTCCGAAACCAACTGACAGTCGCTCATAATTTCCGAATTAAATTTACGGATATCAATATTGTGTCATCCATGCGAGAGCATTATGATGTGGCATTATTGCACATGGATAACCCTCAAAAGAGTTTTCCTTTATTTTCCGGGACAAACACGTAATAATTTATTGAGTTTCCCAGTACATTAGCATGTGACACGGAGTGAATGTATGATTGATTACCCTTGGAAATTACAAACTTTTATAAGTATGGAAATGGCCTGTCATGGAAAGGTGATTTTATTATCGAGTTTTGAGTTTTCAGACTTACTTTTCCGCTTATTTTTACAGTTTGTTTGACAGTTGATTTACTGTTCCCTAATTGAATAACTGTACGGAGGGATTTAGCTAAGATTTAGCTGAACTATAGATGTCTCGATGCATTTGCGATTTCTTTTATTGATCTATTTGTGAACTTTGTTGCGTAATACTTCGGAAGTTAGTATAGAACCAATATCAAACCTCGAAATAAACGACCGGTGTAGTTGATGTCGCCTATGGTTCGTATATCACACACGCTCTGCCACTGCCAATTAAGTTTGAGTTCGTGTTTAGGGGCTTAACCCAAATGAGTTGCTCGATTCAACGTCTCGCGGCAAGTATTTCAATTTGAGAACGTCATTTAGACTACCTACACCATTGTTGCTTTGACAGGTTTGCTCAGGCGTCAGCCGCTGTTGGAGTTTAAATTGAATTGGAACCGTTTATTCGCAACCCTATACGATTGAAGTAGTGTTAGTGTATACATACGGAGTGTTTGTGATTGTGTGAACGCTTTGATACAATCTCACTTTTACATCAAAGGGGGTTACAAACACACGAGCGCTCAGACCTGGGCGGAACGAAGTTTGTGTCAGAAACTGAAACTGTGTTTAGTTGTATCTTGTTACTGAGCTTCAATGACGTTTGCATTACGTTAGGTTAGATAAAACCCGTGTAAAAGACTCAAAACAAATTAAATATGAATCCTTACTCATATTGCCACTACCTAGTAGGAAATTGATATTTCAACCCATCCTTGGTGCACAATAATTGTGCACAAGAACGGGATAAGAGGCTTATGATCAAAAGCGACGTTTGAGCGTAGTTTTCTGTATCCTATTACGTACTCTACCTGCAGTATCCTTCAAAAAGGTTGGTTGTGCTTTAACCTCGTTACTTTGTCCGTATGCAATGAAGCACTCTTCGACAGAGAACCGGAAGTCCCCTATAAACAGAGGTGAACTAATGGTAATGGCAAAAGATTGCGTGTGTCTTGCACGCCATTTTGTTCGTAATCCAATAGTGGGGAAAGATAAAAGCGAAAAAGATAAAAGGGGTGGTTTAATGGAATTAAACAACGGCTAGAGTGAGCCCTCCCCCCTCACCGCAGGGGGTAGTGTAAGCCGGACTTGTGGAATGTCTTTGTTGGGATTGCTTTATTGTAATATATTTGTATGGCGATAATTTTTCTTTTTGTTTTTCTCGCAGTGATTATGAGGCTTTCGTGGTTACTGTACCAATTTTTAAATAGAAATGGTTTATGTGTGCCTAAAACATTTTTACGCTACAGAAAAACTGTATTTTAGACGCATGCACATTCAGAACAAAAAATTTGGTCCGACATAAGTATATATGAACGAGAATATGACCGTTCAAGCTATAAAAAATATAACAGTTCTCTCGAAATGCCGTACGTACGATATATCAAGTGCAATTATTATTAACTCATTTATGACTTAGACATAATTTTGTTCCCAAGTTAAATCCCTTAAATACATATGTATAAGCAACCAAAACAATTAAAATTTGGAAGAATATTTATGTAATGACTACAATAAATAAATAAATCGACAATACAAGACAAGACTGATGAGACTAAGTAAATACACAATGAATATTAAACAATATTCTATGCAGCTTTATACATGATAACCACATATGAATTGGTTTTTAAAAAAATTACATTTAATAAAATACACAAAATAATAAAAAGCACACAGTAAAATCAATAAAAAATTAAATAAAACATTAAAAACACAAATTAGAATTAGCATTTGCAATTGCAACAATCTAGATATCTGCAGACTGTTATAATGATATAAGTTTGATAAAACATAAAAAAAATAATTAGAATTTTTCTTCTGACCTAACGTACAAAATAATACAATATTATACCTCATTAAAACTAGCAGCTTGCTGGCAAGTTCTCGTAGAAAAAGAGTTACTCTACAAAAATGCACCTGCATAAAACGGTGTGAAATTAATTCGGAAAGGATGGTGGGACGGGGTAGACTAACGAGTCGGCGCGCGGCGATTAGTAGGTCGATTAGCACGGGCCAAGATGCGACCGCACTGTCGATATTCAGATTCCGGCAGGGCTGTCACGCACTTCGTAAATAATATATATAATATATATCGTAGCCCTCTTATTCTGATATTGATTTTGTATGTAATTTAATAAAATTTATATGTAGGCTTTTTTTTATTTTATTTTTAGTTATATATTTATTTAATTGTAATTTTCCTTGAATATAATGTGTGGGTACTATAATTTATTGCTGTGAAATTAACGTATTTAATAAAAAAAAATTATGATTATTTTGACTGACAGAAAAAACACTACGTTTAGCAACATTTTTAAGTTACCTGACTATTATGACTGACTACTATTAATAGGGGGTTAGGTTTTCTTATTTTATGTTCATGTGTGTGATAGACATTATTTATTGTGCATTAATATTTTTTTTAATGGTGATTGTTAAATTTGTAGTAAGGTACTTATAGACACCAGTCAGTAGGTCGATTAGCACGGGCCAAGAGGAAGCCCCACTGTCGATATTCAGATGACGGCAGGGTTGTCACACGCTTGCTAATTTATTGAGATTTAAATATTGTTTATTTTCAAAATTGAAACTAGCTAGATTCTTGAGCTTCTTTGCATTGTAGGTTAATTGAAGCTTAAAACGTGAAATATCTATCGAGCGACACAGAATCGTGGTTAAAAAAGAATTGTTGATCAGTTTGGTCTAAACAAGCTGCCCTGGTTCAAAATATGTATATCTTTTTAACGTGGTGAAACAACTGAGCTCTCCCTTTCGCACCAAAGATATTATGCGGTCATTTATGTCCCATTTCTTAATTCTCATACATATTCGCCCGTGTAAGTGGTATCATTTTCGTTTACGGTTATGGTGACCCGTACCAATTAGGTCTGTGCACTCCAGCGTATCACAATCAATAGCGTAATCGTATCGCCCATAGCTCATTAGCCGAATAGTATTTACGCTGGTTCTGTATCCTTACGTCATTTGTGCTAATTGCCAAAACTACGCATAGAGTGTTTAGTGCTAATGCCTTGTTTAGCTAAATTGAACCTAATGTTTAGCGTTCAAATAGTTCTTGTTAGTCATAAACCTCTCTTAACCATCTATACGCAATAGCTTAATCTTTTTTTGTCTTTTATTGGCATAATTTCGAGAAAACACTGCTGAGTAATTATTGCAGATTGCAATGGATACCAAATTCAACGCTAATTATTTACTTAGCTGTTCATTATCAGCTATCGTTTTATAGACTACGCTTTTCTACCCAATGCAATGCTATGTAAATAATGTGGTAGAGATTAATGTAAAACTTTAAACGAGTTTCCTTATTATTCCACTTAAAGTGCGCATTAATTCATTTTAACTGCTTAGCTTGACGCAAGATGATTCTGTGTGGCAGATGAAACCTGCTCATGTAATTAAATAGGTACTTATCATCTCGATTTCATTAAATAAATATTTACCTCCAATGATGGTTATTTCAGGTAATAAGCATAAAACTGGCGAAATATTTTCAGGTTCAACGTAAATTTACGTTGAATATTTGTGTTTATTATTGTAGGTCGCGGTTTTCCCTCAAATATCTATCTGAGTGTAAAGCGCTCGTTCCTCGCATGAATGGTTTTTCGAGTAATTTTATTCAATATTGAATCTTGTTTATGTTTATCAAAATCGCATATATATAATGCTATATAAATATATATTTACGTGAAAATCAGACACCAAAAATAAGTAATTTAGTTTATTGTTTTTTTTATGTCACCAGACAGATTTTGATATAATAATTTGTTTTTATTATTATTTTATAGTTTTTATTCAACAGTTTATGGCAACCCTAAGCACGATGCACCTGTTCTGATCCTTCAGCGCCGTTGCGCCAACATCTGTCGCTTGCACTTTTTTCTTTATTTTTTGCTCTTTCTTTAACTGCCTGGCAACTGTCGAAGATTTCATGAGTTATGGCATTTTAATACTTTATGAACTCGGCGCATGTTACGAATAGTTTTGGAACTCTGGCCATTTTGTCGTTTGAGTCGTATGAATAATATAAGTATATTCTAGTAATGTTTCTACCTACTAAATCACATCATACTTACAGTTTTATCCTATATTTTGTATTTTTTGTACAAAATCTGATAACTGATAAGCAAAACCCTTAGCAAATGTTACCACACATAAAACGCGTCGTCTTTGGATACTTCCCAGACTATAAGACAGATAAGCCTTCAGTAGGGTTGCCAACTATCTTAGCAAATTCCTGATAATCCGATACGAAAATACTTGGAATACTCGAACTCTTTACAGTCGATATCTTTAATCCGATATTGACGTGGAATGCCTTAGTTTCAATCGGTATGTTGATGTGCTAATAAATCCATGGTCCAGCTAGTTGGAGAGCTTCCATCTGTCGTGTCGTTAAATTCCGCGGATTCGCTCCACTTTACTATTTGTCACTGGATATTCTCTGGATAAAGTGAGCTTTAACGAGAGTATACATGTTAACGGTTTAAGACTGTCGCTGGATTTAAATAAGAATTCTTGTTTGAAATAGGAAAATTACGCAACGGAATCTAACTCGCGATGCGTCTTGGATATGTTTCTGATGGATAGGTCTTCACTTTTACTGTAATATGAAAGGGAAGTAAAATGGAAAAACACGGACGCGTTTTTCATTCCTGTCTACCATAACTTCACTTTGTTATGTGGTTTGATTATGTGTGACGCGTGGTTATTGCTTTTGTGACATTACTGATTATATATTTTTTCTTTTTCAGGTAAGATACTGTCAAATAGTTACGTGTTTGCTGACGATACCTTATACGGTGAGTTAAAGAGAATAGAATCTTAGCTGGTTGAAAATATAATACAAATACCTGGTTGAAGCTAGGACAAAATATTAAAAAAGCCCGTAATTACCTCTCAATCCTATTGGAAATGCTATTAAGTACTGCAAAGTGCTTAAAAAGTGCTTAATAGCATTACCAAGTCCATTTGCAAAACACCATGAAAATAGCGTTGACATTTCTATCAAAATTTTCGTTCTAAAAGGTCAGTGGGCCTCCCAAAAAGTCACAATATTGCGAAACGCCGTCTTTCACTGATGGAGCAAATTTAATATTCGCCCAAGATGACTGCCGAGGTGAAATGGGGTGAAGGAGAAAACTCGAAATTCACCCGCTACGTGGATCAATCATTGTCTTTTTCATTTTATCCATTTGAAGGTTTGAATGATGTGATTTACGCACCTGCTTCCTTTTAACAATACTCGAAGTCTAATCGAAAATATTTTCGCTGAATATGCAATGCTATCTAAAGACAAAATCCATAAAAACGGACTCGACTCGATAAATTGATTACCTACTTAAATTTTATTGGAATATTTCTTGAATTGTTTAGATATTTCTTTTTTTTATACTTAAGAAGTTCATTGGCAGCTTTTAATGCACCAACAGATAGCTAAAATGAAAATGAAACTCCAGTTTTTGTACCAGGATTAAAATCGTAATTTGTTTACGTAATAGGGTAATTCACGTTAATCTCTGCAAAGAATTTAATTATCTAGTAATAATAATTATCTAGTACCAACCAGCAACCGAACCTTTTTTATCCGACTCATAAAAGGTGCCACTAATTAAAAATACTCTTTCTAAGTCGTAAAATAAAAAAACAATAAAAGCAGTGTTTGGAATAGGAATCGTGGAATATTCGATATCAGGAAATTGAATAAAGAACAAAGTGACGTTCGGAAATTAGCTCGAAGTTTGAATTTGGAGCGAAGCGAGATCCACGGCCGGAATTGCGTCAGACGAATGAGTTTCTGAGAAGTTTGTGTAAACTGAACGCAAGGCTGGCCGTATTTAGGATTAACACTCGGATCTGCACAGGTACTCGCCGGTGTGATTACTCACGCCATGTTTGCGTAATTACGGCTATCCTAAAATACACAATAATCTTGCAAACACAAGACGTTTTGAATGTTAACGTCGGAAACTATAAGCTCAGCTATTAATCAAACGATAGAATATCGAGGACCGATCAACTCATTATAATACATCTCCATTTGCGCGAATGGTTTAGTTTTGTGTGTGGCTTTTTTCAATTTCGGTTATTTAGTATTCGAGACATCCCCCGTCGATACGTCATCGCAACTCGTTTTTCGTGCAGACGCCATGTGAGCGGGATTGCCCTCCATAACGTCTTGATGTCCGACATCTGTCGCTCGTTCCGATCGGGCAGATGGTTTTATAAGTTTTCTAGCAATTGCTTTGATGCATGCGCTTTGATATCGATATTTTAAACATTTTTATTTAGAATATTCGCGAACGATCTGAGATGTGTTTTTGATTATGTATCATTGTTTCCTTAATTTATGCAAATAATTTATACTATTACGTTGTTGGGTAAGTAGAGATTCTTTCCGTGAAATTATTTTCATTTGATTTCTAGTCAGTGCAATATAAATCTATTAAAATATTCAACAAAGTTAGATGAATGCAACCTGTGATAGATAGGTAACCAATCTGGCCTTCCAATGGTACAAAAAAATAACTTACAACCCTGTGCAAAAGCCGTTTTATATACCGAAAATTTGTGTTTTTTATGGATTAACATGTTTATTAACAGCACAACAGACACGACAAGGTACTCATTTAGTATGCAATAAAGCACCAGATACTTTTGACATACTTGTTGTTCATGTTGAAACGTAAATTTTTGATGAAAGAATATAAAGATATTTGTTATTTGTTGTATGTAAGCCCTCGTACGCTGTAATCTGTAATAAATTAATAATATATCTCAAGGGCATCCCGTATATTATTATGTGTAACGCGTTTAGAATAGCAATAGTGAAAAAGGCCCCGAGGGATGCGGGTTCAAGTCCCGCCGAAATCGAACTGTTTGAGGATATTATTTAATTTATCAGCAGGATCAGGTCAGGATCAGGTCGAAACTAAGAGATAATAAATTACGAGTATATCATCATCATCATCATCATCAGCCCATGTTAGTCCACTGCTGGCAGATGTTGGATGCGACAAGCTGTAGACAGGGCGCTATGGCGCTCATTAGGGGACTATGTCCAGCAGATCCTATATATTCAACAGTTTAAAAAATCTAAAAATCCTTCAGAAACACTGCTATATCCCTTGTATAATACTGCTATTTGTCTTCTGCTTGTATTTTTCAACCGTTTCCAGGGACAATTTCATGATAAAACTTCGTTAGGAGGTCGTATGGCTGCAGTTTTAATAAACAACATTCGCTCGGTGGACCTAGGAAAAATATTTTCTCATTTTGTTTGCATTAACACTGTTTGGCTGTTTATTAAGTTTGAATACAATGAACGGAATGGAATACTTTATGAATTTACGTTCACTTTCGAGAAAATCTAATCTACTTCAGGTGCGACAATTGAACTATATTCTGAATATTTTTAACGTTTTATAATTGTGAGTTAAGAATAATAATAATGATGAACTTACTTTTCTGTTGGCAAACTTTTAATATTAGTTTGTGAAATTTGAATCTCTTTAGCAAGCTCTTTATCTAAAAGGAAGGACTTTATCAATTAGGTTTATAATAATAAATCCTTTTTTTTTTGTGTAACAAAAACATCCCAATTCGCCGGTTTTCTTTACTTATGAATTTCAATTTTAGCATAAGCTCTGTTTGTAAACTCTGATTAAAGCTGAGTTCAAGTTAATCCTTTGTTTAAACTCAATTTCAATTTTGGGCGCTGTTGAACTTGCACTTTTATTGGCTGAATATCGAATTGGTTTTTGTTTAGATTAGTTTTAAAAAGTTAACATGCTTCTTTAGATTAACAATATGAGGGTTAACTAAGATTCAAGCGAAGCTTTTCTTAGTGTAGAGCAGAAAGTTAACCATAAAAAGTTAGTTTAACTTTAAAGCAAGATTAAATTTTGTCGTAATGTCACTTTGGGGATAATATACCGGCAGGCTTTCCCGAGAACTCACTGCGAGACGGAACCTCTGATGTAGATAATGTGGACAACTTTTAAACAGGCCCGAATTTCGACGCAATTACGGTAATGCCTTAGCCGATGTGGCCATGTTTCAAACGAATTTTGTAACTTTCAAATTACATTAGCTTTGCTTTTTGTAGACATGAATGAACTACTTAAGGACTTGTAAGAATCTAAGGCTTGACGACCTCTGTGGCGCGGTGGACGAAGATCTTACGACGCAGGAGGTTGTGGGTTCGATTCCCGCCTCGGGACAAATATTTTTACGTTTGAAATATTTGTTCAGAGTATTCTGGTCGTTTTCTTTGTATGATTAAAAATATGTACTCTTATATTATAAAGTATATCAGTTATCTAGTACCCATAACACATGATCTGCTTAGCTTGGGGCTAGATAACGCTGAGTAAAATGTCCCGCATATTTTTTTAAGGTGTACAAAAATATTGAATTAAAACCTATAAAAATGAGCCATCACTTTCCTTTTATAAAACACATCATACATGGAGCAAAGTTTTATAAATAACTACTATCTTTGTTATGGGATCAAGGTTCCATAATGCTGTGATGTGAATTCTTTTGTAAACTCATAAATTACAATAAAGTAGAAACTCTCGTTCAAAGTACAGAAGTTCGTATGCATTCAGTCGTTTCCAACCGCTGTTTGTAAACCCTGCTGCAATCAAGACAGGGCTTGATCACTATCGACTATAATATTATATCGATAATTTGAAAAACATCATTACATCCCGGCCAGAGACAGCATTCTTCCATCCTTCGGTCTATTTGGCCTGCAAACCGCAGGTTGCATCTAAATCATCTCTTCGCTTACTTTTTAATTTATTTATTTTGGGATTTTGGGATCATTCAGCACAAAAACACACATGAGATAATGTTTAAGAAGTTCCCTTTTATAAAAGAAAACAAAATCGCAAGAGACACAAATAATAATAAAAAACTTATATTCATATTTACCACAGAAGATTCATAATGCACTAATATATTTTTTTGGTGTACAATTCCAGTATACATTCACTTATTTCTTATCCAATTGATATTTATTAAAAAAAACCTATGTCCCGGAAGTTCTTCAATTCAAATAAACGCAAGTACCTACAGCTAAAATCCTTCCAGTTTTTCTTAAATTCTAAAGTCTTAAGCCAAATTCCCTAAATAAATTTCACTATAATAGTGATTTAAGGTGGAATAAAAATGTGCGTCCTATTTACTTTTCTATTTTATTAACAACAGACCGTAAATTACTTTGTAGTTTTCTGTGAAAATATTTATCTACCTGAGTTAATTGAAACCTTACAACTGCTATTTCGACTGAACTGGATATTCCATTTCAGTGTACTTGGTTATGAAGCTTCTTCCCCAAGAGAACTACGTAACGTATCTCTATTTCTGACGCTATTACTAGTGACATTTGACAGTGACAGTTCAGTCGAAAATGTTTATCGATAAAAATGTCGCATTGGCACTTCCCTAGTATAGCTGCTTCCCACGGCCCGCTTCTAATGAGGCGTGTTGTGTTGAGTAACACGAGAGGGGAGGTGGGGGAGTACTTCTTGAATAAGTAACTATTTGCCTCCGAGGAATAGGTAATTAGACGTTATTTTTCGTAGCAGACGGGGACCCCTGAACATCATTATTTGAGGATCCGCAAGGACCGAAATGAACTTTAAACTGCCAAAACAGAGTATTTTTTTTTAAATTACTCTATTGCGGTGTTTTGCCGACATCAAATAGGAACATTAAATCGAATGATATACACCCTATAAATATGAACTGCAAGTAAATGTCCATAGTCTTTAGGGAATGGGAATTTGGTCCATAAATAGTTCTTGTCATGTTTATTGTCTTTTGTATTAAAGTCACTTCCTCTAAGCATTTTCGCCACCCAGAGCTCTGCACTTCAAACATTGCAATACAATTCATAGTTTAATACTACGAACCGGAAAAGTGTCCATAAAAATGGCACATTGCGAAATAAAGCAAAACAAGTACTGCGTGCTTTGTTTAGCTGCATCAAGTCTGGCTTCACTGAAACAAGTTTGATCTTAAAAATAGCGTTTATCACGTTGTATTAACGTTTAATATAGCTGGAAGCATTTATGTACCGCTAGAAATAGATCTAAGCTGTTGTACTAAGTTTTGCTGTTTCTATGTGCGTAGTGGGACCTACTGCTATGCTGGAGGGTATTGTTCTTCTGCAGTTCAAAAGTTAGTATTTTTTTTCTGTATATATACTTTCATCAACGTTAAAAGATAAATTATTTAAATTAAACTAGACTTTAAATTATAGTGATAATTTTGGTTTCTGTCTACTACATACATACCTAGTATCACTTGGGATGATCTTACAAAACATCCAAATCAGTTTAGGCATTTAAAAATTATGGAGGAACTAAGAAACTCGCATACATTATACACCTTTTTAGGGTAGTCATGTAAAAATTCGAGTGAATCTTTTGTGCTGAGTCTGCATTATTCTGTGTTCGCATGTTGACTGTTCCTTATCCACTATCGCCTGAACTAGAACTTTGCCGTGCAGTGCAACGACCGTCGGTACGATGTTAACTCGAATGTCTCAAGATTCATCGCGAAGATAAGCTTTGTGCCGTACTTGAGCCTCTAGAATCTTCTGCGCCATTACCTTACTTAGCCTTTGGAAAAATATTATACATTGAGATAAAAATTTTCCGATCTGGTTTAGTATTTAGAATAGAATATTTCATTATTGAATCAATACCTACAGGTCATACAATATTTTAATATAATAATAATTTGTGACTTTTATATACTTTTGTTAACCTCTGAATTATGGTCAGTAGGTTTTAAATGTGCTTTGCTCGGCAGCTGACATATATCATCCAAATTTTTTTCACTCCTTACCTATCTATCCGTAAATACAATTCTAAGAGCCGATTTCACTCACTGGTGGTTAAATATTAAACAGTTGTTTTGAATTTTTGACGAAATGTCACAATATGAAACGTCGAAAGCTATTCGACAAAGCTGCTTATCTATCCATTATCTTTGGGTGAACCAGCCTAAAGAACTAACTTCATTAGTTAAAGAAAGCGAAATGGCATGCAATGTTTATTTTGAAACAAGCCTTCATTCATACGAAAGAAGAAAACGTTAATTAACACAATATTGTACACAGACCCAGTTAAAACAAAGCAGTTAGGAGTATTAAATAGAATCGTGAGAAACACCGATGGTAGCGCTAAAACTTTCTCGGCCATTGTTACGTCTTCCCGCGACTTGTAGTTGAAGCGATTACACGCGTTTAGTTTTATTTCCTTTGTTTTATCTACTCGTACAAGCAAGGTTTGTTCCTTTTGTACTAATAAACTAATAATAATTATAGTTGCTAAATAATAAAACGTGGTGGGTCCCGCGTTCTTTATTGTAGCAACGATCTACTGAGTTAGATTTCAAAGCATCGTGGGAATCGTCTTGAGGCTTTATAGAAAGGTCGTCGACCCACTCATAAAAGTAAAATGTACTTGCTTAATATCATGTGCGATGTAATATAATAGCATAATAATTGGGAAAGCCTGCGTACCCTTAAAACGAGTTAGAACCGTATTTCTCCTCTAAAAATTCAATTTAAAGAGATATATTGATATCAGCACCATAGAGGGATAATAATATGATTCTATGTAGAATTTTTGTTCTAGTCTTCATCATCAGGTCTTTATAATTTTCATACAATTTATAAATTAGCCTTAACTTACAAGCAGCTTCGAAGAATGTTCTAGCAACAATACCGACAATGCGTTAGAAAGTGCCTAATGATTGATGCGTTCGCTTTTTTTATGATAGCACGATGCGATGTCGAAACCAGATCTACTGGCTCTCTTTGTAGAGAGCATTGCGCCTTGGGCTGTGACGATTGCATTACACCTCCATTCTTATGTAATGTGGAACAACAAGATGTTAGCAGGTTAGATGAAGACAATAATAGGCTCTCTAAGGTTCTCTATCGAATAGCACAGAAATAAGCTAACTATAATGAATGAGAGTAGGTTCAAGATAAGCATAGTAGGTATCTCAAAGCGTATTTGTCAGGCACAACTAACACCCAAGTGCAGCAGTAACATAAAGTTAAACGGTAGCTTGTTCAGACCCGGCAATTACTGCGACCGACGACGATCTAGTCACGAAAATCTCTTGTGCCGTAACGGTGCACGCAGATTCTATGCCGATGTCAGCATCCACACGCTCCTACTACAGTCATTTGCTCTAATGGTCTCGTAGCCTGAGTGCGCGCTAAAAACGTCATAAAACTCCGGCGAATTTCAAGAAATACAAGTCTTGCCAACACGTAATAAAACGTAAATTTCCTTGCGACAATTTATGGTGCTACGACCTTCTCGATGTGAGGGAGGTGAAGGTACGCTAGTTAAGGTAAGAAGTCTGCTCCGCACACGCGTATTCAAATTCTGTAACTATTCACGTCGTTCAATTGCGGCTGTTTGAGACCGCAGACCTTGATGTAGAGCTTTTGATACGTGAGCTAGACTGCTCATTTTACACTGAGCTGAAAAAGTGCCTTGAGAATTGACTGCTATAAATTGTGGAAAAAATACGAGTTTGCAGTCAAGGCAATATTGTAAGCGATACGTAGTGGTTGGCATAAGTAATGATAATGACTTACCTCTTCGTTTAAAAGCGGTTACTCTGATAAGCTGTCTGAACACCCTTTCTATTCTATTCTAATAGTAAAGAAACAGTTTGTTTAAATAATTAGTGGACTGATCAATAATTAATTTATCTTAGGTGAAATCTAGATAATATAACAGTCATACTATTGCTATACATCGTGGAATCTTCACTCAAATCATTAATATGAAACCGCAATTTCAGTATTTGAATACTCAACAAAATATACATATTACCTAGAAATACACACATGGTATGAAATCTGAATAGTAAGGGTGAAAATTAGCTCAAGCTCCATACGCTACATTTAGCTATTATGAGACTTGTTCTGAGAAAATCGTAAGGTGTCGCGCCCTCACTCTGCCATTTCACCCTGTCCTATTCGCACCTACACCCTTTTAGATTAGCGGGAAAGCATTATGTAGGTACCTAGGTATTCAAATAAGCCATTCGCTCACTAATTGTTCTAATAACTAATTACGAACTTAGCGAAAAGTGGTGACTGGTAGGATTTGTTTGAAATTCCTGGAGCAAGTATTTGGGCGTTCTGACTTTCGTTATTGTAGGTGAATTCGGTTAACGACCATGACGGGCCATTTTATTGTTCTTTCTCCTGATAATGACTGATGGCTTTCTCTCACTGTCTTTGTTCGGGGTTGTCAGTGACGCGAAAACGTAATCAGTGCCCTTAGCTTGAACAAAGGAAATTTATTGAATAAACAAAATTTGTGAGTCGCAATTAACCGCATAACTCTTCGTAATCAGGGTGATATAATTCACACATAGACTTCATCAATGCAAAGGAGCACCTGTTTAAGCAACTAAGCTTCCATATTTAATTGAGGAATAATAAATAATATAGATTTTACACTGCTTTGTGAAAGCTGTGTGAAATATGTATAACATTTGATATTTCTGAACACATTTGATTTTTCTACCTGTCCACAGCTGCTTTGTACCCACTGTTTATTGTTTTATCTGGTAGTTCATACTTACCTAAGTAGCCTCTCTGTGTTCCCTATTGTATTGTTATATTGTTAATTCAGCTATAGTACTGTATTCACTTTTTATGTGTGCGCTTTGTATTGTCTAATAAAGCGATTTCTTTTTTCTTTCTTTCTTATAATTCAGCAACTCTACATTCAGATTTTCATTCAGTTTCAGTTACATTCAGAATGCCAGTGAAGTCAGAAGTATGGCCAGAAATAAAACGTACACAAAAAAAGAGTTTTCAGCTAGTTACCGACCGTTAGAGAAAGGCAGATCATGGACCGTAAAGTTTCAGTAACATTTTTGATAAAATGCTTTAAACAAACACAAAAGAAGCGGAACATTGTTTTCATTGCCTGAAGTGATCGGAAAGTTTTGTGCCACTTTTTACGGCTTTCACAATTTCGCAAAACAGAGCAAAGTAGGTAAGAATGTTTCAATCGCGGCGAGAGAGATTAGTCGAGGGGAAAGAAGCAGTGTAATGACAAAAACAGTATCAATTACCTACTTTTTCTTTTAAGTTGGACCTCGCCAATTCGTTTGAGACAACGTCTTTAGTCGTACGATTTGCTCTCGATGAGCTAGGTTCAGATTGATTCGCATCGCTCGTTTTATAACGATTTAAATTGTATCGATGCCAGCGGACGATTAGGATTCCGAGCTTGCTGCAGATGCGAGAAATAAATTACTTGAGCGAATAAGAATTTATTTAATCGATTGAAACTCTTCGCCTGACCCTTCAAATTCAAGTAGATTGTTACAGCGTTTGAACTTCTTATAGCCAAGAGGTAATTCGGTCACCAAGATTATTATAAATATCTATGAAAGATGTCATAAGTTCCAATAGAGAAGTAGAGTAAACTTAGTTTTAAGCTAAAGAGAAGGGTAATTTTATAAAAATCTGTTAGATGTTAACTAATTTATAGTAGGTCCAGCATCCTATCTGTCGTTAGTAAAACGTCAGATTTTAGTTCGTATTTTTTAAAGAGTGTCATTTCACAAGAGTGATTGTAAGCTATGAAGTACACAGTTCAGTGAATTCAAGTCACACTGAAATTGCGAGTAAAGTTTTGGCGCCGTCGGGGTTGTCGTATTGTCTTGTCAACGTTCAGCGGAGATTGAAATGAATACGGCTTTTGAAAATACGAAATTATTTTGTTTATTCATCTATGAAACTAAATTATATTATATATTTAAATAGGACTTTATTAAAAATGCGATCTAATATAAATAGAAACAAATTAAAAGTCAGTAAAGTATTTATAAGTGAAAGAATTGAGCTGCAAATTGTTGCAAAGATTCTACAGGTACTGAATATTCGATATTTACAATTGAGCGGTTATAATTATAATGTATTTTAATTAAAATTTTGTACTTGTTCATGAGTCTTGTGAACTCTAAAGAAAACCTGAAATGTTCCTGGTTCAGTATTTAGCTCTAAATAAAAAAAAGGTTTTAAGGTTTAAAAGGTATGGTTATTTAAGTATGAAACTGAGATCTGAAATCATTTGCTCTAGGAAATTTCATACTCTATCAATCCCTACTTCTTGTGACGTACACTAAACAAACGAACCATATTTTGGATCTACACCCTCACTCCCATTAAAACATGGTTTCCATTTCAAACACCCCCGTCAACATCTCACATTAGTTGTTTTTTAAACGTGTTGTGTAAGTGTAGACATAATATCCGTTCGTAGACACCGCAACCGCTTCCTGTCTAGTTTTTCTAATATAGAAATTCCATTAATCGCTTTACTTTGTAAACAAAACTTACCTACCCAAGTACCCTACTATCTACCGTAGATTTTCTGAGCTTTCGAAGTTCGTTTTGAAGTTCGGTTTGTCTAAGTGCTTATGTATTTTGGCATACAAAAAAGCACTTAGACCAGCCGCAACAAATTAAAACAAAATAATTAAAGAAATGAGGTGTTATGGATTTTCTCTCCACATCAGACACAGTTGACCAAAACCAACTTGATACGAAAAAAATTATGTACTGTTAGTTATCATCAAAAGGGTTAATCTTCATCAACCTTTTCGTACGATTTAAGCATTCGTAGGTGGACATGGAAGTTAACAAAAGAGGACAATTAACTCTTTTCCTCGTAGAAATTATCCTTCGTTTGACATATATTTCATGGAAAGTCTCAATGTTGCCGACGATGTTTCACGAAGGTCTAGAACCTAATCAAATCAGTCTTGTCTTACAACTATCCGGTACGTCGGCAGCCACCATCTTGAGGTCACTTTCGACTGGTATTGATATGGATCAGTTGAGCTACCTATAGTTTTTTTGCATCTCTCTGCAGTTAGCTCAATTTTAATTTTAACAAATAAAATTAAAATTGAGCTAACTGCATGCTAATTTGATGACATAATATTGGCATCTACATCCGCCTATTCTTTCATTACAATGACGACTCATGTCGTCATCAGACACATGTTTCAAACAATGTGTTTTGCATCAAGACTATGTAGTCCTAATGCGAAATGCGTGATGTTTAAGAGACCATTTGTATCTTAAATTATGTAGAGAGAACTTTAAAACTATTCCACCTCCGAACTCCTATTCTATCAGATGATAGAAATCCAAATAGAAAACCTATTATAATATTAGCAATGACAAGTAAAATAAATAAAGATAAATGTACATGATGTACTTTGGTACGCCTGAGAGCTCAGAGCTATTCGATAATAAAGCAGTAAACGATTTACAGCATCATTCGTCACCAGCGGGACCGTTGTGGATGTTTAAAAAGAATCAACACTTAACAGCATCGTAAAAAGGTCCATTGTTAGCAGTCACCGCTCAGAACACATTGTTTTATTTCTCTTATTCCGTTTTTCTTGAAAATTAAATCAGCATCGGTCGCTTGAGAGTAATATTTTGAAAATTACTATTGTCTACTTGACTGAGTTTACTGAGCCGTCTTTTATAGTGTCTTTTTGCTATTGGTTATTCAGTTACTTGTAGGTACATAAACTATAACGACAATGCAGAAACCGGCAAAAAGTACAGTTTTTCAGGATAGACGATTATCTACCAACTAAATATAAGTAAAATTAATAATTTAGTGTTACGGGTAATCTCTGTTATTACTGTACTGTTTCCCACTTACATATTAGACTAAATTTTATTCAGATACCGCGTAAGCAAATGCCCTGGCAGAAGGCAATCAAATAACGAAAGCAAGCATAGAATAATTTATATAAACAGTATATTTTCCGTGGTAAGACAAGAAAAACAAACCGTGAGAGAAGGAATTTGTTACACTCCTACGCACGCAGCGATTGCCGACATCTTGTTAACATCAGTGACACTTCTTTAATTGAACTCCGTCTGTATCAATGATCTGGAACTAGTCACGTTTAATTGGTTGATACGACTACGTATTTAGGATTGACTCTTTCATCTTCATGAAAATATTAAAGGAGTGATTCATAAATTGCACTTTAAAGTAGAATGGAACAAAACAAGGCTGAAAGCAATTTGTTTCAATCTTAAAACATATTCGTGTAGTATTTAAATATAAAGAAAGTTGTATCCTACTGATTTATAAAATACTAGCTGTTCGCTCGGGCTTATAAATTTTAACATACACGTTGGGTTATATTTTTGAAGTCTGTATACCGTTCCGAACTTTTGAAAAATATTCAATATTTTCAAACATGTTCATGAGGGATAATGTAAAATACTAATGGTGAAAGAATTTTTCAAATCGGTTCTGTAGTTCTGGAGCCTTTTCAATCTAAACAATCAATCAAATCTCTCCTCTACATAATATTAGTATGGATTTGTATACCATGGACGTGCGTAAATCAAATCTGAATATTTGAATCTTATCAGACTTGATCATTACATAACATAATAGGTTGGATGTGAAGCCCACTCAGATAAATCTATCGTCGACTTAATAGCTCTCGTTATTTCATAGGAGATTCCATAGGAGAGTAATATGCGGGTTCGCCAATCGGTTCACATCAAATCGGGTTATAGCAACAATAATCAAATCAAATAATATTATAATAAACATCTGCAAGCATCCAAGGCTCTAATTATTAGAAATTATTTGTCGCACACTCCGTGAATGTTATTTGGCACTGTCAAAGCGAAAACACGTTCTAGGTCGAAATTATTAGCTAATATTATTCACGATGAATAAAGTGTTTGAAATAGTTGACGGCTCAATTAAAATTATTTATTCTCCGTTTCAGGTAAGCACAAATAGCACAACAATTTTCATCCGATTGCTGTCACGTTGTAGAAATGGTAAGTCTTGTCTTAATTAAAAAATATTTGTGATACAAATGCTCCATATTACCTTAACACATTTATCAATTTGAAGGACGATACTTTTCGTCAACTAGGTCTACTTTTGACTGGCAATGCATATCGGTAGACATAGGCATCTATATAAAACAATACTTATAAACATTTTCTTTCCACTAATTGGCAATATCTACTAAATCCCTTCAGAAAACTATACCAATTACATCAATAACAAAACAAAAGCATCGCGAGCACTCCCTAAAGTGATCTCCACGTAGCGAGGGATTCGCCTTCGGGAAAGTTTCGACCTTGTTTTGACATTTCCCACCTAATATTGATTTTCGTACTGCAAGGTCTGCAAGTCCCCTATATCATTTTTATCGCCCTCCGGAGAACTCGGAGCGTGTCTTCAGCGCCGTGTCCGGTAGGGACTCTACTACGAACTTCCATTATTATTTAAATGGATTTACTGGCAAATCCTCCAGAATGCAGACTAAAGTAAAATAAAATACATATATTTATTTTGTCAGAACATACAGTGATATACATAATAAAAACAAACTATTAACTAAGAATAACCATAGCGATCATGCCATTAGTACTGGTTTTCCGTGGCGACCGTGCTATGCAGGCTATAAATAATAACAATAAATATAAATAATAATAAATACCGGTGGGCTCTCCTTTGAGAACCAATCTGTAAGAGTCTGGGCTACATTGAAGATCCACAAGTCTTCATATTTACACAATTAGATTGGTTTCTTATTCACACAAGAGTTAAGCAAATGCAACCAGTGAAGAATTTCACAAAAATCAGTTGGCAATTTCGATATACTTTGGCGTCCATATTTCCTATTCCACTTTGACATCAACGTATCATATCCATGTTATTTAGGCGCTGGATCCCAGTGAGATCATGAGGGGAAGGTGTCATTGTGGTGTGTGTCTAAAAATAACTCACGAAACGAGTGATCGACAAGTGTTGTCACCTATCAGTCAACCACAAACACTTAGCTTCCATATTGTTGGAGACGGTGCAAAACAAATAATGTAGAAGCTTTCTTTACCATATATCGTACGTACCGTTTTTAAGTACACCCCTGTGTTTGTTTTTGAGTGTTGGAAAATGCTGTAGAGTTTCAAAGAACAATTTTTAAGAAACTACGGTGGTACGGACTTACTGCCTTGTATTTTTTATTACGGTTTCGTAACTCTGCGGCAAGACTAATCTCTCCGGGTCCTTCTTGCTATTACAAAAGGAAATATGTTGCGTACTTATTTTAAGGGACGCACATTAACTTCAATAGCAAGATATTTCGGTTTTATGGGTTGTTATTTATACTTAGGGAAGAAATCGGGAAAAGGTTCTTATTATTTTGTTGGTTAGCTGTTTGGAATTCGGTTCTTGTTTTTCTGAAATCAAGTGTAGGTTATATAAGATAAAGCGTGGCGTAAAAAATTAATTGATCTAGCGAATAATTTAATTAGATTGACACACACACAGCTTTGCAAGTGTTGGGTTGGCAGTCTCTATTGTAGAGCCATTTTTTAGACATTTTTTTCTAAAGAGTCTACAAGATAACCGTACAATTTGGTTCGCTGAAACTACGAATCAGATTGTAGCAAACAAGATGTCGTATTTATTATTCGTCTTAATACCTTGATGGTAATATGGTGTAACATAAAAATGGGGGTCTAACGAGATACCGGTCTAAGTAAGCGTTGAAAATCTGATTTTGTAAATATGCTCCCATCGTTGCAAATGCCAATGTTTCTCTGTGTAAAAATAAATTATAAATAATAATTTATTTTTCTATTTGTCAGCAAATAATTTGAAAAAACATTATAAGTTAAAAATTTTAAACTTAAGTAGGGAGGTAAATGTGAGTTATACCTTATTTCATATAACTGATAGGCCTTCGGTACTAATAGGAACAAGAGCCCCGAACTACAAAAGTATCAAAAGAAAATCATAGGGACAGCCAGTGACGCAAGTTTAAGACATACGTAATCGGGTTTTAGTTTGAAGTATATTCTTTACATGATACAAGACAATGAGTATATATATGAATGTATACCGACCTTCTTATATCAAATTTGGCCACCTTGTCTTTTACTAAGACAATCATAATCACGTACCACATAGGGACCCTGGTCCACTTAATAATAAACTCTGAGCTGCGGCTCACCACTGCCGCCGTAAAGATTACATAATGACAGTGATAATAATAATAATAAAATGTTTATTTCGGTAAGTTATAAATTAAATATGGTTATATTTTTGGAGGCCCCCTTTAATCTGAATTTGCTAGTATCAGAGAAAGCCGCTCTTACCAGATTAATTAACAGTTTATAAGTTGTTTCACTGCAGGTAATATTTTTTTTAAAAGTAAATTAAAATCAAAGTTCTTTATGTATGTGTCCTTTAGACCTTACAGGACTCTTGGACACTACAAAACTATATAAAACTAAAATTAAATTATATTATAGTTATATTAAAATTTGTAAATATCATCAAAATCAAACAATCAACAGATATTTGTGTAAAATAATGTGAAAAAACCCCCATTGCTAATTTATGTCCATCGAAATCACGTAACGATAAACCGTCCGCCGTACCGGACGGACGCTCGACCGCAGACCGTCCGCGCAATCCCGGCCGCGGTCTGTCTCCGTCATAGGATATCTAACAGCATTATGTGGACGGAAGTTGCACAGTGTACGGTTTCACTTACATGCTACTATTGTAGGCTGTGTGGTCTCGATTTCAACAGCGCATAGTGTAGCCGGTTTGTAGAGATGCAATCTGTTTTTTTGACGACCTCTGTGGCGCGACGGGCTAAGGTCCGCCTGCGACGCAGGAGGGTGCGGGTTCGATTCCCGCCTCGCGATAAATGTTCTGGTCGTTTTCTATGAATAATAAAAAATATCTATCTATTTATTATATTTTATTATGTATGTCAGTCATATAGTATCCATAAAACAAGCTCTGCTTAACTTGTGGCTAGGTGATGCTGTGTGATTATCCAGCATTATTTATTATAGAAAGATATCTTATACTTTTCTCAGTCAGCTAAATAGCTTCAAGAAATAAATATAATTATATACTGAAATAGACTTTTCTATGATCCCGTAATATTTAAAAGGTGTGCTATGTATATATTTTTTTTATTTTAACAGAAACATTTGACCAAACTTGTGTTTATGAACAACAAGAACTGATGTTGATGATGAAATCGTTAACAGCAATTTATATTACCACCAATAAGCGCTCGCCGAGTCGACAAAATGTTAAAACCAAATGCCTATTAGTTCAATGAATTTAAACACTGATCAACATTTACACTGGTATCCCGTGTGCGTTGGACCGTTTCCATTTTGTGAGCCCGTTGATTGAGTTTTAGATTAAGCTCTTGTGTTGTATCATTCTTTTCATTGTTATATGTTCTTTCTTTCAATCAGGCCTTTGTGGTGTTAGCTATAATGAGATAGAGACATACTGCTTAATGCTTCATACATTATGTCTCTATCTAATATTTAAGTCCTTTCTTCTATGGGCAGGGTTATTACACAAAATCCATTTCTGCGGGTTGCCAGGAACTCATTTAGAAAGCAATTTGTATTCGAGTCGCGGACATATAATAGTCCATGTTGCCATTTCCATCAACAATTTAGCATCAGGTTATGAGAAGAGCCGAGAGTTGGTCCTTTACGATCAAAGTTGGTTTATTGCTCACTAATTTACTACAGCTTTTGATGGCTTATTAATATAAATGAAGCACCCGAGATTCAAACTTTTGCTTGTCATTATTGTTCTTATCAGTCGTTGCTTGATTTAAAATAAATTTATTGATTATCTAAAATTCGGAAATTGTAGTTTAGCAATACCTATTAAAAGGAACAATAAACTTGTTCCTTTTATAATACGGATCTAGCGTGGCTGACGAAAACCACCCGCGACGCAGATGGTTGCGGGTTCAATTCCCGCCGTGGGACAAATATTTGTACGATGATGCAATAAATGACGCAAATATTTATTCTAATGTTTTATATGTTTTAAAAATATATCTGTCTCCGAAATGAGTATTAATATCAGTTAAACTTTGCTTTGCTTAGCTAGATGATGCTGAGTGGATTGTCCAGCATTATTTAAGGGTAACCTTTTTCTGGGAAGGTACTGATCTTGACAATTATTTTGAGCGGACATAGGCTGTTGTAAATTGTTTATTTTTAAATTATATTTATTCACTTTCCGTATTCTGCACACTTTATTATGTTCGCTGTCCCATTCGATCCGGCGGGCCATTCGTACTAATTACGGCAGAATTCTTGCATTATGACTCTAATAACGGATGTTGTAATTGCGCCAATCTCCTGCTAGCTCCGCACGTGAACTCGTTCATTTACTTCTTTTTATTTATTTGTTTCAATGTATAGACCTAGAAAAACTAATATATTAAACCAATTGGATGAAGGCCTGATAGCCTACTTTGATATAGATGTTATAATGAAGAACTTTTGCTTGACCTAGATAATATACGCTTAAAGCGTTCAATATAAAAGCTTTGTAGAATGTTTGCTAAAACCACATTATATTATGATTTGTGGACTTGTAAATAAAACAGTTCAAAGACTATTATGACAAAAGACAATCAAAAATCTCTCAGTAGTATATCATTGGTAGATATCACCTGCTAAATACACTTCACAGGTCGTCTCACTAGCCACTTAACTGAGAAAAACAAATTCATTACCACGCTATTAGCAGAATTATCCGCAAACCGTGTCGTTATCTCCACGGCCACGTCCCGTCGGATCTGCGATCGCCGGTAAGATTAGTGCGTGATTAATCTGTGAACTAGTTCAGTCGCCTTGCCTTGCCCAACTCGGTTCTCACGACATTGGATAAAATTACTGTTATTTACCGCACTTTGTGGTGTGGCACCGCGTAATAGCGAGTACATTCGGTACGTGCTGTACTCTGCCGAATTGCATCTGTCAATGTCATTTACGGCCTCTACTAACTCCCAGTGTATTCATTACTTTTATCTTCTGTTGTTGGATTTTTATAGTTGGAGATTTGGACACATTACCCGTACCAAAAATCTCACCTGACGATAGGTACTTATAAACGGAACTATTGTACCATAGACCGGTAACATTTTCAACAAGCTGATCCTTTTTATCCTTGCTGGCCTAGTATTCTGCACAGAACGCAGTTCTTGGTTGAACACGTTTCTGTCTATCTCACTAGTATTCTGTCTGCTATGTCCAAGCAATCCTGCAGTCCTGCAGGTCTCAGTTATACAGTTTAATGCATTGTGCCCGCTGATTACTGCGCCTAGCCTGAAGGCCGCGTATTGTTCTACATTGGATTCTTACACTGCACGCAATCCGCCAGTTATTATAGTGCTGTTCATTTTTTCGATCGTGATATCGTTTTAATTTTTGCTTTGTTCTTGTTTCTTGTATTGTATGTTTCACCTGAAGAATTTCAAACGTTTTTGAATGTTTGGTTCGTGCAAAAAGAGGTTTTGGTATCAATATTTAAAATCTAGCAAGATTTTGAATATTGACTGTCTGCATTCAAAATAGGTAGGTATAATACATCTCTTAACATGAAAAATAATATGCGTCTTACCATAATAAAGCATGTTTGTACTTGATTTATTAATTATGTCTAAAAGATATTATTGGTAACCGCAGCCGAACTTACTTTTCCAGAGAATTTTTGCAAAAATACCTAACCTAATACTAGCAAAATTTAAAAAATATTAGCAAGAATCGTATTAAAATAGAAATCAAAGGCATTCAAATAAAAACAATTCAAATTTCAACCAAAACAATCAGCTTGAGGTAACATTTTAGGTTAAAACATCTTCCCAACTCCAGTGAAACGGGCACTAATTTATTAAGAGGATGGTTTCTTACAAAAAAGGAATAAGTATTTTCACAGGCGATTAACGCTACGTCACGGTACGATAGCCCCGAGTTCGTGGCTGCTCTACCATACGACTTAATAGAGCGGACGAATATCCTTGGACACAAGAAAATATCGCATAATAAGCTCAGGCAGTTTTCAAAGAAAGTTGGGGCCTAACTATTTGTAAATAGTTAGTCGTACAGGGTTTTATGTTTACTGCTTATTCGAATTTCTACAAAAACCAAGAATCTAATGTTTCAACATCCTTACGAGGATATGGTGCCTCTTTGCAATAATCAAATAATCTTTGAATTTCTCAGAAAGAAATCTTTCTTTTCTTTTATTTCTAACAAAAAAACAACTTCGTCAAATTAAATTAGGAAGTAAAAGTATCACCTTGCGTCGGATCCAATATAAATTCAAATCAAATTCTAGCTAGAGTGACATGGGCGATGGCCGTAAAGGGGTATAATTGTACATAAAAAATTCAGCATGACGATGGTAAACGGTGACTCAGCGGCGGAAGTACCGTGACAGCCTGCCCGCCGTCAACCCGACCGGTCCGACCCGAATATTTGATGCGATAAGCCCAACCCATGCGTGGTTACAAGAAAAACAATTTAAACAGAATTCGTTTTATAGACAAGTCTTATAAATAACTAAATTGAAACGTAAGCGCAGGTTTTTTGACTAGGTAGATTCTTTTCACCAAAATAGGTAATAAAGTTAGATTTTTATTTACATTTTAGTGTCGTATTTAGTGACCTAAGCTTTTTTAAGACCTCCTGCAGATCAGGCAGATTCACCAATTCGCCTGCCATGCGTGATAATTATGGAAAAACCACGTTTGGAACATGCTTAGCTTTGAATGTCAGAGTGCTGGTATGGGGTCGCATTTAGTGGCCTGTTCAGCTAATGAAAGATAAAGAAAGAAAGATTAAAAGCAGTTTACATTTACGAAAATACTATCAACAAGCAAGCGGGAACTGTCTCAAATGCTTAACATCAACAATGCAATCCGATAAGTGAAGACATACGGCAGAAACCGCAATGACAGGACAGGATACAAACAAATAGAAGCCTTCCAAATTCGACGACCACACAGGGCAATAATCCCATTAACCCTATTGTTCCTAGCTCTGTCACGTATCCATCGACACACCTCGCTCTTGTCTATGGATGACAGGAGCCAGTCACGGTGACGTAGGCACCGGAAGCCAGCAGTTCGAGGCGCACCCCGCTTCCGGCGGTCACACTCTGCGTTGCATGCAAACTACGGGTATCCGCCAGGTATAGTGACGAAAGATTGTTTGATTTGTTACCTTTTTATCTTTATTACTTCACAAACATGGTTTTGAAGTGTCGGTACTGCCTTAGCGACTAACGTTCCAACGGTTATTGTCTACAAATTTTCTAGATTAGCATGTGGGCATTGGGAGTGATTATCTTCTTATGTATGTTCCATCTGACTTTATCAATGTGAATTCCATTAGGTACCTACCGATAATTATCACGTCAATCGATTCGATGCTGCTATAAATTAGCAAATTAGTAAAGCTTTCGCATTTCGCTAAGCCTCGTTTACTTCCGTTGTAACTCAACGAGATCATGATCCAGGGCACTTAATGTCATTGATGACAGCGATTAAGATCGAGATTAATAATAATTGGTTAAGGCCGAGTCTCACTCCGTATTAACCGGCGAGTTAAGCCGGGTACCTATACACACGCGCTCGCCTGTTGCGCAAGATGACATCCGAGCCGCAGATTAGCATAACTATTAGTGTTGGGACACTGCGCTGCGGAATTAATCGACAACGATATTTTTTCAATACGTTCGGATATATTCAAAAAAGTTTTTGACATTATGCAAAAAACAGGAATCGGATAATAAAGCTAATGTTTTCAATTAATCGGCAACGGAATATTTGGGTTTTAATGCACCTTACATATCATAGTTAGCTTCTCTTCGTGAACACTAAATGCATTAAATCACTCTGAAATTATTTAACAACAAGGCAATTTAAATTCAGACCTCATAAAGCGTAAATAATAATAAAAACTGTTGTATCCGCGACGGGACCGCCGCGCGCCGCGCCCCGTTGCCATTTAATAATTGTCTAACGGAAGTCGTACAATTGCAGCGATGTATTTAATGGCACAATGAAACCGTTTTAACTATGTGCTGTGAATTAAATTTATTAACTAGTGCTTCACTTACCGAAACAACTGCAATTGAAAATTGTTTATTAGCACTAGGCATAATACATTGAAACGATCTCCACTGTATAACTTTGACTGCTGACGATTAATTATAGTTTATTAACTGAACAATGTTATTTACAACCTCTTACAAAACTTACCTAATAGTATGTATGTACTTTTTATTCAACACACATGCAACATGTCAGTGTATTAACTTAATTCAAGAATATCGATGTTTATCTGATTTTAGTGCATCCCTACACTCTTATTCGAGGTCGTTATGACATGAAGTAGCGAAGTGTGCGCGTGATTCACCGGCGCACGTCTTTGTGAGCGCGTGCAACATAATATTTGAATTAGGAATCCCGATCAATCGTTATAGTTTAGGGTAAGAGTAAAGAAAATACCTACACGTCTGTGTGAATGAAATATTAACTTAAATTTCTATAACTACGCCATCCTGGCTTTTCAGCTGCTACAACTTGTTTTAATATGTTGTATGTTATTATTTTTAGACTTTTATCGAATATTATTTTTATATTTTCGGATTGTGGACGCGCAAATAGCGACACGGGAAGTCGTAAAATGCTCCGCTTCGATCACACTTGCGGCCGACGATGCTAGAAAATATATCATGGTTAATTTCAAAATTATGAAAATATCTGAACAATAGTTTATTACGAAGCCTCAGTTGAAATCTGATACGAGGAATGGGGTGAGCTGAGAACAACGTCTTTAGCATGATATGTTATTTTTGTTTGGGTTCAAATCAAATCAATTTTTAATTAAAATGCTACGGGCAGAATTGTTGAATGAAAACGACGATGAAAACTAAATAGCAGGTTGGAGATATTTGTCGTGAGATAACCGCATGTGCCGTTGACAGAAACACTTGGTGCGGTGATGACAAATGAACTTTAGATCTCTTCTATATTTTTAGGGATTTGACGCAAATTATTGCATACACCTGGCACAGCCATTTCTGTTGTGAGAAAAGGTCACGGGTGTTCTATAATCAGCGCTGTTATGTTGCTCCTTCTGTTGCATTTAGTATTCTATGTGGACCTTTTGTGTTATATCATTTATGGAGATTTATTACTCAATCAGGCGCTAGATTCATAACATAATTCACTGGAAGTGAGACCGCTTCCTACAGGCACTTTCGATGTGACGATTTGCAATCTAATATTACTTCATGCATACTTGACAATTTTGCAAGAGCAATTCAAAATGAGCTAGTGTCCCGTATATTATGTCTGTTTGATTAGTCGACGTGAGTGTGTTTCTAGATAACTGTTTACCCACTTTCCTATAAATAATTCAAGCGGCCTAGTTCACTAAAAATATCATGTAATTAATTTCGAGTAGATCCTCATTAACCAGTATCCTGACAGATATATTATTGTACCTGGCAATACCAGTTATAAGTATTATCGCGAATAAAGCCGGCACAGTACTCGTTTCGATGATTTACTCGATAGGTGGGTAAACTTCTTCTTTTGATCTCGCTTCCAAATTTTATGATGAACAGACTGAAGTTATTTATTTATAACTGCGTCACATTCCAATTGGTTTGGTAGTTATTAGTTATTCATTGTCATACCTTGCTAAAATTTGATCCTGAAAACTATTGACATTTTAGAGAATATTGTAGTTGGATCACGAGACTACAAAACGTAATTTACTTGGAAATAGCACTTAGGTAGGTACTGTTTATTTTGCATTAAATTTTCGCGAACTGTAGTAATAAATTTTATAATGATTATGAATTAGCGGGTGAAGCCAGACATAATAGTGAATAGTATCTCCGGTTAAACTAAATTTAAAAACAAACAACTTTTTACAAGATAGAATTGATTTTCCTTCAGTAAAGTAGCGTTAAATAAAGATTGCAAATCAGTTTGTCTCTTCAAGTGGCCCGTCAATATTTTAAAATGCCTGTGAATGTTTGCTGCCCCGGCACCAATCAATCTGTATCAACTTCCGTCAATTTCCCGTTTCGTTCCACGCGTAGTGATGTCACGTTACCCCTGATTTATATCCATCGTGACCTAGTGTTTATTTTTAAATCTGAAATTGGGACTTTGAATGGAGATATTTGAATTTATTACTTATACATTCTATTAGTGACTTCTGAAATGATAATTTACTAAGATAAGGTACAAAGGTATGTAAATTATTAGAGTATTGACGAGTCGAAGTTCTTTGAGCGATGAGCTGGGGGGTCCGACTGATCCTCTGAGGACAGATAAAATATTTATTTATTTGACTGACAGCACAATTGTACGTCTCTGCATCTGCATCTCTATTCAACAAGCTGAATCACTTCACCTTATCACAAACCATGTTGTGATCTCGTGTCTTAAAATGTAACCATGCGCATCACTGTAATTCATATAATTGAGTAGATAGAGCTGCATTTATAAGTAATCTACCTGTTAAGTTTGCAGAATTTGTAACAACTGAATGTGCCGGTGACAGAAATATTTGGTGCGGTGATGACAAATGTCTTTAGATCTTTTCTATATTTTAAGGCTACAGCGATATTTGTTATGAGAAAAGGTCAAGGGTGTTCTATAAGCAGCGCTGTCATTTTGCTCCTTTTCTTTTAGTATATCTTTTCTTTTATTAAATTATACTTGGACCTTTTATATATCATTTTTGGAGATTCATTACTCAGGTGCTAGATTTATATTATAACATAATTTACTGGATGTGAGACCAAAAAACAAATACAAATTTAACTACATGAATCCTATGAATTTCGTTAATCTGGGATGTTACATATCGAAGCAGCTTACTGTACCACAATTTTATAGTTATAATATATTCAGTATAAAAATTACATTGTCACTACATAAGAGATAAAAGATACACAAGTATCATAAAAGGACAGACAGTTAACTGAAACTGTAAAACCAATACCAAGGTTATCAAAAAAGGAAGCAAAGAGCATTAAAACCTTAGTCTCTCTACTCTGGAGAGACATAGATGCATATACATATAGCATCGATAAAAATCATAGTCAATGTAGAGTTATGAAAATCGAACCATAGAGTATCGAGCCTTTAAAGTAGCTTACTTTAATCGATACAGTATTCCGTAGAGTTGGAAATGTTGGAATGTGGTGACAACGGCCGTCAGAGGCCAATTCGCGGGAACAGAATGGTGCATATGTAATACCGGCCGGGAAATTGGAAAAGGGTGAAAAAGTAACAGTATTCGAGATTAAAGTTACCGGTGCTGTGAGCATACCGTGGATATAGGAATGAACAGAACTGCCACGTAAAATTATGTGTAAGTTTTAGCAAAATAATCAAGAAAGTTTTTGTATGTAGATTGACAGAAATACTTGGTGCAGTGATGACAAATCAAAAAGTTTTTGTATGTAGATTGCAAAGACACAGTGAAGGGTCAGCAACTTCTTACTAATCAGCAGTAAGCTGATTTACAGCTTACTCGAAAGAACCTCGATTAACAATTATTAAAATGTGAATTCCGGGAAATATCTTGTTGCCTCAGTTGGCATACTTTTAAAGAATTATTTATTTTAAATATATTTTTCAATATTAAAATTTAGGTGATGTACCTGTTTAAATTGCAAACAAAATACTATTATCTATTATCTGCAAATTCTAGGAAGCAAGAACAGATACCACATGTAGTCGTGAACATGCATTTATCTGACGTAATTTTTCAATTATGGAATAGTTTGATAAGTGGGGTAATTTACTGAACACTGCCGTAATATTGCCCGATATTACCCGCTTGTTCCAAACTTTTAGAATAAACTATATCTCATTAAAACTTATGGAATAATTTTAGTGAAATATTTCGATTACTCCCCGGTTTCTGTATTTTTTATCCATCTCTTCTTAAAGCCGATGATTGATGTCCTATAACATACCTGTCACATATAACATAACTATTACGAACTTTCTTAAATTTAACAATCAAAATAATAAAAACAATATCTATGGCTACATACAATCTATCTATGCTACATAAACTTATTGCCGATTCTATGAGGAAATATAGTTCTATGTACAAAGAGCATGCACGGCTGGTGGTCACAGTTCGGTGGCCCGTTTGGCAAACACACGCCCTGTATAACGATACGAGACGTAATCGAAACGGATTTTGTTACCGGTTGTGAATGTGACATACTTTCGAACGTTTCCTAAGCAATTTATAAATTAGACCGTAGCTAGCTCTAGGCTGGACAGGCCATGTTTCTATTCATTGAACGCACTAATCTTGGCGTTATTTACGGCTGTACATTGAATTACTCTCATACCGAAAAGTGCTTTAGCGCCTGCCCCTTGTCAACTAGTAGTTTAAGTATTTATAGCTTTAATTTCGAATTCATTTTTCGGATTCAAGAACCTATAATGACAAAAAAGTATATTTTAAAATGTATTACATAAAAAGTATGTAGATGACAAAGATGAATAAGCGGAACGGGAGCGAACGGTACAAATGATAAAAACCCAACAGGATGAAACAAAAAAGGTATCCAATGTAGATATCTCAATTCAATGAGCCCGAAAAAGTAACCCACATGTTCCGGCGTCACGCGCAAACGACGCGGAAAATTGTGCATATCTCTTACCGATCGGTAAAGGGAAATTATTATTTTCTACTGTATTAACGTCCACTGATATAAATAGTGTTAGAAGAGGAAAATATAAAGTTCAAGTTTGCGAGGAACGTCGTCTGGTTTTGGTATAATACTACATAATATAAATGAATCTTATATTGCGAAGCTTGCTTTTGTCGCTTGCGTGCTCTTAGCACGTGAGGAAACTTTTGGCTTATTCGGCTCGAAACGTACTAGCAATGCCAGGATGTCCAACTTTTTTAACAGAAAATAAGATCAAGTTGCCAGGCAATTCAAGATTTCAAAAATGTTTATGCTTACACACACTGACGCCTAGTGTTGTGTCAGTTTATGAAATTACAGGACCACAATAAAACTATTTTCGGCATCATTGCCTGTACATATTTAGTACGTAGTTGCACAAAACTGCCAGTGGTGCCTACAAATCCGCGCTTGACGCATCGTTGACATGCTTTCGATGGGATTCACTCGCGTGGCAGTTTTGCGCTCACTGATTTATGCCTACCCGCATTTAGTACGCTCGCAGTAAAACATAGCATGGTTTCGTCAATGTTTTGGAAGGTGTTTTTCAAATATTTCTCCACATCGGACTTTAGCTAAGTAAAATATCCGTCAACAGACACGAGTTTTCGCAATGCTTTGCTGTAATAAGACGAATGACGATACATCCCATCTGCTGAGATTTTCCGCTATAATTAGATCTCTATAATCTCTATCCATTTTGTAAATTGGATAGAATATTTCTAAAGGCAGCTACAAAGACGAAGCATTGTTTTCATTAAAAGGCTCTGTCATTAACCAACACCAATCTGACCGTGGTTCCATCATTGGGACAGCCCTAGATTGATTATATCATCCCCTTCCTGCCGGTCGCCCTTCCACCCCTTTTTGCGTATCACTGTTAAAGTAAAAAGGGCCCGTTTGAATGGATCCACGGAAACGAACATTTATCATGGCTGTAATGAATTATCGGGTATTTTCCAATAAACCTCTATGAAGGGAAAAGGCTTTGGTAAATTCGGAAAATTTAAGCTGTTATAAGCTTTTAATTCGTTGAATTGAATGTTTTTGTTTTTCTATTTCTCATACGTTCTGCTATATTTTTCTGAAGCTTAACTTATCCAAGCAGCGCAATCTTGTTTATCGCATGATGACCCTAGAGTAGCAGCAGGCAAGGTATTATAACGACGAATACATATCATCAACATCAGCCTATAATAGTTCACTGGACATAGGCCTCCCCTAATGAACGCCATAGCGCCCTATCTTGAGCTTGTCGCATCCAGCATCTGCAAGCAGTCTTTCATTGTCATCCCACCTGGCAGAGGGGACACTACGTTTACCGAGGTACTAATAAACACAGCTTCGCTTTTCTTTCCTACTATTGAAACTGACATTTTACTCTCGTTTAGGCAGTCGTTAAAAACGTCTCTACCTATCTTATTAGGCAACTTACTCCACAAGCGGATTCCAACGCACAATCAGGACTTTTAACAAGCATATTTATTGAAAGCGCAGTTGTGACGGTGCTAAAGCGATCGTTAAATTTACGTAAATCATAAAATGCCATAAAATGAGTTATTTTATCTGCTTCAATGCTCGTAGTTCATGACGCAGGTGCTTCAAATTGCATTTTTTTTTAATTTCTGATAAGTAAATTTACTGTAAACTATCATCGCAGATACTACTAGGTCTTTTGGCGTGCTCCGCGTAAACATTAGAGTTACATTGTTAAGGATTATTCCTGATAAAAAACCACGATGCTACTCGTATGAAGCGGGGAGAGGCTAGTAAAATGTAAAATAAAATTTAATAGGCAATAATAAAAGCATAAGGCAACAATTGCAGGCATCTTAAAAATGCGCCAAAAATATATATGATTCTGTTCAAGAGAGTAAGGTAGGCTGTATTCTCGCCGCGTACGTTGAGTCAGTTTTGTAATGCTCATTTTTTGTCGCCACCATAATATTAGATATCAAGTCCTCATACGTGAGCCGACTGTAAACATCGACCTTTGGTTGTCGTGGCACTCTGCTTTATTCTCGCAGTAAATTCGTATAAGAGAGGAACTTTAAAATACTTGAAACCATGCTTTCTTTGCACAATGAGATAACGCATGTGCTTAGTAACTATAGAACTTAAGATCAAGCTAATCAGACAAAGAATAGTTTTTCGAATTCAATGAATTTTATATGGATCAGTTGAGCTACCTGTATATTGTTTCCAACAGTCTGTAGTTATCTCAGTTGTAAATAATTTTTTTCTGATATTTGACGGTAATTTTCTTTGATAGTAAAGATATCAATACAAGATTGGTACAAATAATAATTAAAGAACATAAAAATACGAGTTCCGTAGAAAATGTTTAACTTCATAACATCTGGAGTGAAAAGTTCAGATAACATTTTTTGAAGACGTTGGATATTTTTGCTTGAACGCATTCAGAAGGACTGCGGAGTCGCAAAGGTAAAGATTCACTTCACATGGAACATCTCAAGTTGCTTTAGTCTTTATTGCTTTGACATAAGGAAGGTTACTTGAAAAATGCCTGAAGCGAAATAATTCATCCGAAAGTCTCGAGTTAACGAGGAAAATATGAAACTTTCGACATCTTTGAGTGTAGATAATATAACCTAAAATAAATCTTGAAGACTCTCGAATGTCGTAAGAGGAAAACTCAACGTTCAATTTATTAAGTACTGGACCTTCAATTACTAAGTAGATATAATTATTTTTCCATAACCTATGTTTAGATCTCCGTCGAGTATGTGGGGAGCTAGTTCTAGTATAGGCTTGTTCTAATAAGCAACATTCCCACAATCTTGTTTTCCTCAATAGGATTTATGGAGTTAACTTTACCTAGATCTTCGATTTATGCCCCAAATTAGCAGCCTAGGGAATTACTAATTACCACCACCATAGACCTGCTTAGTTAATTTTATCGAAGATTGATTCTGGTAGCCCATTTATGTTTACAGAAGATTGTTATTCCAACTACAGAAATATAAAGGAATAGCAGTCCGTCCCGGCTTCGCGCGGATAGTTAACAAAAATTGAGTTTTTCAAACGGAACCCTAACTTTTTTGAAAATATTCTATAGCCTATGTTCATCACGGAAAATTTAGGATTCTAATGGTGAAAGATTTTTTCAAATAGGTCCAATAGTTTCGGAGCCTATTCAAATCAATCAAACAATCAAATCTTTCCTCTTTATAATATTAGTATAGAAACTGACGCGTGTACGATTATCTACTCACGTCATGCCTAAACGTGAAATTTGTTTGAAATTCCCGAAGCACAAGACACCTGTCCATCATTATGTACAGCAGAGTGAGGCGATATAGCGAGATGTCATCTCCGTCCTCCGGCGACAAAGCGTGGCGCAGGTCAAAGGGCCTGAGAGCGGCCGCATTGTTAACTCACGAGTCACGCTCAAGGGCTTTTGATGACGACACTTGCTCCAGTACCCGGCTACGGAGGGTACGGAACAAAAATAGTATTCCAACAGGTTTTATAATGAAATATTGTAGAGGTTCGCGTCGACGTTTTTTGGAGAAACTGTATAAAGTTTATACACAAATGATTCAATGGTATCTGTCATTTTTTTATTCGAAGCTAAGCTAAATAGATATTCGGAACTTTATCAAAAGCAAATCAAGAAGGCTAGAATTTTGCTTGTAGGTACTCTAATAATTCAGACGTCTGCAATAAATAAGGAGAATATGTAGTTACTTAATATGTAGTCAAGGCCAAATAACTGAAAGGGTCTTTCAATATAAAACTTTCAATATATCACTAAAACTGATGACTTCCAAGCCCTTTTTGTAAAGCCCAACATGCCTTCAGCTATCGCCCTAAAGAGCCAGGCTACGTTGAAGGTGCTATTTTTCACTTTATCAAAGGAAGACTCCCTTCCTTCCTGCCTCCATTGAAAATATCGAAAGGGAAGGAATATAAAACATTTTTGCGTATACCTTGGCTCTCGAATAGAGGAAGATTTTAAAAATATTTTGAAAGTTGAGCAAATATTTTCCTTAAGTATCGAAATTAGCAGGATCTTTCTTGCCTTCATTTATAGAAAATTGGTTTTTACTTAGGTCCCTGTGGATAAGTAAAATAGGGCGCATTAAGAAATGTTTTTCGATTAAGTACTGATATTGCTAACAAAAACTTTTACATCTACATCATCGTCTATTACCTAATTTCACAGAAAACTTTTAGGTAAGATCTGTATTTTACCAACACGAAAATGTTAACCAAAACTGATATAAAAGTTAGTAAGGTAAGTTCAGCTTCAACCGCTTCAAATAGAACTATTTCTATAACATTAATTTTCAGAACTGAATATCAAATAGTGCCATTCACTTCACATCCACGTACACCTACAAATGTCTCATTAACTTTCCCAGTTGGAATGCTAGAAGTAGCTCAGCCACAAATCTCTTGTCAAACTGTATCCCATCTACAGTTTCAATTGGAACTTAGTCTGAACTAAAGTAGTATTCTTGCGAACGCTGAAAGCGACTGCGGCAGACGGATCTTGACTCGGGTGAAATTAATCCATCTTCGCTCTCAATGGAGACGGAAATGTATTAATGCCGTGCAGGAGAGCCTTACTGCGTCATATCGACTGGGATTAATAGAGGTCTAATTATTAAATGCGCTTATACTGAGTTGAGCTGATGGTTTGAGTGCTAAGCAAGTCTTTATAAATGTCCAAGCGACAACACATGAATGGCCTATCTATGCTATGCTAATGTAATTTTTTTTTTGAGAACGTAATGCGTTTTTTATTGTTGCATAGCTTAATGTGCAAAACCAGCTTCTTCAAGTTAGTCAATCCCTCTTGGTTCCAAATAAACAAAGCCGCAATATAATTTGGAAAGTGACTTCAGTAAGTCCATCTAGGAAGTTGGGTATTTCTCTCCGAAATCCTCTCGAAGCTATTATAGAAACTCTCGAAAAGTTCCTGAAGACTGCAGTTTGAAGAATACCACCTACTTAACTTATAGTTATTTGTCGTACAGTGCGCTCAGACTTAGCTCGAGCTTTTTCTAAAATAAAGAAAATAAAATAACGAGAGAGTTTCTAAGATGTTGTAGATATCCTGTATTTAGATAGATTAGCTCAAAATATACTATCTACTAACTTATAAAAATCTATTATTATTCTTGCAATTGAAAATGTGTTTGCAAAGAAAATTGTAAAATGCCTGACCCGTTTCTAGAGGCAAATAGAGAATATTGCTCTATAAACTTCTTCAGGCAGGTAAAAGAAGCGGTGTTTTAAGTAAGATTATGGATATGAGTGGTCAATTATTGAAGTTTTCATATGGATTTCTAAGTCCTTACTTATTATAAAATATTTTACAGTACATTGGATACCGTATTCCAATGGTGTAATAATTTTTCAAATTGGTCCATTTGTTTTGGAGCCTATTCAATTCAACAAACAAATCTTTCCTCTTTATAATATTGGTATAGATTAGTCTGCGTTTTTGGAAAAACGGTGTTCCACTTGACTACTAGTAAATAAATAAATGAATGAGATTATAATAATTAAAATGAAAAGAAATGTATTTATTGCCCAAAATCATTGACAAGTATATACAAAAATTTAATTAAAATCTAAGTTTCTAACAACATTGTCTTAGATGTCTATGCTAGGCTTGAAAAGCCTGTGTTATAGACATATTTGTCTTTAAGATCAATTGGTGGCAGATTCACCAGTGTACCATAAATTCAGTCTTAAAATTAAAAAGTAATCAGTTTTCGAACAGCGTAGGTAGAAGGGGCCTAATGCCACGTGGCCTTAAGTTCCAAGTTATTTGTTTCTACTTTGTTTCAGTTTGAAAGTTGGCAAGTCAAAGGCAACTTTCTGTAGGTAAGTATTTAACACGAGGCAAGGCGAATATTTCTTGGACACAAGAGTCAAATTGACTCGTGCTAGGTTGGTATACAGGGTGGTTATAGGTTTGATTGCCTGTACAAAGTCTGTGCCGATAATTAAAACGTAGGTGGAAGATTAGAGTAATTTTCCGCATTTTGCTTCGATTTAATCAGGTAGTGTGTCGAGGTTGGCTGCTCCCCCTAATTTCCACGACACTCTGCTAAGCGAGCAGGTTATTTACTAAGGGATCACGTCTTCGTTGCCATGGTAACCGGGCTAACCGTGGCAGTGTACACGTGTATTCTTTGTTTATGTGTGGGCGTATAGTTGTAGCTGCGGTTTCTGTATTCTTAAATCTATCTATCTATACGTATAGATAGTTGTCATGGGATATCACGGGGTGTTGTGTCAATACTTCTTTGTACCTATACATTTTAAATAAAATGCCGGACAATCCACACAGCTTTATCTATTAATATGATTAAGTTCTTGATCGTCGGAGCAATGGCTGATTTGGATAGAAAGATGCTAGTATAAAAAATATCGTAGTTTGGCGAATTCATTATGAAACACAAACTAAGTTCTAAGTTAACCAAACATTCATAATGAAGATGCTAGTATATTATACACTTGTCTGGTGCAAGCTGGAATGAAGGGACCTTGCGTTATAATTATAATTCATAATAATAAAATAATGGTGGACAATCCACACCGCATCATTCAGCCCCAAGCTAAGCAGAGCTTGTGTTGTGTGTACTAGATGATAAATAAACTTAATAGAATATATTAAAAATATAAATATTTTGTCTTATACACTATTAATTATTACATTGTCTGTTTGTATTGTTCTCTTTCTTTGTGTGGTATAATATTTTCATTCTATTTCTATTCTATCAGTAAGTTGACAAAAATGTCAAGTGAACCTTGTAGATATCTTAAAGAATGTTCGCCAACTTTTAGCTAAAGAAGCTTTAAAAGAGCGCTGCCTACCCCATTGAAAATGCTGAGCATGTGTGTTGAAATATCAAGACGGCTCGGGCGGGTAATACGCAATAGGGCGGTCCCCCGGGACCCTAGATGTATCGCAAGTGTCCCGACGAGCAGTTCCGTGTCCCCGCACTTCCACAATATGTGTTCCCGATAGATTGGGCTCCGTTTGAGCTTTATTTACATGTTTTGTCCCTTTTTGTAAATCTACAGGGAGCCGTTTGGGTGTCTAATAAAATGAGACTTTGTCACGCAGTTTGTGGGATAGCGTTTCTGTTGGGGGAATGTTTGTCAAATTAACTAGTGCTTATCATTTGAAAGCAGGTTTAGTTTGGTGTTGTGAAATAACGCGACAGGTTTCACGGTGTTGCCATAAAATATATAAAATTTACTTAAATTAGTCACGTCTGTCATCTTCCTAAACAGGTTACGAAATCCTACCACAATCCCCGCTATTACATTTATCTAATGAAATACTATACTTACCTGAAAATTAATTTCCGCCCCCAAATACTCTCACATTACTTTCATCATGTGCCACAATTTCGTGCCGCGATTATTTCCACCTTGTTTCGCTGTGGGAGACAACACCACAGACAGAACGCACAGTATATCAGAATTTGAAGCACACGAGCAATGTTGAAACTTAATACAATGTTGTAAAGCGCATTATCCATATACAAGGTCTGTTTTTTAGCCTGAAAGGATTGCTCAGCTTTTGAGTCTTGAGCCAACGTGATAAAACTCACATTACATCCGCAGCCAATTTGAGAGTGGCACGAGCCAGAAAATACTCCTACATCTAGCTAAATTAAAATTGACGCGGCTCGTTCTCTCGGATTTGACAATTAGGACCCTGGAATACCGACCCATAACATTCTCTCTGTCCATTAAAACAACGATCCTAAATAAACAGAGCGCGCATGGTCACCCCGATAAGTGTTGCTAGGTGACTATGGTTTTTAATTAGGTTGGGATGTTCGTGAAAATGCGAGCTTTGTGTGCACTACTCGTACATATAGTTAATGCAGATAGATGTGTTGAAGATCGCAGACGGGGGGTCATATTACTACTACTAAATCCTAACAGTGTTGTTAGGTACATACCGATTTATTTAGTTCGCTATTGTCATGACAAGATGTGGGTTGTCTTGTCGTAGCATTCAACTTTCCCATCGCATTATTGTTTATTTTGTTATTAAAAGTCTTGTTTGTAATATACTATTATAACTACTCTTAGAAAAATGTACCTTTTATTTATGTTAAAATTTTAAAAGTGTTTCTAACTCAGCACATGTGACCAATTAGCGGACGTCCATGACTGTATGAACGTCAGCGGCATTTAAAGTTTTATACAAAAGTTAGGTAACGAAAAAGTTTTTATTTTCTCACTAAAATTGTATTTCGAGTTAAATAAAAGTTCTGAAAAAAGGCGAAAATAAATATAAAAGTTGTACTTCTCTACGGTACAAAGTTTAGTGCATTTGTTTGACCTTTTCCTTTCAAGGAAATGTCAGGCGACTATTAATGGCTACCCGGCTACCCGGCTACCCTGGCCGACATTCAGGCGCCAGTGGAACCAGTCAACTGCGAACATTTTTCATAGCCACCCGACGACGCGACGTCTCCCAGCACGCAACAAACTCATAATAATATTTCGTGAAGGAAATGCTTCAAAATATTTGACAGGTAAAGGCACCAATTTAAAATTTATGAGTAGGCACCCGTTTTATATTATTTGCCTTGGTAACTTTGGTACTTTAGCAGTTTTAGAATACAGAAAGTATATATGTAGGTATATGTACGTACATATACCATGGCGTGGTTGTAGGTCTATTAACAGGAGCAAAATTAAAGATCCTTCTAGAACTTGATCGTGATGAAATATAATGAATTAATGACATTCAAAAATTCTTCAAACAGCAACTTTCTTTTGCACACTTGACTTAGAAACAATAACTTAAAAATACATTTACAAAAGAAACAATTAGCGGCAAAGAACGATCGCGCCTGAGCGTCGGTCTTTATTTATTACGACAATATCACTTGTCTAGCAACATGTTTTCATAAACCTTACCTAGAGATAACGTTCCTAAGCACTATCATATCTGGCAACATTCATCACGGGCAAAAAAAGTGAATTATGGCATCACTAGTATTGCCTCTTGATACACGGCTGCGATTTGAGCCTCAGGTGACTCCTTTGATGGGATTGTTATACAATACTCCTTTGTAACATACTGAATTTATATCCGTACATTTAAGGTTATGTAGATGTGTCTTCTTTTCTGATAATTGTAGTGTTTCTCGACTGTTATGTACAGGGCCTAGGTGGTCTATTGTGTTTCTAAAAACTAGGTAAATTTCATGCTATAAACATTATTCAATGTTATAAAATTTTCAATAAAGGTTATGTAGATGTCTTCCATTCTGACAATTGTAGTGTTTCTCGACTGTTATGTACAGGGCCTACGTGTTCTATTGTGTTTGTAATAACTAAATTTAATGCTATGAACATTATTCAGTGTTAGAAAATTTTCAATTCTAATAGTCACATAATATGTTCTGCTCAAATTCCTGACCGTATAATATATTGTCGTTTTTGTTTCCATATCTTGGAACGAAGAAGATAGTTCCAGTTCTTTATTAAATCATAACTTGAAGTTTGTATTTTACGAGACGAATTTTTAATGTTGCGTTTCTATAAAACTTTCCAATAATATCGCCAAAGTTGTTCACTGTCTTTTAAATTAATGAAGGGTTGGGAAGAGTTTTAATAAATTGATCAATTCAGTCTGCTCGTAATTGAGTTTTGTTCTGTCGCCTTCCAAGGCCTTTGATGGTTTGTTCTCTCGCTGTGCATTGTTTACCATTTTTATTCCGATTTACTCAAGATTCTTTTTAAAAGGAAGTTTAACCAAAAGGTGTATTTCATTGTCTCTGCTTTCTTTATTTATGGAGAATTTCAGACGCTTAGATATTTGAAGAATACTTAGATCTTTTGTTTGATTGTACGATCTCTGTGGTGCCTTGGGCCTGCGGGTTCGATTCCCGTATCGGGACAAATGTTTGTGATTTCTGCATCTGCAGATAATACAAATATCTATTTTCTCCGAGTGTTCGGGGCGGGTTTCTACGTACCTATAGTAAAAAATATCTCACTATGTAATATTTTGTATTAAATAAATCAGACAACTAATACCGATTCCACAAGCTCTGTTTGGCTTGGGGCTGGATGATGCTATGTGGATTGTAAAGGATTTTTTATTGTTTTATTATTATTTTATGGTATAATACCATCTCACCTACTCTGTATGGTATATGAGTAGATAAGTCCTTAATCAATGACTACTCCTTATACTTTATGAGTACATAAGTCGTTAACAATACTTTTTGCACGTTATATAAAAACCTTAAATTTAAAGGACATCTTTTAAACTAAGATTTACCTTAATCTTAATTCAAAAGATGTCCCTAACTTAATTTCGTTTCCAATCTGTTTCTCTATTAAATAATCGAACTTCCAGAACAAACAAGAAGTTAAGTAATATGAGAAATCTGCCACGTTAAATAATCTCCCTTGGCCACCTTGGGAGTAATTCGCGGGGAAGCTATGAAATATTCAAAAATAATATTGCGATTGGATAGTCTCGCGGCGAGGGAATCATGATCGAACATCTAATGTAATTACGGAGCTACCGCCAAGTTATCGACAAATGTAAAGAAATTAACAGTAAAACAACTTATGCACGATAAGATATGAATTCGATGAAAAAACCTTTAAAGTTTCGCGTTTTGTTGACATATTAAAGAAAAACAAAAGGTACGCGCTAAATCCCGATAAAATATTATTTAAGGCTCCGGCGCGGCAACACGGATGGATTTCCCAATATATACAAAATAAATATACAAATTGAAATTGTATTTAACTAGGTTCTAGGAAATGATTAGACCTGGATTATCCTATTTAAGGGTATTCATTAATCGGATGCAATAACAAACAAATTTTTAACACACTAAAATTTTGAAAATATTTCGCGACAAATACCGACGGAGATTAAATTTTAAAGGAAGATCGCGGCATTTAGCATTATTTACACGATAGCAAAATAATCATTACAAAAAATATACAGCCCAATATAGAACCTCTACTGTTCACCTCTACTATGGCATGAGATACCTACACGTCATATACTCCTGAAAAATAATTAACGGAGTGGGTCAATAAACGTGGAGATAGTTTCAGTAATAACATTTTGTTGCGGAATTCGGGAGGGGGGAGTGGAATCAATCCACTCTCGTCAGGTCCGTTGTCCAATCAACTGGCACTGTTCACAGGGGATCAACGGCACTATACGTAGGTGGGTGGTATCTGGGATGTGCGAAAAAACATTTTTATTTTACGTTTCCGCTGAAGTAAGACGTTGAGAAGTGCCGATATCTAATTACGAGTTGACGCCTGAGGAATAAAGGACTGAAGTCTTTAGATCTTGGATCTTTATAAGGGGCAGGATTTTTGTTACCTGTCTCATCTTGGATCTTACTTGAGAGGAGTGTTTTATTTTTTACCTTATTATCTATTTTCAAGACTGGTACTTACAAAACCATAAAAAGTTAAATTTGATGTGGTATGTATAGCTGGTATGCTTTAGGTACTTGTATTAACTACACACAAACGAATTTTATTTTCTTTACTAATAAATCCTTTCTCTTATTTGCAGGTAAGTTCAAAAACATCTAAATCCACATCTGCAATCCAAGGTAACAGTATCATAAACAATAAACTAGTTTTACAAACCACGGATTAACTTTTGGTAAAATCCGAAGCTGCTTTCTTCTCCAAAAACGGCAACTTAGTGGCTCCTAAATCACTAGTGGCAACAGTGTCGACAGTGACGCACACCCGGGTAGTCAATGTCCTGTCCCGACACGACGGCCGGCAAACAATTAACCAAACCAACTCGCACAATACTCTGCCCAGTTTTTGTTCGAACCCTCCAAACCATACGCATGTCTTGTTAAAACTTTCACTCGTCCAAAAATAGACTAAAAGGATGGATTTCGGACCCCACTAAAAGGATTTCAGTAAACTCATATAAACTACGCGAAAAATATTCCAAAACCCACGTCTCGGATATTCAATATCGCATCAATAATACCGAGTCAAGTGTTGTTTGTACACAATAAGGGGAGTAAACAGGCTATGTTGGCCCGTTACACAATTCTGTCAGATGTCCGGATGACAGGTCATATCCGGGGGGTACGCGGTCAACCGCCCTCTATCGATTCTATTACACTGTACAAGACAGATTGAGGCGCCTGTTTGCAGACCGACGGCGATTTGTCTCCACTCTAATAAGGGAAAATTCATTTAAGAAAAAACTCAATTTGTGCTGAAGTTTTAAGTATTTTTACGTCGAACGTTTTGGCATTATGATAAGTATATTTAGTTATATGTTGTATTTTTTATGTTTAACACCTTATAGCCTACGACTATGCCTGGGTCCTTCAGGCTCTGGATCGAGATGCGGAGGGACGAGGCCTTCGCCCAGCAGTGGGACACACCCGCCTTTATAACTTACTAACCTTATAATTTTACGCACTTAACCTAATAAAGGTTAACCTTCTAAGGGAAGCTTTTTTAAGAACTTACTTATTTGTATATAACTGTTATTGTTACTCATTCATTAATTTATAATTTATTTCAATGTTGCTTACGAAATTTTCAAGATGTTTTTCCATATCTGCTCTGCAGTTTAAAACGTAAACGAACTCTACTTCGTTTAAACGCAAAAGTAATTTTATTTCGCAATTATTTTCCACGGCGGGTCGATAACACCCTAACTAACAAGGTGCAATACATTAACAAGGCGGCACAGAACTCGTATAGTTCTATGCTTGAGACATTCACTTGGCTCTAAAATCGATTTTAATATTACTTAACGACTAAAAATAAGGCTCATTTTATAGGGAAACAGCACGTGCTGTTTCCCTATAATATGAGCCTTATTTTGTACGTACAAAGCAGCGAAGTAGTGGTAAATACCTAATTGCTTTTCTTGCTTTTCTATCAAACTTCGATAAATATTGAAGTGAAAACTTTGACGCGAATACGTGAAGTGTCTAATCGTAGATATCTACGGCAAATTGAGTCTAAACTCGTTGAGAAAAAGTTAGTTTTATTTATTGAGTGACACAAGCAGGCGACGACGACGGTGATAAATTCCACCTTGTTGCCTGGCGTCGCTGCTCAGATAAGAAAAATAAAGAATTTAACTGTTTTCACCGTGCCAGTTAGGTACACTGATAAGGAACAATTAATAAACATAAACTTTAGATTTTAATTATTTAGTTTAATAGAAAACTTATTTCCAGATTCTTTTATGCGTTTATGTTTTACATAAAGTTTTAAAAAATAGGTTGGTTACAGCTTTAATATGAGCCCGGGAGAGGCACAACAATAATGTTATAATTATTATTTCAAGATATAGGTACATAACTGAACATCTTAACAGTACCTAAGTCATGCTTATTATTATATTTACGGAGTTTTATATAAAATTTCTTAGAAAGTTACTAAATAGATAGGATAAATATACATACATTTTTATTATTTACGTCTCAATTTCCTTAATTACCTGGGCATATTTGATGTTGAAGAACTCTTGCAAGGTATAAAAGCTTTTTCAAATCAGATATGTTTTAAAAGCTTTTAGAATTTTGATAAAAAACAAATTGTGTTTCTGATCTATCTAGCAACCGACCCTTGGCACGGTATTCGTATTTTAGATACTTTTATTATATTATTAAACAAGGTTATTTTAAGACGAACAATTCCGCAATACATTGTTGATATGTAAACTTTGGCTTCTACGGCTCTCAAACAGTGTTTTTATTTTTCATTTCATCTTCAATAATCTTCATTGTTATATTCCAGGCAATTTACCTACCCAAAATCTTAATTTAAATCTTCTTAATTATTTACTTTATAGATTATGTGACCGTTTAAGGTATGAAATGCTGTGTAGAAGTATCAATTAGTTAATCGCTGGGTGACAGACGCACCGGCGACTTCGTTTCATCTATTCTATACTAATATTATAAAGAGGAAAGATTTGATTGATTGTTTGTTTGTATGTTTGTTTGTTTGTTTGTTTGTTTGAATTGAATAGGCTCCGAAACTACTGGACCGATTTGAAAAATGCTTTTACCATTAGAATCCTAAATTTTCCGTGATGAACATAGGCTAATAATATTTTCAAAAAACTTAGAGATCCGCATGGAAAATTCAATAATTGAACCGTGCGTTGTATATTCAACCTCTTTTTCTACTATGGCGCGTCAGAATAGAAAAAGAGGTTGAATATATAGCGCACGGTGCTTGCTTTTTCTCTACGGCCAGTGTCAGTTATGGAGTGGAGTGTCGAGTCAATGTCAAAAATCCCAATGCTGTTAAAAAAAAGTAAGGGATCCATATGAAAACTGTGAAACCCATCGTGTTAGTGTGTATAATTTCTGAAATTTTTGTTTAATACCCGTGCGAAACTGTGAAACCCATCGTGTTAGTGTGTATAATTTCTGAAATTTTTGTTTAATACCCGTGCGAAGCCGGGGCGGACCGCTAGTAATAATATAATTTTGTGTTTTATTCATAAAAAAGCTGAAAGACTCGTTAGGGATATGAAACAACATAATAAACAACAATACCTACGCTAATTCGATTACAATTGAATTCAAAAGGTGAATTATACAGCGGAGTACTGAGCTTAACCGGCTTTTACGGTAACATTGTTCGCCCTTTGTGTTTCTGTAAACTCAGGAAGAGAACAATAAAAATATGTGAAATAAGGCGGCGAGGCGAGTTGAATGGAAGTAATAAAGAAATAGCTCCGAGGGAACACGATCTACGTGAATAATTCGCAGATTTCGACGCGAGCGCCGCTTTCTGAAGGCACTCCTACTTATATTTTATAGCAACGAAATGGGACGGTTATGAAAAAGTAATGATTTAACATATAAGTTCGGAAAAAATATTATAATGGGTAAGGTCATCTTAGATTTGCCTAAGGACATCCTTCACAACGATCTTTTGGAAAATCTGCGATAAAAAATCCTCCGTAAATTATATAGGGATAAAGCAACATGGTGATTCGAACATGAAATAGCTTTAGGCAGGTTATTTTACCAAGAAACATTTTTCAAAGATTTATAAATCTGCGTAAACTTACACGAATCAAACATCATGTCAAACATTGATTGTTAAGAGTAGCAACTATGAGATCAAAGAACCGTAGGTACCTGATCGCTTAGAAAGAATTTCCATTTTCTGCGTGGGACAGGTGTACATATTTCTACGTAATCGCTGGATCAAAATTCACGTTGTTCTGGTTGGTTTATGTCTTAAGAACTTTAGAGTCTGCGGTCGAAATCATCCGAAATATGTTCGGATAAACAGAATCCCACTGATTTTATAATGGCGAAAGATTGTAAGGATGTCAAGTCGTCAGATGTTTAGGCGAAGACAACGCTAAAACTACAGAACATATCAAACTGTATTCTAGATGTACATACCTCTATATCTTATAAGCATATCTCTTTTAGGCTTATAGATCTAGAAAGATATTTTAACCCGGAAAAACCAATGAAAATCTATGAGAAAAAGCATCTGCCCGCATTTTTTTATAATGGGTATATTCCGATACGGACTGATTAATGCAAGGTCCCTGTTATGAATAATAGGTGTCGCTTAATAACCGGGTAATTATGTTATCTGAGCTCGTGCTGGGCGGACCGCGATTCATAACCCGCCTCGCATAATTGTCACTAGCACTCACCGCATAATGACACTATGACTGATGAGCAAATTATGATCTGAGACCTTTGCAACGGTTCAAGGTGATTTGTTAATGACCCTCAGATATTACGGTACCTAATTATGTACCTGTAGAATACTGTGCAGGAAATATTAATTTCATAAAATTATGCAATATCAATAAAAAATGCGTCTATCAACATTATGCCTCCTTAAACCTTTATCTCTCTCACTCTCCCTCCAGCTACATAAATAATCTCTTAGATAACGAACATATTACGACTATATTATCTAACACCTTTAAAGATACGTGAAAAGTAAGAAACGTGTTCTATATGACGTTTGTGCAAAATACAGTAATGTTTTTCTTCCAGGGAAATAGCCCCATTCGTTATTGGCAGAGATGAAGTTAAGAAGTGCCGAAGAAAGCAATTGATCACGCTAATTCTCCAGCTTTCGGGAAAAAAATGTCGTCGATTTGTCACTTTATAACGAGAGACGATCTTAGCGCTATGTTTTCTTTGAAACGGTGTACTCTCGGTGTTTTTCCATATTAATTTTCACATAAAATAAATTAAATTAAAATATTTCAACGATGTTTACGCTAGTGGCTGGAATGTTTTTAATTTCAATGTAAATACGACTTTAGTTTTTATATCGGAATTAAAGCATTTATGGAGTTTATAAAGCATTTTACTTTAGCGCTCCTGATGCAAAGCTATATTTACTGTGTACGCTAAACTTATGTAGGAAGGAGCATTATGTGTACCACAATATGTAGCCGGGTTTGTAGCAAATCCATTTATGCTGAATTATCAGCAATACTACCCTCTGCGCCGCTCTCAGCTGAACCGAATATCCTAAAAGCAAATTTTACCGTGTTCAGTGACAGAACATTGTATTAACCGGTTGGGATATGCGCTACTCCACCGTTGAGTAATACTGAACCCTAAGCTGTTATGTTACAGAATACTATCAGTTTTGTAGAGATGTTACGTTCATGTTGTCCAGAAATGGTTGTAGCTGGGTGAAATATGATGGCACAAAGGAAGAATTTCATTCGTAGCCTCGGGCGTTCTGGAACATCCAACAAAGCGAGATATTCAATGTATGAATCATGACGTAGAAGGTAAATGATGTTTGGTTTATTATGTCAGTAATTGAATAAATGGGCTTTATTAATTAAACTCGTAATAGTTCTACTTTAATATTCACACCAATGATGTCTACTGGTGCGAGAATAAGTGAAAACAGTTCAAACCAAATGTCGCTTTAAACCCAACTTCATATTCTGAAACCGATAAAACGGCTTTATAGTTTAGAGCAGCCGTAACCTTTTCATCTTTTGACCGTAAAGCGTATGTAAAACCAATGTAAAACCAGGAGTCTGATAGACCAGTCTATTTTACGGCTTCGACAAAAAACAACCTAAGTAGATATAAGGTAAAATCCCTTTCTCAAAAGAAAAACAAGCAATACAATCAATTAACACTCATCGCAAGTTCATTTCAATATTTGGTGCTCACTAGATTAAATGAAAATAAACGCAGTAAAAACTATACAGCCAAGAATTTACAAAAGTGCAGGTTGAAGTCAAAGTATTCGGATCAGATACGAAAATATTGCTAGCTGATTTACTTTGATTTGTGCGACTCAAAGCCCTTTCCGTAGCAGGGCTACGTGGATTTTTGTAGCGGTGCTACGAGGACTTGTGTAGCATTTGTGTAGCATTACTAGGCTGCGTAGAGTGCAAAGTATCTTGACTAATTACTTTGATTTGTGCGACTCAAAAGCCTTTCCGTAGCATGGCTACGTGGATTTTTGTAGCGGTGCTACGAGGATTTGTTTATTATTATTAACTCATTTATTTCAGATCACAATCCATAAAGCATAATAATAAAATAAAACATAGAACAAGATAAAATAAAAATTCAGTCTAAACAGTAAAATACAATAAAAACTAATAGGCAGAGGACAATAAAAATTATATTGTCTAGATGCAGCAAGCTGTATTATTATTATTAACTCAGATCACAATCCATAAAGCATGATAATAAAATAAAACATAGTACAAAATAAAATAAAGATTCAGTCTAAAAAAATAAAAAAATTAAATACAATAAAAACTTCAATATCCTAAATTATCATATACTGTTTAGCATTACTAGGCTGCGTTTCCCTTGCATGTTTTTCATAGAACTTTGGTGCTGTAAATGGAACTCCTAATTTATGGTGGAAATCCTGGAAGGACAGTAATCTTCTATGTTGGTTAAATGCGCTCTGGTGCTAGCATCTGATGTTTACGATTCTAGAAAATACGACTTAAGTTTTCCGCTTTCGTAGGAGGGAGCTTTGATGAGCAAGTTGGAGTTTTCAAACAATCCCCGCACATGTGGCTTTTATTAAATCGGGCGACAAATTGGACGAGCTCTGCGCAAGTTCGCCGCCTATAAAAATATTTTTTAACGACGATATTGCGATCCGTTATTTTATCCATAAATATTAATGAGTTTAATAACTGCAAATACAATCTTTGGATAATAACCATCATATTTATGCACACGTAATTCGCAATTGCAAAGCCATTATCGTAAATGAAATTAAAATTTGAATCAATGTAATTTATTCACAAACGTAAAAATCTTACGTGATACCATTTTCTTCGCCGTTAACATGCGTTTCCTTCCTCGCCATCTCGAGAGTGATAAATATGACAAGTGGCCGTCAATTCATGTTCTTACCTGAATAATATTATCAATCACCATATCTTCAGGTAATAAATCTTCGCGCTCTGCTGGAATAAAACTTGACTGTAATTTTCCCCGCGTGAAGTCCTGTATCTGTATAGGCATACTAACATATAGGCTGCTTTTTATCCCGGAAAAACACGTGTTAGGTGCGCAGAAGCTTCTATAATATAAAGCTTGTAGTACTAGTTATGAAAAACTCTTGAGTAACTGTGACAGTCATACAGGGTGTCTTATGAAATGTGAATAGCCGTACATTCCGCGCTGTGCATTCATAAAGTAAAATGGGACACTCAACAACTTGGTTTTGGTCCAACCCTTTTTTGGCTTCGCGCGCCAGAATAATTGGGTCTTTTGTGGTTTCCGGCAACGTGTGCTCAGTAATGGGCCGGGCTTTTTGCTCCTTTTGTCCCCGCTGTCTATATCGGGCTCTTTAGGGCCAGCATTGGCCTCGTACCTCCTTTCATGAATACTACGGAACGTACGACTATGTCCTCTCGGAAAACTTCAAGGAATATTAATAGTCCAAAGTAATATTGATTCCCATATTCCCGAGTCATCAATCGTAAGTTTGTTATCAATTCCCCCTACCACAAATTGCTGGTTTTCAGTCTGATCGATGTATTGTTTAATATCCTTGGCCCGCTTAGGCCGTCAATCATTTCTTCGGACATTAATGACCCCCACTTTAGCGACAATAAAAATTCCATTATAAATTAGGCTATAAAAGCAAGCTGGGGAAAGTTCATTAATGCCGTAAACATTTTGGTTTCCCCTCCCTTTGTGGGGTGTTATTAGACCCGTGTAGATAAGAGTGCATTGACTTATACCCCGCAGGGCTAAATAGTAATTTTGCTAGTGATAAATGGGCTAGGTTTTGTTATCAACAATGTTGGCTTTGGGTTACGAACTGATATCGTGTTATTTTGTACATACTTTAATTATGATGCATTGCTTGTTTTTATGGTTTTCGTTTTCATTAAAATATACAGAAAAACCTTTACTTTCCAGCAATATAAATAAAGCTACTCAATATTAACTCTCGCCATACTTTCATTACCTACTATCCTAAGCTGTAAACTTTTCGTACCCGAAATAATGTAGGTACTAAATGATTACCCCCGCCTAGGCACGAGACATCGCGTGTGTAACGTTACTCCTCCGTAATTACATTAGGTACGTCAACGAAACAACTGAGTCACAGGTTAACTGTTAGGCAGGCGACACACACTCGGTCAAACCGTAATTCTTGTAAATAGCTAAAAACCCCGCGAAGTTTATAATACTAGAATGCTAGCGATCCCGACTTCGCACAGGTATTAAACAAAAATTTAAAAAATCACAAATTTTTACATGTTAGTATTGAAGTTTTCATACGGAGCCCTAAATAATTTGAAAATATTCTAGCCTATTTTCAGGGATAATGTAGGATTCTAATGTTGAAAGATATTTTTCAAATCCTTTTTAGTTCAAACAAATGATCAGATATTTACCCTTTATAATATTAGTATAGATGAAGCTTTGATGTTGTCTCCGCCAAGAAAGACAACGAAACGCATTACTTGCATCCTTTGCTGGAACTTTTAACCACGGTGAACGGCAGAAGGCGCAACGCGAGCTATAGCCGTAATGTTATCGCGTGGCAGACATAACAGTTTCTCTACGCTTGTAACAAAAACGCTCCTGTTCACGTGAACCCCCTTTAGGTTATAAAACCGTTGACGACTTTAATTAGGCTTTTAAGTGACGAGTTTCTTGACGTGAAATTTTAAAGAGGCGCCATAATGAGCTTAGTAGGTTTCGCGTTGCTTAGCTTCTTAGCAGATTTAGAATGTTATGCGGCTTCGTCTGAAATGTGAATGTGGCATGAAATGGATTTTCTAACCATATAGCACGCACTTATGAAGGGAAATAAATTTAAGCATACATAATACAGGTAGATACGGCCAATTTTCAAGATTGACCATATAAATACTATATTGAATAGATGTACGGTAATACTGATGCGTTGCGCCAGATACTCACCTGGCTGATACTCCTCTGGGGTCACATGTCTCAAGATTTTTTTTTAAAACCTGGAGAGGATCTAGCGACTCGACTCCAAGGGGAGAAAATAGTAGGTTATGTAGTCCTGCATATTTGCGTCAACGTAAACTCGTTACAGATAGACTCTATCTAATCAACATATATTTATATTATAGCTGCACGTACATATGTTTACTTTACAATCAAGTTTTAATCTAGCTCTACACAACCGCATTATTGAATGTGATTGTGATGTTTTGTACGTTAAATAAATAAATCGATATAAGTTGTGATTCGGGGGCATGTGCTTTACCAACTACGTAGCAAGCAGGTAAAGTTCCGAAGCGGTAATTTGGTCAATGTTTGCGTTCAGTTGCTACGCGACCGCACGACAGCTGCGCTAGCTCACGTGCTTTATCGATCCTTCGGCGGTCATGTCAATTGCTGTGTCGCGATAGGGGTTATTATTTTATACTCAACTTTCTATAGAACATCTACTAAAAAAGCAACCAGGTTACAATGGGCATTTTGTAAAGATACTCGTAGCTGCTGTGAAAGCGGAAAAGGGAACGTACTTTTTAACAAACCCTGAGAATTCTTTGAAAAAGATCTATGGTATGAATATTATTCAGTTATAAAACGAAAACTTCTCATCGAAGAACTAAAAAATACCCATTATTAAATAAACGAAGTCCATAAATGATCAATTTAGATTGTGAGCAAATAAAATTAAAATCATAAGGATCACTTTGAAAGGTTTCTTAGCTTATTTTGATACACGCAAAAAACTGAATTAAAATCTGAATAGAATAAATATAAAAATTGGGATGAACTACAATAGGAATATGGTATTTCTTTGAAGTATTTATCTTCAAAATAGAACAAAATCTTTTTGCTATTTTTCGGGTGGTCATTCACCGTACAGCCCTTCGATAAACAGATTCTAAGAAGCAACAATAGTTACAGTTCATTCGACACTACAAGAGCATTAGTTTTACACCTTACACTTGCGGGAAAAAACAAGTGTGAATATATAATTTACTTCTTCAGTTAATATGTATTGTGGGGAGATCTAATGCTATCACTATGGCATCCAGAATGCGTTTATGATAAGTAGATGTTATTGGATCTAGACTAGCTAGCCTAACTTGAAAAAACACGTAGGAAGCTACGAGTAGATTTTTCGTTTATCTTAAAATTATTTTTCCCAGCTACCTATTGAAGATATATTTAAATCATCATATGTTCCTTATTTTCATTTAATTAAATCCTATACAATACGCCACGTGAGTTTTACCAACAGTTTTACCGTCACGTGTTTGTGTCGAAGTGAAATAAGCCTACGTAGGGGTCGAAGATTCACAAAGCCGGCCTACGCTACGGAGGGGTGACCTTCGAATATTTTGTAATGCCGTTACAAATCTACCACTGGCCCTTGTTTTATACATTTTGGCTATTGGAAGAAGTCAATAGAAATAACGCCCGTTTTTGTGGGAAACATAAAATACTCAACTCATTAGTTGTGGTAAGATTTTAGTTGCAGTGCCCTTCCAGGCTGCATGTAGCTAGTGAAAACTATACTAACCATTCACTTAGACCTAAGAATGTACATAATATACCTCTATAAAAATAAATTAAATACGAAATATGAGTTCAAGAAATAGGTTATGGGGGACTTGACGGGTTTCATTTACGTAAACGAAATAAACAATGTCCGAACTTTCACAATAGGTACTTAAGCTAATTTCTAATTTTTGTTTCACAATACTATCCGATACAGATTTAAGGGGCCCGCAACACTACAGTATCTTATGTACCCACAAATGCCAGAATGTTCGATCGTGTAAATCCGGCTCAGCCGCTCTTGTAGGTCTTTAGGGTAGCAAGTACGAGGGGTTGAATAACAGGAACGCACCACTCGACCAACAAAAGGATTTCCTACACTGGAAAATTCTTAATCACAAACCAGCTTTTGAGAATTTTACGATACAGTGGTCCTTCGTAGAGCATTACCCGCTTGTAGGTAACAAATGAAACGAAGTGTGCTCTCTGGATGCTGCGAACATGAAAGCACCTATGGCCACAAACCTGCATTTAACTTGTCACTTTAGGTAGTTTAAGTAACCAAAACTTTTTGAAGTGAACAAACACTTTGAAACTTTAATCCTATTTTGCTTTGCAATTGACAGACGCCATTCATTAAGATGTGGTCGCCTTAAGGAACATACCTTTCCCCTATTTTAAGTAAAAGTAGGGACGTAAAACAAAGAGCCCCTAATTCCAGCCACTTTCAAACAAATTACACACTCCCCAAAATTTGTGTTATGCGGCAAAATGGCGAAAACATGAAGAGAGTCAAACCGTTTTCTTGTAAAATGCCATCGAGACGATTGGAATCAAACTATTCGTGTGTAATAGCAAATGCTTTTAAACGGCACTAATCATAAAATGGCAGCAGTAAAGTAAAAAATATACTCAAGAGCAAATAAATGAAGACAATAAAACTGCAACGTGAAGGAGGAAACTATTCAATCCATTTTCATTAAAAACAAATAGCATAAAACCTGTAAAATGTAGGAAATAGGTACTTTATTGAACCAAACTAAGTATCAGAATGTAAAAGGCCATGTTTTCGACAGGTCAGAGTCCGAAGACCCACGTAATAAAATACTTATCTGATACTTCTTAATTGTTTCCTCTCTCGTAAGTAAAGTATTCCTTGAACTCTTTTGTTTGGAGAGGTACTGTTGCTCGGCCAGCAATCTGTTGTGTAGAAAGTTTGAGTCGGTCGATTGCGGCAAGTTCTACAGAAATCAGACAAGTTACATCGTATTCCTGCCGGCTTTTCACTTGGAGTTGCCTTTAGCGTGACGTCGCCCCGACCCCACCCCAAGTTTGTTCTTTATTCGCTGAGAGTTTAATTATAGACGGGAGAATCAGTGCACGAACCTCTATAGAAATGGTAAACTTACAAGTTTGAGTCTGTTTTGCTTTTGATGTTGTTATAATTTTCGTTGCAGCTAATTATTTTACATTTCCTCTAGCATACAGTAGGTTCTTTTTAGATCCATTTACATAAACATGCTTAGATGCAAGTCCTAAGCTTGGATACATTACATTATTTACATTTTAAAAATAACATGTTAGTCTCTTGTTCCAAATTATTTTAACAGGAAGACTTGCTGTGTCGCAGTCGACTTCACGAGGGTTAGCGATAGTGCACTGGCTCTATATTGTAATGACATCTCGTTAGGGCTAAAGCTATAAACAAAAGCAATATTTTTAGGAGAAACATTTATTGAATAATTCAGTTATAGTATAAGAAAAATAGTAATAATTATACCGACAAATTAGGATTACTTAGTTTTTTTTTTTATTCTAGGATTAGTTTTATTGAATTAATGACAAAAACACCTACTTAGAAGCAGACTTCACTCGTTAGATACGCCCTTTGAGTCATCGCGCCGTTCTACGCCACTTGAAATGAGATAGTTCTTAATAATTGACAATGTTTTTCAAAAACAAAGTCAAGTAGCCATTAAGAGCCATTATAGTTTTTTTTTTAAACAATTTTTCTATTTATATTCTACGCTGAATCTAATGCGGGACCAAACAAACACTGATCAGGAAGATTTGATTTGCGTAAATACATATTGACCGTGTAACTCGAATCACACGGACATCACTAACAAGGTCCGTATGTTAGTGTTTGGTGTAACCAAGTACCTAGTTACCACAGTTTGAACACGCCCTATGTATCTACATAACTTCTGAGATATTTGAGACAATAGACAAAAACAATGAGCTCAAACTACAAGTGTTTTTACAGTATAGTTTGTATAGTTTTTATAGTGTATAATATAACAAATAAATAGGTCCGATTTGAACACTTAATGGTGCGAATCAATTGTGTTTGATGCTACAGTTGTCATCGTATATCTATTGAATATTTATCGTCGACTGATTCGGTCTGTAATCGGCATTTAGCCGGGGGTCAGAGATAAATTGCGATATAAACCGCGTCGGCTGACAATAAATAAACGCCACCGCCCACTTAATTATTTTAGCCCATTAGAACGACAGCCCGACAAAAATTAATCAGGGGAATGACAGTAAAAGTGTTAAACGCTTTTCTACAGTAAATGTCGAAAAATGCTTCCTCGGTGCCGCCGTCGGATGCTGTAATACTTATTGCATTACTTACTTATTGGCGCAATGGAAATATTTTTTCTAAATATTTGCACCAGCCGCGGCTGGCTGCGTTGTTATAATTTATTAGGTTATCTTCAACCGCTACAAGACAAAACATTTTTGATCGCGTTAACTTTAACTTCTACAGTGGACAGCTCGCAATTTTAGGACATATCGGCTCGATATGACGGCAGGCGTCATCTGTCACCATCGAAACTGTCAAACATGGCCTGCTAAATCGATCACGTGCGAAGTAATATTCAACAAAGTTGAGCCACGTCGGACCAACAAGTCGAACGAACGCTCGCCAAACTTGTTGGCGCGGCAAAGCAGCGAACTTTTTACGTGCGCATCCTACAAGCACACTCCGTTTTATTGGATGTTTCCTTGAAAACTTTCCTTTGTCGTCTTTTTACTATAAGAAATCGTTGTGATCTTTGGACAATGTTTCTTCAATGTATCTTACAATTTTGCGTTGAACTTCGTTTGCGACATTGCGACAAATGTAAAGCAGATACAAGCTCTTTGTATGATAATGTTAACCTGGGGAAACTCAACGCAACAAGGTACATTTTCAATTCCTTTCGGAATCTAAAAAATTGTTTGCGGGTAGAATGTGATCGCATATCGACAATCAGCCAACCTATCTAGCGAATAAAAAAACCTAAAACAATACACCTGTCTTACCCAAAGCTTTAGGTTTTTCAAAGCCCTCCTAAGTATTATTTATATTTTTATTTCCATCAGCGGCTCAAAATACTTACACGTGCAAAGGTCCAGTGAATCTCGGGTCTCGTCGTTGTTTGCCGAAGGATATCCCGGGACAAACGAGCGCGGGACTCCGGGATCATGGCCACGTTTAGGACAACAATAACGATGGAACCTCCGTGATACGGCGATATATTATTATCTTTGTTTGACACCGCATCATCGTGCGGCTCGTTTTTGTCGTCCATTTTCACATTGTTGTTAAAGTAAACTGGGGCAGGGATTGATGCTGCGTACCGATTACAAACATTTGAACGTTTTAAGCCATTTGTTTTTACCGACATACAGTTTTAATACATTTTATTTTTTAATTTATAGTAAATATTACTATCAAGGCTGAACTATTTTATCAAAACATTCCTAGTGACATGGAATCTCACTATTTTATTAACAAAGGAATTGCACGAGTCAAACAGTACTTAACAGAATAAAACTATAACATCTAATATTTACAATCATCTATTTCCTTAAAGTTAAAGCCGTCACCAGAATCCATTATTATTAGTACTGTTTCAACGGGTCCACTCATCTCAGGACCACGAAAGTGTGTAAACCTTTTGAAATGTCGATAAATACCCGTTAAAATATTCTAATAATAATGTGTTCATTCACGTACCTAAGTTGAAAAATATTCATTGCATTGCATTACATGCCATCTATCATTTTTACTTAGTAAAAGTTCTTTCATGCTTTATCAGCTTGACTGTATACCGCTCGTTGACACAACCTCCACTCTAAGAACACGGTTACACTGATCCGATCAGTTAGTGTTTGCCGTGAGAGATTTGCAAACTTCTATTGTGCACGAGGTGAAAATGTACGAAGCCTTTTCGGTCCCTATCGTTTGCTATACGAGCAGATATCGTGACTTCCGACATGAAATCGATTTTGATAAGGGTCTTCGTTATTTTAGTAATAAATATACAGTCAATATAGTCCATTTTCTATATTAGGATGAATTTTGCTTTTTTATCTCTTTTATTGGTGCTAAACTATTTGTCATACTTTTGTGTTTTATGTTCAGTTTTATTTTGTGGTAAACAATAAAGAGTCGCCTATGTATCGGGATGCCTATTGTAAAATTTGTATGTCGCTTTCGCAGAAATCCCAATATACCTCTAGCAACTAGGCTATCATTTTCATCATGCATATTGCTACCACCGTGCACCGGTATAGTTTGTGCTATAACTGGCTGTATAGGCCCTGTCAGTGATAAAGCACTCAATACAGCGATATAGTGTATGGCAGGCGCTCATGACCACAGACAATTATAGCACTTGACCCGAGGGTAAGGTACTCCACGTGCGGGTCAATGAAGCGAGGGACGAGACGTTTCGAGACTATTAGATGCTTGTTTGATGCGGTGCCGGCGCCTAATTGGGCTCAAATGTAGTGATAACTATGATGCTATCATCGTTCAAGCCTTGTGTGAGCATCTTCCACTTGGGTACATTGGTATTGTGAATAAATTTGGAACTTTTGCTTATTTTTCTATCAAGTTTTTATATCTGGTAAGGAAAATAATCTTCATGCGTTGGTGTATAAGTATACCTCTAGATTGAAATTCACCGTGGCTAGGCACCTGTCTATGTACGTTTTTAAATGGTAAAACTAACGTGCTTTTATTTTTTGTTACAGGTAAATATACAAAGCCCCGTCCCTGTTTCATTAAAAATACTGGTATTTCATGCATAAGTAAGGGTGAGTCACAAAAACATACCTTTTGACTTATCGAGGTGCCTTCATTTCGGACCTGTGCTTGCGAAAAACTCATTCATAAAAGATAGCTTAGCGACCGCGTATAAAAAGGTATGAACAAATTGTAGAGGACTTTTTTATACAAAAATTTTAGGTATTCTGCGAGCTGCTGATCAAAACATCCTCCGAGAGACGGATAATATTAATACCTATATCTCTCTTTAGGGACAAAAACATGATGTTGAAAAAGAAGGGCAAGCTCAATTTTGCCGATTCGATGTCCCCAATTCGTTTTCTGAATTCTTAATAGCGCCTAAGGGTCGGTCGGGTGTCGTAATCCGAACACTTTGTATTTAATACGCGTTCTTACGCCCCTGAGTATGCAATTGCTAACAAGAATTTAATTGGTTACCGGCAGATAAGTTTTTTGGATTAATTTAATTAAAATAAAATAAAACAATTGAAATACCAATTGGCTGTGTAAGATATTCTCTAAAAACTTGAGCAAAGAGTGTTCGTACAGTTTGGAAGATTTCCATTATTACCCGACTGCGCAAGAAGGTAACGTTTTTTGTAGCACAAATGGATTTTTGTTAACCGACTTCTAAAAAAATAATTTCAATGTTTGCCTGTATTTTTTATGTATTTTCGGCGATTTGTCATTTGGATAATTATTTTGGAAGTGGTCCAAAACGCAAATCTTAAAGAACAGTATGAAACCTTAATTTTATAGAAAACTTAAGTAAGTATTCGCAGTAGGTTTTAAATTTTTTCAAAGCAATAAAATAATTTTTCTAGAAAATTGATATCGTAATTTCCAATAAATCAGTTACTGAGTCACAGTTAAGCCTCAACTGATGTAGTAACCTAATTTTATTTCGCATTGAGGGATTTTGGCCAAAATTATAAATTGTTATTGAAATGTAAATTTGCATGTTAGAGTTTATCTTTCATCGGACTCGATTTCCGAAAATAAATTAATTTACATAATATTATATTCATAATAAATTATTATGCAACAAATGTTCATTTCGATAAAATTGGCTTTAATGTAATGTACTTTGTATATATATCGAGTTATGGTAAATTTACAGAATAATATTTTGTTGAGGTTTAAAAAAAAGCACCTTCCTAACGTTGGAAATGAGCAAAAGCGCCATAAAGAACAATAGGGCGAAATCACCGTACACAAATTTCTACTATACGACTAAAACAGTTTCAATACAAAACAATGAGAAAGGCTCAACTCAGTCATTAAGCGTTATTTCAATTGACTCCCTTCACAACGTGAATACAGCCGACACAACATATGCGGGTAGGCACCTATCGTTTACGTACGGAATTGAGAACCGAATGGATGTGGCAGAACCCAAAGTGTACAGACGACCTCTGTGGCTCAGCGAGCTAGCGCCGTGCAGGTTATCCCACCTCGGGACAAATGTTTGTACGTTTTACTGTTATACTATCTCTATTTATAACATAAGAAAATGTGTTTTAGCATAATGTAATAAGTTTATCAGTCAACCCATACACAACCTCTTTGCTTGCTTGATGCTATATGAATTATCCATAAAAAAGCATTTTACAGCTTACTCTTGCTCTCACTAGCATATAATCGAGGGTATAATCAAATTTTTATTTTCATACATTATAAAGGTTCTCCTAAACTGAATAGCAGTTTGTCGGCAGTAGCTCTCATTGACAATAAATGTAAATATACATAACTATTAAACTAATTACTAATCACATTATAGCTAGATTTGTACCTATGTATGTTAACAAAGAAATTTAAACGGCAGTATTACGACGCCAAAATACAATTTCATACTGCCTGTATTAGAAAAAAAGTGGAATGTAATTCTGTAGAGGAAAATTCAGTTGTGCTGAGTTTACCTACGCTCGCTATACACCTGACTAATCCAATCACCACATCCACTTTTTAGTTTTCCACGTTTCAGCATGTACTGGAAACACAATTAGTATTTCATTTGGAAATACGCGGAGATTACAAGACGGGTTGGAGTTAGTACTTTGTGTAATATATTGCTACTGTGTTACGAGATTTATATCGCCACGTGTGTTTAACGCTTTTATACTTGCCTACGCTACGAAATGAACGTTTCGCGTGACTGTCTGAAAGGAGCATGAGTCGATCCATTACAAATTACATATAGGTAGTCCAAAATATAATATGTTTTTTCATAAAGGTGCCGAAATATAACAATACCAAATCAGATAGTAAAATATGAAGTGCTTTTGGTACTCATAGAAAGTCCTCAAACGCCAGGGAAAACGACTCTCATAGCCACAACCTCAACCACGCCTAACTGATCTTACAATTACGGCAAAACAAACCCTAAACAAATACCAGTTTAAAATATAGAAAGTTAAGGTCGCTATTGCAAAAATGGGGTAGAAATAAAGGCCTCAGCCGGCCCTTTTTCCACGTGCTCGTTGTCAGTGTAATTGATCGTCGCTGCCGTTGCGAGATAATTCCGCTGTGACGTGATCCGCATTGTTGCGACGTTTTATTACGCCCTTACTGCTTCCTAGATGCAGGGGAAATGCAAAACAAACAGGCGGTAATTGGACGAGATATACAACTCTACCCCGTGGTGACATGGCGGTAGCTGGCCAATGAAAGTTATGACGGTTTTTACACAATATGTCCTGGTCGTGATGACAAAGCTTTTGTTTCACGAGGAATATTAATTATAACCGTAGATTAAACACGTAACTGTGAATACTTGCTGCTCATTAATAATTACCTACCTATTACACTACATTTAGCACGTCTTGTTCGGCCATAATTGTTTCAGTCAATTCTTGTTTTCGAACTAAACGGCTTGAAATGGCGATAGGATCTCGTGACTCGTGAATCGAGCTATTGTATTCATCAATCTTAGGGCTCGTTGGCTTAGCCCTTTGAGGCTTCCCTTACTTAGGCAACATGAATCGAAACAATTGTCTTTCAGTTTGAATACAAAGTTGTGCCGATTGAATTAATTCTATTGCTCTGTTTTAGCTCCGCTACAAATGTTAAGTTTAACATTCTGGTTGCGGGTCGCCTTCTCCCGGATTTTGTTACCTTGGTAGTCGTAAAATGTGTTCTTAAGTAGTCGAAAGGTTTCCCTCTGACTGTTCTCTTGTGAATGCCTGAGTGCTGACGTCACATGACTAAGAAGCTTTATGTGAGCTTACATAAAACTTTTTGTATGAATGGGCTTACAAGCATTTATTATTTCTGTACCAACTCCACCAGTATTCAACTGTTTTATTCTGTTAGTAGTTGTGAAGTGACTGTTATATGTATTTGCGTATTGCTTAGTAAATAGTTTGATTGGTTCAGATTTTATTTGTGCAAGTATGTTTCCGGGCATATTTCTCGATTCTGGCGAGCGTCCGCCGGTGGTTTTCATGAATTATTGCCGGACAGGCTTATCCCAGATAAAATTAAATTCACCAAACGCCCGGTCGGAATTACTCGCGCTAAATTGCCGGTCATCATGGATCTGGTCCCATTGTTGTTATCGCGATGATACCGCCGTCGAATAAGTACCTACTCATATTGATTAGCTCTTCAATATACATACCTATGTATATAATTCGGCTTATTTGTCAGTGTCAATGATATGAATATGATATTAACTCGGGCACAGCTCGCTGCTGTTGTGGAGTGAGTTACGAATAGATATTGTTAAGTAAAATATATTAAGTAAAATTTATTTCGTCAGCACATACAGACATATTATATTACATACATATAAAATTAAGCATTAAAGTCAAAGGAAAGCTGACAAAATCAAACTCTTCTCAGCATGTGCTATGGTAGAGCAAATCATGCTATAGCGCTGATTTTCCGTGGAGACCGTGCTGTGCACGCTATTCGAACAAATCGAAACAAAATATACATTTAAATATTTGTAAAACTCTGCTCTGAAAACACCAATCTCGTATAGTTCGGTTATATTTAGTTAGTTCAACAGCAACAACTAACCCTCAAAACTCTTTTTAATAAACTTTTAAAAATTACAGATTGGTGTTCTGAACGAATATTGCCATTCAAATGTAAAAAAACCTTCTGATCCGAAAACTAAAATAATTTGAAGCTAAAAGTCCAAACTCATAATTCGTGCCAAGGTGTGTCGGTTCTATTCTAACGAGCATCAGTTTCATTCCGGCTCAACTTTGAAACTGTGTGCAGCAATTATTATAATGGGTAACACATAAACTTAATTGGGTGGAAGTTCATTCGATTGTTAGTACGAATGCTCAGCGCTGTGCTGGCTGTCCATGACCCACATTATTGCTTTTGGAATTACTCTGCACTTTTTTCAAATTGCTATGCATGTTTTCCGAATAAACATACCAACTTTGATATGGCTAGTAACAACAGTTGAGATTATTTGTTTGTAGGTTATTTTACTTTACCGTGACCCTAATCGTATTTTTTCAGAACTTCATCTAAGCTTAATACGGATCTTTATAACAATAATCCTACTTAGCAGCAATCCCCGTACCATGACTCGACGTAATAAAATCAATTTGGCACCGCATTAAGAAGTCACCCTAATCCACCCGTCGTTTCAATTCTAATATTCAGGCTTGCGAATTTTCATCGGAAGTTTCCAATGTGCGGAACCCGCAGGGAATTATTATTTATTGATATTACACCTGTGACACCACGTGGAAAGTTTCCTCAAAAGTCTCGCTAGGGGTCGGTGGGTCTCCGCTTAATGGGGGGGATAAGTCTGCGTTCCTTGCGCCTAATTTGGCAACCCGAAGCGCGGAATTTATGGGGCTGGGGTACGCTGGGGTCCTGCAGCCTGAAATATTCGAAAGCTCCACTCGGCCGTGAGTTATGAATGAATCCTGTTAAAGAACCCGGAAAATTTCTAACAGCCCGACACGATGCTTCAAACGGGTCGGCTGGCTTCGCTCTCGCGGCTTTATTGTTTGACTTCATTAGATAATGATAATGTAAAATATGAGACTCTACCTATTTGTTTCTTTTAATTATTAACAAACACTGCCATATCGATTTTGTACTTAATTATTTAATTACAATTGTATCCATTCATTGTAAATTTTCTCAATAAAATGAAACAAAAAGGTAGAGTCAATAAATTCTTCGTAAACAAAAGGTTGAGTACCCAGGGAAACAAAGCGTCTAGTTTGAAAAAAAGGCTGTATTAAAAGGCTGCGCACAATATGAAAGTGCTGAAACACCTGGAAGAAGTTAACCACGATACCGAGTTTTAGTTGATCGTTTTATTCTCTGCATTGCCTTTCCGCGGCGGCTCGTTGACTCAGCAATTGCATACAATAGCGGGCCCGTGCGGGCCGTACTTTAACCTTTAAATGTTGACGTATAGATTACTTAGGCTCTAAAGTTATTTGTTTATTTAAACATTGCAATGTTCACCGATTACATGGTGGGCTACCAAGGCATGTCCATATTTTTATTTGTATGAATCAGTAGAGATTTCTATAGCGGTTTCATATCCAATCCTCAGGAGGGTTATACTTTGAGGTTACACCGTGAGAGCTGACTCTATGGGCAAGACCCCGCATTCCAATCTGTATGATTTATGCGAAATAATCGTTTACCGTTCGTGCCTACTCCACTCCGTTCCCTAATGGCCTCGCTGAAAAATATGAAAACAAAATTTGCCAGATTTTATTGTTATTTCAAGATGAATAAACGGGCAACTTGTAAGCAGTTAGTGCCAAATTAATAGCAGAAGTTGGCTGAAAATTTGCGGCATCGCTTTTGGTTATTGTAGCAGAGGGCACTAAAGTACTGAACTACCTTAATACGGCGAGAACTTAGAATTGAATTTCCGGTGTAGCGTTTATTTTACAAGCCCTTGTTCTGTTGACTTTAAGCGCGGCTTTCACGGGCCGCGCATAACATTTTGTAATGTAAACATGTGGTTTTACTTCAGAAGTTTTATACGGCAGATGTAGGTACACACAGTGGTGAAAGTTCGATTGGTTTTGAGAGGTTAACGGTGAACTATGGGGAGAGTAATCACATTTGAAATTCAGCTGAAATGAGATTGGTTTACCACAGTGTTAAACTATTCAAATTAATGAACTGCATACTTACCTACGTTCTATACTACAAAGGTCCCTATTTGGTATTCAATGCTTAGTTATTTATCTTAACAGTTGTTACCATAGTAACGGGGTTTCAGGGATCAATAAGTATATTATTTTGTTATTGTTCGAACTTCACTGCTTACAAAAGAGATTGTTTAGGCTTAACAACAATAAAGCCTTCAAGAACTACGCACTGAATTTCAAGTTGGTAGTATTAGATTGAAAATTTAAATGATTATACTGGCTGGCTAACAAAGCTTTTCTCTACTCTTCTATAAATAAAAAAAAACCTACACACAGATTAGTTTTATCCATTAGATTCAAAAAACATAATCTAGGCAAATATAAATAATTTTGAATACGAAATAAAACCACTGAGCCTTACGAATTAGGTATTATCGAAATGAGTTCAAAACTAATAAAGTAATGGAACTCGAGAAATTAAAAATAAAAACAAATGCATAATAGCCTTCTTTTTGTCAAATTTTGAACCGATTTATACATATTATATAAATCGGTTCAAAACTTGCCTCCATCACGAGCAATATTTAAAAACGTTCGCGTGATTTAATACGGAATATGTGACGGTATTTATAGACTCCGTACCGTTTATTTATAAAGTGTGCCATCCGTTGGTTTTCGGCACTTGCACGGTCAAGTTTGTCACCTCAACTACCAATTTAGCTTGGCTTAGTCATTAATTACCCAAACAACGAGCGATAGAACGTCTATTGGATGCGTCTATTCTAAATGACGTAGAGGATTGTTTATAATCTGGACTGCAAGCAATATTCATCTGTGTACCATTACTAAGACATTCCTTACATTATATTACCATGTATATTGGGATATTCGATCGTTCACGAATATGCAAGTCCGTTTGTTGTTTAATTAGTAGAATCAGCGATAGCTAAAAATTTGATTTCAATAAATAATGCTGGATAATCCACACAGCATCATCTAGACATAAGCTAAGAAGAGCTTGTGTTATGAGTACTGGATGACTGATATATATAATACTATATAAAACATAAAAAGATAATTATAATATATATAGAAAACAACAGAGCACCCGGAACAAATATCTGCAGATCGTCCAATCATTTGTCCCGAGGCGGTACTAAAGTTAATGCCAACTAAAGTGCATAACAAATTTCTTTGTACCACGGTCCTTTTTCATGCCATTACGTAACCGTCCACACCCCGTGACATTCTGAAGCCCGCGCTCACCCCATCAATAAAACAAGCGACATAGTGCACGGGGCCACTACTCGCCAGCTAATTTTCATACTAAACGAGCTAGTGCATTATTAAAATGTGCTTTGACGTGACAACCCTCCGACGCCACTGCCGCCGAACATTTAAACTTGACTCGGTAACTGAGCTGTTAAGTATTTAAGGTGTTTGCAACACTGGGTTACTGGTTTACGAGGTTTGTTCGGAGCCATTTATAACTGTACCTAGGTACCTACACAGTGTTCAGATAAAGCTGCTAATAATTAATTGCTGTAATGCAGTGTAAAGTTTGTAGAGGATTCGTAGTGGATAAACTGTAGCAGCTGCAAAATAGATGCCACAGATTTGGCTGTCTTGCTAAGTTTCAAACAAACTTAGTCCAATCTGTTGCTGACAATAGTGTAAGCAGCAGCGTATTTATGCACTAGCAAGATCTACCTCTCACATAGGTTGCTAATTATTTCATCGTAAACGTGCCTCGAGAAGTGCCTGCTTTAAGGTAAAAGGCACGCGAGAATTTTCGCATTTTATGAGCTTAACTTTGTATAAGCGTTATTTTTGCGGTAAAATAAATGGAGCACGAGTAAAATGTGTTTGCTTTTCATTAAAGAAACGCTCGGCTAATTATACTAAATGCGTATCAAAAGGAAACGCGAATATTGTTGAGGTTGCTATTGTTATTCCACAGTCCCGTAAGCCGTTTCCTTATTCGGCTTCTGTTATTTGGCTGTAAACTTTCATCATAACCCCCTTCATTCGGAACCGTATTTCCGTTCCTGTTACTTACACAAAATGATACTTAGAAACAGTCATTTAACACTTTAGTTACTTAAAAAGCTTTCCAAGTCAAAGTCCCGAATGAAACAATACATCTCACAGCGGGATATTCTTGACAAGTTCCCAAGTTTGCAACAACTGCCTTTAGTCTTGACATGTTTGTGCCATCCATCTAACGGCTTGGTGTTTCATAGTGGGGAGGCGAGAGCAGGTGTCAAAACTAAGAGACGTTAGGCTAATGTATGCAGATTGCATCCTTCGCTCCTCCGATGCAGCTTGACTCGGGCCGCGCTGCATGCCCGCTGCATCATACCATTAGCTTTACTTTATTTAATGCTTGGTTACAGCGAGAGAGCTTTTAATATTTTATTATAATTACTTGGTGTAGTTTTCTAGTGCTTGTCTGATGCGCCGGGTGCATTCACTTTGTTGCTGATATTTTTGAATCCAAGTTCTCTGTAGCTTTCAAGATGTTAATGTTACGATAGCTGTTTTATCTAGTTTTTAGTATTCTTAATATGCTTTTCATCATTTAAAGTCAACGACAAAAGGAGATGGCTTTTCTCAGAGTAATATTTGTGTAAATATTTCGACACAAATTGTGAAATTGGAGCGACACGATGTCAACCATAATTATAGCCATCGAAGGCTTTTGAGCGAATAAAATATTTCGATATTTTATCTGACTATTTTTACTTTTTTCCGACTTGGCAACACTTAAACACTTTGTTCTAACTTGGTAACAATACAATATTGGGGAAATTCGGAGGCAGTTCCAGAGTGGTCCTAATTGAATAGGAGATGGAAAGATTGAATATTGACTTTTGACATTGTGCCTCTTAGAAAGGTTATGTGATATATTAATGTAGGTACTGGTTTCTTTTTCACTACTTCCACTAACTTGGAGAAAAGTCGAAGTGAACAGAAAAGGTATTTTTTCTTATTTTATTATAATTTATTGTATGTTTGTCTTGTCTAAGTGCTTATTTTTTAAGCCCAAAGAATAATGTTATTGAAATTTGAAATCTGCTTTAGCTTATTTTTCCAATAAAATGATTGCCGTTGCCTTGTAATTTATATATAAATTAACACTACCCTCGAAGCCTCTTTAGTGTCCGATGTATATTTTTTATACAAAGACGTGTCAATGCCTGGAGGAAATCAAAAAATCCAGCTATAAGTTTTTCGATCAGTTACCAAATCTAATAAACATAATCAAGATTCATGCCATATTCGTCCCACGTCATTTAAAAGTATACGTCCCGCACGATGATATTTGTCCATGTTCGTATCATAATCTTTATCATAAATATCTAAATGTGTATTTAGGTACCTACTTCACTTGAATCATTCGCTTATATATATGATAAATAACTGTACATAGCCGCTTAGCAAGTTTAATTAAACAACGGATTTAATTTAATTTGTCATTATAAATGTGTGGCATACGTGTATGCCACGTTTGCAATCACAACGGAACTCCCAAATTATCCGGGATAAATGAGACCGCGCTTAAGGCACCTGTCAGACGAGACGGAGACGGGCGCCGACTTGTCTCGTCTGGGATACAGCTTCAGCTATGCGGCTCGTACACGCTACAAGCACTTTAAATTAAAATAATGAAAATTTTAGGTATGATTCCTATCACGTTTTATTTTAATTATGATTCATAAAGCAAATATCGCGTATATGATAATAGCTTTTACCACTTTGTCTGCGTAGAAATCGTAAATGGTTATAATATATATTTTTTATTGGTTTTTAACGTTATTCATTTTGTATGACATAAAAATAGTAAATATAGTAAATTAGGAATCATTTATATCGCGTGTCGCTGAAGTATCCCGCGGGAACATGACATCGGGATAAAAAGTATCCTATGTCGTATTTCTCGGTCAGTGACAACGTCTGTGCCAAATTTCATCAAAATCGGTAGTATATGCGTGAAACACAGACAAACAGACAGAGTTACTTTCGCATTTTTAATACTAGTAAGGATAAAATGCGCGTGTGATATTTGTAACGCTTTATACCGCGATAACTATACCTACCGCGATAATTATGGTATGGACCCATACCATAATTATTGCGGTGAGTTACTCTAGGTTTGTTAATAATCGAGAAGTCGACTGCATGTTCAATTTAATTCATGCCTCGGAATAAGGATCACATAATCTGCTAATTTTTGGTATTCATATTTCAATACAAGTACTTAATCCGAATAATCATTAGGAAAAATGTCCTATGAAGTGAAAAGCCACTGCAGACAGATTTTCTTTGTAGTCATTCATTTGAATTTTAATTAGCACGGCAATTGCCAATTACTCTAATTAAATATATTTAAAAATAAATTATGAATATGCAAACGATGAAATACTCAAAAGTAACATTTTAAATTTAAAATGGTAAGGATTAAATAAAAATTTTAATTTTAAGACTTTAAGACTTTGAGATTGTAGACTTTTCTCTGTCGATTTCTGCTATTATTATTGATATTTAACCAGCTGTATCCAATTAGACTGTGCTTTGAAGTAACAGGGTATTAGCTTGGGTAAATTAGAATATTCCAACATAAATAACCGGCAATTAATGCTTAAACAAGCCGAGATGAAGGGATGAATACTGTCAACTTGTCATTTTAGGGGTCAACTCGGACTCGCATTTATAGATTTCGCTAAATTGTTAATTACCAATTCGAAATAAGCTTGGAATATTGCTTTTAAAGTATAATCTGATTTTGGAATCGGCTATTAGGAAATAAAGCCGATTGAAATGATGAAAGAGCTCCTAAAATATTTAATCGTTCTGTGAATTTTGCTTTGCTTCCCTAAAGCTCTGAGTTTCAAGCTATGAAATGTTCGTCAGTTTGAAACTGTCTCAAGTCATTTTAAAGGTTCTATGTACCAAAATTTAAAGTAGAACTTGTGAATCGTAATGTCATCAGCATAAGCAACACGCATTTATAATAAGTAATTTACGAATTGTGTGTATTATAACCATCTCAACTTGAAAATTTAAGTATTTTTTTGTTTATAAGGACTAAATAATAAAAGTCTTTCGCAGATCGTCATCCCACCTGATTCAACCTAATAAAATGTAACACCTTGTAATGGACATGAATGCAAAAAATAAATTATCTATGATTATGATTCAACCCTGTGGTGTGAAGGGAGTGTTACAATATGTGTGTATGCATCTTAGAACAACCCGCGTAGGATCACTTATTCTAACCCCAGACAGTGGCAGCATCCCAGCAGTATTAATTTGGCGAAACTACTTTCGGCATTGTTACGTGTCTCATTTGCACAAAGGATGCCGAAACTAGGGTTGCTCGTGCTAAATCACGTCTAATCTAACCGGTTTTTAGCTTTTATTTGGATGTTTATCTGAATTAGGTAATTCGGATGAGACCAGAAAAGCTTTGCAAAACTAACAGATTTATTTTGTTAGGTAGTCCTAGTAATCTGCAATCATAGACCCAAGAAAGATTTGTCGACACCTTAACATCTACTTTTCTGTAGAACTTTGCCCACTGCTTGCGATAAGTCCTTTGACAGTTGTCAAACTCTTTAACACTTCCACCGTGCACCAATAATGCCTAGCTTTTATAGTCTCTTTAATTTAACTAAAACTATGACTTCGGACTATCGCTATTTCGAATAAGATCTTCAAAATCAGTTCCTTAGTTTGTAGTTACAAACTAAGCGAAGTTTCACGTTTTCTGTCAGCCAGTAGACGTAACATACAACATACCTTATAATGCAATTAAGTAAATGCGTCATGTGAGAATAGTAAAATATTTTCTCTCCACTTCCATATTTAAATCAGTCGATATGCATATCCAGGCTGTAACGTCACTTCTCTAGCATATCTCTGGCGCGGGCGATGCAATTCGTCTCGAGATAAATCCGGCCGCGCACCAATGTCGCCACGACCACACGCCGGTGTTAGTAACTTTTCGCTTTTCTTTTTATTAGCATAGACTATTCCTTAAAACAATAGACAACATTTTGAAACTCTTTCTAATATAAAAACTTGAAGAAAAATCTAAAAAACTGGCACGTAGTGAAGACGTTTTACCTACGACAAATTTTAAAGTATGATAAATTTATTATACCATATTAAAACTAATATATGATAATATGTATGCTAACTATATTTTTACAAACAATTTCACAATGTTATAATGTTCCTCATCATTGTCATCAGCTTATGTTAGTCCACTGCTGGAGTAAGGCCTCCCCTAATAAGCGCCTAATGTTTATACAACCACAACAGAGTTTTTTTTATTACAACCAAACAAAAATAAACCTGACATATTTTATTTATTTGGTTGTGACTGAGGAATTCCTAGATGAGTAATTATAATACAGCTAGCCTCGGTTTCCTTACTGCCGGATTAAGATAAGATCTTCCCCATTGCTTTATACTTCTGACTCTACATTCCTGAGCCACCTCTGTTTAATTTTCCAGAAAGAAAACCGTTACCTTTTTATACCTACTAAGTAGACATCTTTTTGGTTTTCGTGATCGGTTTCGAAACCTTTATCTAATCTTTGTCGCGCTCTGTTTTTTCTATAAAAATTTTTGCAACAGTTTTGAAATTTCTGTTTGCTGTTCATTCATTCATTATTTAATTTATTTTATGTATGTTAGATTGAGGTATATATTTTATATGGGCCGTAGTTTTTAAGTATTTTCCATCATGTACTAGAATAATGTTGCCGGAAATAAATGAATTGTTATTACTATTAATAGATAATAGGCGAAAAATTAACCATCACACTCTCTCTTGATGGAGCTTGTATACATATGGCACATCATTTTACATTAAGTCAGGAAAGTTAGACAAAAGGTCTGACAAGTTCTTCTATCATGCACTTAATAACAAAACATAATCAATATAATATAGCTTGGTTTTTATGGCACGCCTTTTTTGTTTTCGTTTCTACCATGTGTGGTTGGCAGGTAGGTAGATAATGCCGTCGGCATTATGCCCACCTTTTGTATGTTTTTATGTGTGCAATAAATTGTTTAAATAAATAAATAAATACATTAACCCGCTACAGGATTGCAGGATTGCCAGGACATAACACTAGTGAGACACAGAATACTAGTGAGTTGGATAGAAACGTGTTAACCAAGAACTGCGTGAAAACTATTAATACATAGCTTTCACTCTGTTAGTTCACAAGAACGTAGTATGTTAAATAAAGGAATATTTTCAACATTTCAGGTAATTGTTACTGCAACGTTCCCCCTGACATCATTTTGCGGTATGTTATTGAAATATTGGCAACTCGGTCTCAGGAATAGCTTTACGATCTTTCCGCATCAAAGGGTAGCGAAATGTCAAGGAGTATTCATAATTATATTTCCATTTCCATATAGTGCTTGATGCTGTGGCGGTTTTTACATAAAACTCACATTTTGTTAAAAGAGTTGACTACGGGACAAAGATTAATGGGTTTTTGCAAACTTAAAATTATACAGTCTGAATCTTGTCTCGTTATAGGTACCAATTCTATCAAAGCTTAGGAAGATTTACTCGGTATTAGGATCTTGGATATTTTTGGATTTGATGGAGAATACTTAAAATCACAGAAACTCGAAATAAAAATATCGTTTTGACAAGCTTTATTTATCAGATTAGATGCGTCTCTCGTCCGTTTTCAAACTCGAATTTTCTCCTTTTTTTTGCACGTGAGTAACTATGCATTTTTGCTTTCTTTTTTGTGAGTGTTGCCAGTTCTTTTAAAGTAAACCAAAATAATTTTTTTTCGTTTTATTATCATGGTATCGTAATTAGGTTTACCGGTGATGCGCCAAATATATTGCCAACAGCTGTAAACCTCGTATGTTTGTCAATGGTGAAACGGAACGCCATCTGGTGTCTATCAACGGGAACTGCCAATTCGAATTTGGAATATTCAGATTTCACTTAATTGGTTGACACCTCGTTCCCAATATTTTGACGTAGCGCTGACAGCGCGAATTTCATAACGATGTGGTTAAGTACGTGTTCGTTTGACCGAAATACACGTTCTGACATTCTAAATAGTTTATTTCTAATACCAGTATGTAGCTAGATTTACTTTGTCAAAAGATCGTTTCAGACTGAGTCATGTCAACTTCTTATACGATCTAGTTTATAATTTATTAGCGTACAGACTCAACCGTTTACAAGTTCTGTCCAAAAGTTACGTAACACAGGATGAAGTAATGTTTCACCCGGGCCGCAGTTCGAATAGGTTACCTTTTCGATTCAGTGCGACCAGCACTCGTAAAATAAGGGGTATCCTCCAGGCCATGAATACGTTAGAAGGGCGGACCAGTTAAATTGTTAAATAGTAGCGATAGAAGGGTAGAGTTCGTCTACCCTCGCTTCAAAACAAAAACATCCGTGACCCGTCTGCGGGTTACTTTTATATTAATTAGTTTCTAAGGGTTCCACCACAGTTATAGATACGTCGTCGTTTATGCGGACGTTACTTAGGTATCGACTAAACACTGCTATTTTGTACTGAAATGTATTGGGATAGATAAAACTTTAATTCATGTATGTCAATATGTATAGAGTATATTTTAATTAATAGATTTGCCCATCTGACATTTAGTTTCTATGGCGTTTAAAGGGTATTTCTATCCCATGGGTACCTAATGATTTAGGTATGAGACCAAATTCATAGGTTTTATACCAAATCTAGACCTATATCTATGCAATATTTCAGCCAAATCCGTTTAGTCGCTTTGGCGCGAAGAAGTACGAAATATCCATCTATCATCCATGCATCAATACAAACAACTTCCGCAATCATAATATTGTTGGTGTGATATATTGTGATTCAAACAAGTACAATAGACCGCACGCACTCGAAATCCATTTCCATCAGAACATCGATATCAAAGTGATTGCAAACGTAAATAGCCCTTCAGATCAAAATGTGTGAACTGTAATCGCAAACATACCCTTCACACAGATTAGCCCTCAGTTTGTACGAACTTTAGGTTATTCTGTATGGAATCTATTTGCAAAGGCACACAAACCCGGCACCATATGAAGATTTCCCCGCAAATATTATATGCTAAAGCAGCTATTTGAATGCCTCGAGTACCATGAGTGCAGATGCGGGTAGGATCGACGTCTTGGGAGAACCTTTACCCGGGTAGGTAGCTCCCCGCAGGTGTCGGCAAACAGCTGACTCATGCGGTTGAATTCTGTATCTGCTTTCTGTAAAAGGTCGTGTCATTGAAAAGGTTTTCCGGGAAAGATTCTGGGTCAAAGTTTGCTGCAAATATGCTCACAGGTATTTGATGTCTTGGCTACGAGCCTGTGACCTATTTTTAAATATTGATCATCAAATTTATATGCCCTACTAGGCAGAGATGTGATTTATTTGAAATACTTCTATTTTAAATGCAAATAGAAAATGCAAAATACCTATTTTGTATTTTGTATTTAAATACCTTTCAGTGAAAAGTATTTTGTATTTTATTTGAAATGCCTTTCGAGATGCATTTTATATTTTAATATACATTATAAAATACAAAATACTTTGTGATTAAGTTGAGCCAACATTACCAGTCAAACAAAACAAAACGCTTGTATTGCCGAATTCGACCGATAGAGGCGCCAACTAACCATGCACGACATCTTTTTCTTCTTTGGTCAGAGTGCGCGTCTTATGTCAATGTCAAGCAATGTTTTCATCATCATCATCATCACCAGCCTATAATAGTCCACTGCTGGACATAGGCCTCCCCTAATGAGCGCCATAGATGGCATCATTATTTGGTAATAAATGTAATTTAATATTAGTAATGTCTGACAAGTGTCAATGTCTGACAGGTGTGAAAAAGATATGAGTAGCTCAGTTGCAAAACTGGCTAGTTAAGTAAAACCAATTACTGAGAAAAACGCAAAAAACTCTCATTCTTTGTTTATGGTTTTTTGTGTTGCGTTATTGACTTAATCGGGTAGAATAGTATAAAGGTATTAGGTTAGAAATAATAAGAGGTTGATTTTTCTTACATATTTCTATTAAAAAAGGATAGAAAAGTCTAAGTAACCACTTTTGCAAGTGAACTAGCAAACTAGTCAGTATTGCACCTGTAATTAATCAACATAGCAACTTTTGCAACGTTTTAATGCTACAATCTAAAAATAAACCATCTTTCTTACAGCTTTGTAATCACATTTTCATTCAATTCTTATGCCATGTCCACATCTACGAACCGCGCCTGCAATGCAACACGAATTTTGCATTACATTGCCGGCTTTCTGGCACATCTACGAAGCGAGCCTGCAATGTAATGCAAAATTTCTTGTTGCATTGCAGGCGCGTTTCGTAGATGTGGACGCGCCATTACACACTAAATTCTTAATTCTGCAACCTCTTCCATAACAGTGTTCTCGTCATCAGTTTCTTCATGAAGACTGGTCTTGGTCTCGTTGCTGGCAGCGACACTCATTGAAGATGAGGCAGTTGGTGGATCTTCTTCATTAGCATTGTTGCTGCCAGGGTTATTAATACCCAGTAGATCGGCATAGAATTTAAGGCATTGGCGGCTGTGCCATTCTGAGCTAAAATGTTTTTGTAATAAGTTCCTAATATCTCTTAATTTTGCTACATTAACTTCAACTCCAATATTTATTTTGTTTGGTGTAATTTCGGCGAATGATTTTTTTTTTTTCAAATGTTTCCATAGTTTATCGTCTCTGAAGCATAGTACGGTTCTCCTTTTACAGCAATCCGATTGGACATGTCCTTTCGAAAAGCAAAAAGTGCGCCAATTGCAGATGTTAGAACGTAACATACCAACTTTTGCAAAAGTAATCCAAAACAAGCAACTTTTGCAAGTGACATTCACGGTAAACTAGCAAGTTTTGCACGTAGACTCAGTTTTTGATGCTAATTTGTACGTAAACTAATCACTTTAGAAGGTTTATTTCAATTCTGTCATTTAGCCTTAAAGACGATCTATTGACTTTTATCACTAACTCACATCCGGTTAAAAATTGATATAGCAACTTTTGCAACTGGGCTACTCAATTATATTCGATGAACAACTGGCATTGTTAAAAAGTGTTATAAATAAAAAATGATATTTATTTTTATCACTTTTTAACAATACCAGTCCAGTTGTTATTAATTTAAAAATAAAAGTGTAATCGCATTGAGTGTATCTATTCTCCTGTGTAATAAATAAAAATATATCTGTGATTTGGTCAGAAGGTATTTTATTTTGAAAAAGTATTTTGAAAATACCTATTTTGCATTTAGCATTTGAAATACAAAAAGCAATACTATTTGGTATTTTGCATTTGAAATAGTAAATCTGAAAAGTATTTTGCATTTTGTATTTAAATGCTTTTTTAAAACCATTTTGTACATCTCTGCTACTAGGTTGGTTTTAGATTTAGCATATTTTGTAGCGTGAAAATATTCGTTGTACATTTTGTTACTATGATTTTTGTTATTATAGTGCGTAAACCCTTGCTCTCGTCGAAAATAAACTTTTTCGTGGTATTATTTTATTCATTTCGTTACTATTAGCCCAGAGAAAACTGAAGAAACGTCGTAAGTTCAACATCGAAATAGAGACTTTCCTGCGAACGCTATAAGTACCTCCGAGTACCTACTCGTAAAAAATACTGTAATTCTGATTTGTTTTCGTGAAATGCTAATCTTATCCAATCGAATTAGGCTGTTTTTGCACCAAACGATTCGGAAACTTCGATTTTCCTTTTCCAAGTAGACCCCCTGAATCTAAAGGGTCATTTCCGCGAATGCGATATGTACTGAAGCTAAAATTCATTTTTTTTTCATACATTTTTCCCCAGCAATGCAAGCAACTAGCAGTTGCTACCTAGTTTGCTATGATGATTTCGACAGTTTCGTGCAATAGATCGAAAATCTATCAAAGACGAATTCTCGTAAACTTAGATTGAACCGACTGTTTTCCCAGCACCGTACTTAAGTGCTTAACTTTTATGCAAGATATGATTCCAGTTGCGTTCAATAGCGGGGCATGATTCTACGTTAATATTGAAAAAGCGCATTCGCTACTTAGAAATGTCCAGTGTAGTTAAAATTTAAACACCTTCGTAATGTAGTCTGCTATTTAGAGCATTGCTATTTCTCACTCTATCTTCTATCTCTATCTTGACATAAGGCACAGTAAAATATAACACTACATAAGTTAGGGGAGTTACTTAAGTTACTTTTAAGACCAATAAGAATACCTATAATAATAATAAATGAGGAAGTTGGATGTAGAACACGTAAACTACGGAACGGAACGAGCTGTTTTTTTTTAATAAAGGTATTTCTTGGCTACCTTTTATCCCGAAATAACACGTGCGAAGGAAGCATTTATATTGAGGTCAAAGACCAAAATAAATAAATAATAATGATACATTTTTATTTTAGCATTTATTTTGGTCTTTCGACCGAAATAAATGCCAATTTATTAGCAATATAGAATCTAATTGAGACACTTAAAAAAAATTAAATCCTGACTTTTAGCTCTTAAGGAGTCTGGGCCTATGTCCAGCAGTGGACTAACATGGCACTGCGCCACGACGTAGTAGTAACACTTAAACGTTACCTACGTTGAATTCAGATCGAGGTGCTTGAGTTTGTAACATATGCTTGTGGATTGTCCTGTCCAGCATTTTTTTATTAGTTTAGTTGTAGGTCCAGGTGGTGACTTATAAATTAATCAACTGCAAATTATTTTATTCATTATAATTTTATAATTTTTACGTCATAATTCCTAACTAATTACCTATCGACACGAGTTTTCAAAAGAACAATGATAAAAAAAAACTACATCTGCATCTCAAAAGTTAGCTGTAATTACGAAAAGAAAATATATTTTGTCAAGTAGTATAACATGCCTTGTTTTCACTACCATAAGACAAATTGTCTTACATGTAGTGAGCACAGAAAACAACTACGTGACATGTAGTGAGCCCAATGTCAACAGTTATACAATTTTTTTTCTTAGTACAATGAGCTTCCGAAACAAGAAGTTGTAGTGCACTAGGCTAGCGCGAGCTCCCACCGTAAATATTTGATGTTTCAGAATTTAGTCAGTGTTTTATGAGTTTAAATAGGTAAGACTTATTAAGAAAGATACAATTTGTTCAAAATCATCATCAGTCAGCGAAGAGACGTCCACTGCTGAACGTAGCACAAAGCATGAAGTCACATCTTTCGTGCGCTAATTTAATAATAGTTGCCTGCATTTTAAAAGTTTCTTAATCTGTTTACAAGCGGCACAGCTTTAAAATAGTTCATTATAAACACTACCTATTTTATTATCCCAAAACAACTAGCCGACCATATCTGTCGAGGTAACATACCGCCGCGGCAGCCTGCACAGCCGAGTAGGGTGGGTTACCCCTCTCTACGTAGAGCACAATTAGCGAGCGCACCTCAACACGGCTTGAGTTTTAACAACGCAGCCCCTACCGCCTCATTCACACGATGGGCTGCCTGCCTCTCACGTGACTAAATCGTGACACTGTTTTGTAAGGTTAATTATGTGACCTGAGCTTTGCGATGTACCAAATTATAATAATAATAATAAAACTCGGCATGTATCGTCGGGAAGTTCCTCTCTTTGCAGCCCTAGTCACTGTTTTGATATATTTTTTACTGTAGAGTTATTTTATAATAATTTTGTTGTATTCTTTAGTAGAAAAATTACTTTTTACCGTGATCTATAAATAGATGGAGTATAATAATTTATTTCAAGGCAACAAAAGACAAGTGACTTAACTAGGTGATAAATACATTAGAATACATTAAAGAATACAATAAATACATTAAAAAAAACATGAGAATTATATCGTGTAAACTATAGAAAATTCACACATTTTCCATTAAATCGTTACTGGCAATATCGTGATTAATAAAAAAAAAATTCGTTGCCATATTAAACTATTTCAGTCTACACAAACTAACGTTGATACAACCCGTAGATTAAATGATATAATATCTACGCTAAGTCCAGATAGTGCAGTAATAGTTAAAGCAATTAGGTAGATAACTGAAAATACATAACCTCCTTGAAAGCTCTAAATCTTACTTGGTAATTAACAGTAACATCAGAAACAGCTCGTGCAAACGACCTACAATTTAGTGAGACGTAAAGGAAACGTAAAGCTTGAAGACTAGGCCAATGAAGAGTTAACTTGTAATGAAGTAGCTTTCATGCAAACGACATAATATCAACTCAAAAGTATTGACTCCTATTCAAGCGTAATCATAAACAAAATTGATAATGCATGTAAATTTACGGTTTAGTACACCATTTCCCAATTACTTTTCTGCATAATCAACGTGACTACTATAAACCTACATTCCGGCTACTCAATACCCCCGAACAGTTTGCAGTAAAACTAATAAACGCCGGACAAGTATTGCCAGTTTAATCGCAGCTGCACAAAACGCGGGCGACAAAACCAACCTCGGATTCGAACCACAACAACCGTGCCGAAGTTTAATTCAATCGGCGTGCCCCACTCAGTGGGTGTGGGGGGCGAGGGGAGGGGGAAACATGTAGGGTGCACCAAGAGGGGCAAGACCCGCGAGGCAGTGTTAATTACTACTCATGCGGCATACCACATATCGCGAACTTTGGCGCCCGACGTGGTACAAATGCGACACTGTTTGTCTTTTCATGTCAGCTTCGGTATGGGTAGTGTAGATGTTGTGTTTGTATGTCAAGCAAGTGGTTTAATAATCCATTGCTATCTCGGATTTTTTATTCAGTGCCTGGCGCCTAACGTGTTGCTAATTCAAACTACATCGTCAGAGTAAAAGTGGCAAACATTTTAACTGACAATCCTAGAGAAAATCTTCCAAATCTGTATAATCTGTATCACTTTCAAACATATAACTTTACATTCTTAGTGGCAAACATTTTAACTGACAACTATAGATAAAATCTTCCAAATCTTTGGTTCACTGTTTCTGGTGGATTCACTTTGGAACATTTACCAATAGATATAACTTTTAGTTTCATTTCTATTACGGAATATAATATTCTCCATCTCAGTCAAGACCATTGTACCACATTGACACCCTACTAACTAACAAAGTGACTGCTTAATCATTTTTGTCTTGAGTTTGCATATAAGTCATAATTGGGGGAGACACTCCATTTCCATAAAAACACCAGAGTATAATTTGTAACCGTCACATCACAAAACTTTAGGATTTATGTACTCTTGAATATTTATATTTTTGACATCTCAACGCTTATCAAATTCCATTTGACCTTTTGCCGGTATATGAATATAATTGCGTAAAAATTTAATATCGAACACGTCCATGCTCAATCAAATATTCCGGATGTATTCCGCGTGCTTGAGTCGGATGCTTGGCACATTCCTGTGCCGGGTAAGGAGGCGATTCCGCAGACATCGTGCGAAGGAACGCGCCTTCAACGCGACGCATTTTCATGTAAATCGGGATTTTCTCAACAAACTCGATATAAAACTTAAACGGTGTCTTTAGCGGTTGTTTGCGGAGGAAGTGTGAAGGGCGACTAATATTGGCTTGACTTGTAAAACTCGCATTAGGTTCTACGATACTAGACTCGGAATCTTGTTTTAATGCAGCTTCTTTAATCGATAGGGCAAGCAACAGTTAATTAAAATGCAATTCATAAAAACACTTTACTGATGGGGAATATACCTACGACTAGGATAAACCTGTCAGAATATTTCTTTTGGTTTAGAAAAATGAATGCGTCGTAAATTTCCAATGCTGAAATGAAGTGATATCAAACATCAACAAAGTAAAAGGGCACAATATAAAGGGCCAATAACTTTCGCACCGTCTCGGCCCACGCTACCTTTATGGCGTAAATAAATTTTCAGCAGGTTCTTTCTTCGAGCTCACAGAGTTATAAAAAATATATCATGGTTAACATAAAATGGGTGGTTTGTAAATTGAAACATTTATAGGCTGTAGCGGATCGATAGCGGCTCCGCGGGTCCATCGACATAAATTCGTATTAGTGCCAACTCAGGTCGACTTTACGATGCCTCAAGCGTACTTATTGCCCGGTCTTAGATATTTACTAGAACACGTTTAATGTTTATTGGAATTTTGAAATAAAATAATATTGTGTGGTGCTTATAATCGAACTGTTTGAAAAAAGCGCTATCCCAAACAATCCAAAGTGCAACTGAAAATAATGATGAAATAAACAAAACGATAGACAATTATAAGATAGACGTGACGTTAAAAAAACTCATTTCAATAAGCAAGAACTTAACTTTGATGCTTAGTTTAAGTTTACCACATTGCGTTAGTCGCAAAAGAAGTCGTTAGAAGTGTTGAAAACTGAAGTTTAAATTTCATGCTTTGCAACTTAAATTATTTAAAGTTTAACTGGCGTAATTTATAATGTAAAGTTGAAAATTGAAGCGAAGACAAAATGCCTCATCATGTGGATTTGAAGGAAAACTTTAAAAGATACATTTCTTTTAATATGTAAAATAATGTACCTACTATCTATGTAATTTTTTATAGGTCCATTACATAAATGTGCAATGCTCAACACAATGTACTTCGGTTCTGTTACCAATCTAGGTACGCCACTCCCGGAATACCTACGTAGAGGAATCCAATTAGAATATCGTATCGCATTACCTACAACGTTTGCAACTACATTGGATATTAATGCACTTTCCTCTACAAGCTCGCATGCATCCATATTGTTATAACAGAAAGCTACTCCCAAGTACATTATAATGGTTGGAAGCTCCAATCTACTTAATAGAAAGGGTGGTGTACTGTATTCACACAGCTTAAATCCGCAGTTATTCATAACATCGGGTGTACGTACACCCGATGTTTTAGTTTTCCTTCGTAAAAATAATTGGTACATTTTTATATAATAGGTGCTTCTTACCAGTAAACTTGATAATTTGTGAAGGAAACACAATCAAAATATAAATTTGGGAAAAGCTTCTCCTCCACAATGTTTCAGGCACTTTGAGGAGGAGAAGACATGGCACTAAATATCTTCGCCGGAGCCGCAACAAACCATTATTGTAAGTTCCGAGTAACTTCGGGGATCAGATAATATTGCTGTCAAACCCGGCGCGCTACTCGCCGACAAATCTGTCAAGACATCATTCGGTGCGAAATTAAGTGAGTTTGTTGAGAGTAAACAGGGATAATCCTTGGCTTGACTATGATTAGCATATCGCGGGTGTCTGCGTTCGTTCCCGGAGGGCCATCTGCAATTTAAATCAGGGACTTGGCCGGGACGGGCCGACTCCTTAGCTTACGTACTCGGAATTTGAGATTTACTACGATTGGATGATTTGGGGTTTGGGGTTCGATTTTCTGCTTGTTTGGACTGATTGAATTCCCTGTTTAAATCGACTTTTGCAAACAGTTTTATCATTTTATGCTCTGCTTGTTTCATGGACTTGACTCTTGGAGTGACAATTGATCACGGATTCCGTGGTAAAAATCCCCCTAGCTCCATCGAATTACTGACTTTAAGTACTTTGTCATCATAAATTATTTTATGATTCTTTTGCAAGTTTTATCAAAAGAAACTCTGTCAATATTTCTCTCGTGCAAATATAAGACGTAAGCCCCGGTATCCTCGGGCTATCTGTCTTGTGCGCGTTCTATAGTTGTGGAGATTACAGCCATCAATCAGATGGTCTGAAGCAGTTGCGGAGATACCTCTATCAAGGCGCAAGTTACGAGCGATTTGGGAAGGCGTGTGCTTAATGGCACATCAGGATATACTGCTTGTCGAATGTTCAATGGATGATTTTAGGCAGTTCCCCTATTTCGCTTCAGATAATCTAGGCCTTGCTTCCAACCGTAGAGTTTAACAATACTATTGGTTTTCGACAGTGATTGTTTTCAATTAATTCACTGGGCTATCAGAATCACAGACTACCCTAATTTGATGACATGATAGCCTTCCTGAGAGTGAAGTATAGACCTATGTAATTTTCCATATCTACGGCCTAAGTTCTAAAAGCGGTAAAGACTCGTGACCTAATGCTATCTGCAACGAAGCACGTCACTGAAAACCTGCAACATCGACTCAAATATTGCGCCAAAACGTACGAAACTTACTGTCTGGGTATAGAGTTGTGAAAAATTGCTTGGATGTAGACGTCGAGAGGAAGAATTCTCCCTTCGCCGGAGTAAAGAATTTAATCGTCTTTATGGGGACGTTATTTATGACTGTATACTTTATACACTACCGTCGAATTATTCGACTATTTTGTTTCTTTTGGACAGATTGTAGACCTTGGATCTTAAGGACTTGTTGATAGGAGCATTAACAAGAACTGTTAACAAAATCGTCTTTCTTAGGGATTTAATATTAGACCACAACGTTTTACAAGCTCTTACACTGTGAACTAGTCAGCATAAAATTATGCTAACTATAGATAAAAAGATGTGCAGAAATAAGCAAAGTATAGGATTGCATTGTAAGTCGATGTCTATAACAAACAACAGTTAATTTTCAAACATGATAACCAACATCGTTTATCTACTCATCAAAGTGGAAGTTATAAATCGCAAGTCAGCGAGCTATAACTCTATGACACAGCACATCGCAAGCTAGAATTACAATCTCACGTCTCCGATCGGTTCCCGGTAACTAAGCGGCGAGTGAAAACTTTCGACAGATAAGATCTCGTCCGCTTTCTTCAAAGCACACGGATCTATTTCATAAGCCACTTTGCAAACTGTATGGGTACGAAGCCCCGCTGGATTCAATTGTGGCCAGTAAATCTAAACCGTACAGGAAGTTTCCCTCAATCGCGTCCTCACCTGCAGCTGAATTTGAATTTCAGATAAGGTGAGACAAACCCGGTTCTCTTGTAACCCTGTGTATCTGTGCCAATAGTGGAACCAACAGAGCTAAGGCGTTAATGTAGTCGTCTTTATCGTATGGGTCTAACTCAAGGTACAAAAGTGTGGTGCAACTGCATACTCAGGTATGCGGTTTCACAGTTCCTTTGTTTCAAAATATAGTAGAACAACATTTCGTTTCAACAACACAGCCTGTATGTAGTGAAACAATCATAGAAGCTCTTCGTCAATTTTAAAGAAGTGGTTGGTTAGTGAGTCCGATTCGTAAGGTGTCGTAATACAGGGTGATTTGTTTGGTGAAAAGCTCAGCGGAAAGCCCACTCGACGCATTTTCCTCTGCTCGTTAATTTAATAAAATGGAAAATTTTAATTGCATCAACCCTCCCTTTGGGGTCCCATTAAAATAACACTACAAAGCTCAAGAATCTATGTTTCTTTTCAGCAAAGTTACTTCGTAAGGAAATCAAAGCGTGACCGTCATTTGCCACGCTAATTATAAAATGTTGGTAAAACCATATTAATGTAACGTGGCATGAAAATACGTGTAGATTGAGAATTTTAGGTGGTGAATAATATATGCCATATACAATCCTTGCTCTCGTCTTATTGATATACGATATATACAAAAATTCTATGCTCGAAGCACACCATTTATACATAATGATGAGTCCATTAAATAACCGCTCATTAGTGTGTTCATTAAATATATTTTTGCGGTGTGGTTTTATAGCGATCTCAATATTACCGGCTTTGTTATCGAACTGAACAAGGATAATTAATTATCCATTGAACATAATTTGGGCGGGCCGAGTCCTCCTGTGCCCGACTGCCGTTGATTTGGAATTGATGTCCGCTTATTACTCATTACTCAGTAATTTGAATCTTCTTGAATACAAATTAAAGGTACCTTTTACAGGAACTCATTAAACGGTAAAATCCGCAAAAAACGCTTTCATCGTTAGTGCCTACCTAACTTCTGGACAAAGTTTGAAAAGCTTGTTCCCCTAATTTTCATACTCAGTGTGTAAAGCTCAGCAAAAAAGGATTTCCGGAACAAAAACTAGCGTAAATCTTCAGCTGTTTAATTAGAACAAAAGTTCGTCAGCGTTTTTAAATTAGCAAATTCCTTTATAAGGATTGTAGAGGCTATCAAAGGAAATAATAAATTGTTTTTCACCCGCCACCCGGCAAGTTTCGTCTGCCTTCAAGACGAAAGGCATCTTTATCGCTGAAAAACTTTTTCTTCCTTGTGTAGTCTCGCAGAACCCCTTTTAATGAAACTTAAACGGGTCCGTTTTCTGCAATTTAGATAAGTTTCCTACTTGCTGTTTAATTAAATACAGTTTCGCTACGAGATACTATTGATGTTTTGGAGATCAATATTTAGTTTTTCTTTATTGATTTAATAAATAATAAAAATAACCACAATGTTATTTTGGTATTTACAAAAATAAAATACATGGATTGAAAATACTTTAATATAACAGAAAAATACCTACTAGATATTTTTTAGATATTTTTAAAATGACCTACTAGATATTTTTTTAAAGAGACATATTAACAATTAATAGTATTTTTTTCTAAAAACACCAATTCATTTCCAAACTGTTATAAAATATATGTTTTAGTACACGATTTAGTGAGCATAGGTCCAGCACAACCAGCCTCTTTGCTTTTTGGACATATGAAATAATATTTAATTTTACCCCCCGACGAGAATGGCCCGTTATTACAACAATTTTGCTATAAATGACACTACTTGACATTTTTGTTCCCAAATTGAGCCACTTTACCAGAATTCAATCATAAATCACCTAACTAAGGTTCCTGATTCCATGCAACTGAGAGATCGTACATACGTATTCATAAGTACTTTATGCAGGTTTAATAATTATTAGGAATAGGTTTCCCCTTACTATTGTAATAAAAAAAGATTAAGTGTTTGCTCTACATATTTAGTTAGTATTGATTCTATCTATGGTAAGTTGTTAAATCCTCAAGTTATAGATCTATATTATCTTTAGTTTATTTTATGATTATCTTAAGGACATCACAATAAATAAATTTCCTGTAATGAGTACTATAGGAATACATAAAGTAAGAGACTGTACACTTTTGTATTTACTAGGATGTTTTACTCGCGAGTTGTTTTCTGAGATATTTATAATCAGCAACTTTCCCCGACTTAGTGTCGGGGACGAAATATCCTTTTAATGGCCGTCGGAGTGTTGGGTCGTCTGCAATTTAGATTAGTCCTTTAATTAAATTAACATTATGATCCCTATCTCAGCGGAGCAGGTGGTCGACATTATTGCCCCGTTGGAACTCGTTTCTTTGCCATTCTTTTGAGATTTTAATTGTTCTCTCTGAATTCTTTATTACTTTCGTGCAATTTAGTTGGGCGTTGCTTTGTCGCGTCCGTCTACAGTTTCCTTAGTTTGTCAACATTTTAAAGGGGAAAATAAAGGTCACTCAAGTTGTTAAAAAAGTAGGTAATGGTGATTACACTCTGTACTGTTTTTCATTTCTTTACGCAATAAAGTCAAAAGAGATACATTTTTACGATTTTATGAGGTTTGTAAAGATTTTTGCTGCCTCATTAGTAAGTTAGACTTATGAATGAATTTCTTGCTTTTGACGGGAATAAAGTCATAAAGGTCTCCAAATTGAGTAAAAGTCGGTAAAGTTAATTATAAAAGTTCACTTCTCCTGTTAAAGGCAGTTCAATAATTCTCAGATTCGAGCTCAAGAATATTAAGTTAAATATTGGAAGTGATTTCAATTAGTCTCGCCCGTATACTTGCGTCTTTTGTACTTTTTCGTTTCCAGTCTGTTTACGTTCGTTTTATCTATTTTTCTTTCTCTAGAGCCGCAGTCTAGTCTTCCAGCGATCGCAGGTCAAGCGAAAAATTAGAAATATCTCTATCTGAGCTGATCGGTTTCCAGAGCGATTGTCGATACTTTCGAGTAAATCAGAATTCAGCTTCACTTTATAGATTTTATCATTGCATTCAATACACTTGAATAATTCTAAATAAGCTGACAGTTTTTGTATAAAATACTGCTGTATGTAGACGTTTTAGGGCAAATGCCGGAAACTCCACCGGCCGTCGATCGCCGAGGTCGACGGAAAACTTGTGAATTATTACCACTGACATTGATGTCCGAAGAAAAATTGCTCTCCCCAAGTTTCGGGCTCAATTTCAAACTTTTTTATTTGACAGGGAAAGTTGGGTTAGTTTTTACGAATCAACTTTGAACTCGTAACTTCTTTAATGGGAAATAAATAGAATTGAATACATCGTGAAAATATACTCACAATATGCTTTACTGGGGTATAAATATAGAGTCACTTTTCTAAAAACATCCAAAAATTAAACTGGCAAAGCCAACGGACAACATCCCCTCGGCTAAAACACAAAACTCGCATAGGTAACCAGAATAACAAAGACCGGACCCTGGTTTTCTTTTTACGGACATCCGACGCAGAAAATGTAGAAAACAAAATGAATTGCCAAAGTTCAGGCTAAAGTGGTCAGTCGGAAAGTTAACCGCCGATTTTCTATTCAGCAGACCCCGATCCGAGTTGTTTCAATCAAGAAAGGAAATAGGAATGGGATAATAAATGCACTTTTCCATTAAAATGTACCTGTTACTGAGTACCTATATTTTAACCAATGAGTTTTTTGTTGATAGGCTGATGTTTCTTTACTAGGGGTTATGCTAAAAACAGTTACTCGGTAGTGAGTTATTTCTCACTATAATATTATTATGCCAAGGGTCGGTTGTATCGAAGATCCTCGATCCTCGATGCTTTTGATTGTTTTTTTGTTTGTTTGAAAGGCAACTGAGTGTCTTTATTGGTGAATATATTTTTTTTATGTTATTATGACCTTATTTTAAAGTGAAATATATTTAATTATAATTTTCCTTTTAATAAAGGTTTTACCCACGTAAAAGAAATTAAATCTTCAGAAAATATGTATGTTTGTACTAATAAATTGGTTCGTTGCTCCGTAGTGAAAATTATACACTGCTGAATTCATTTGGAACAGCCTGTGTCAATGTAATGGAATCAATTTGATTAACCCAGGTGTTTGATGGACGCTTTTTCCATTTGCATTTGGGTAGTTTTTTAGACTTGATGGATTTTATTATTTTATACAGAGTGCTATCATTATGTTTGTTTTATTTATTGTTATTTAACACTAGCTGCATGTGTAATACAGACAAAAATTTTCGTGAATTTGCTTTGTATCTACCTAAATAAAAATTATTTTTTTTTGTGATTCTTTCTCCTCTTGCATATTCGTGGTATACATATGTATGTACATTACGACCTCTGTGCTGTGGTTGCGGGTTCGATTCCCGCCTCGGGAGAAATGTTTGTACGATCTGCAAATATTTGTTTGGGTGTTCTGGTCCTTTACTACTGATATATTATAAAAAAATTATCTATTTATCTAATATTTGTATTATATATATCAGTCATCTAGCACCCATAACGCAAGCTCTGCTTATCTTGTCGCTAGATGATACTGTGTGGATTGTCCAGTATTATTTATTTATACTTATTTATACCTATAAAGTTGAGTTCAAAGTTGGAAAAACAAACACATTCACGTAGCAAACATTAACTGTGTTTCATAACATACACAAAGTGTATCCTATAGATATATATAATAAGGTTGAAAGTTAACTTAGGTATGTGTAGGTGAGGTACACACGATGTGATAAATACGCAGTGCCCCGGGCCCATCCGCTTCAATCGGCTCGATGCACATTCACTGGCAATCGATCGTGTGAATACACCTTTATTTTTCATTTTATTTATAGCCACTAGGTATATCTATAATATTTTATGTGCAGCTAATCAAGCACGGATAAAGTTGGATCACAGGTCAAAATTATGAAAGGGTTTATTGGTCGCGGTGTCAATTTCATAACATGGCTATGTTTTGTTATTGTGTGTACAGGATGTTCAGTAATTAATAAATAACCTCGTAGCCACTTGGGAAAAATAAAACAAACTATCTGTCTTGGATATTTTTAAGTATTAAAAAAACACAGTTGCAACTGGAAATATTTAGTAATGCGCGATGTCAAGGCCTTAGAATTTATTCAGGGTTATTCCCAAACAAAATCAATTCGTTATAATTGAATATAATATATAATTGAAGCCTTTGTAGAGCCCAATAATCGGAACAAAGGTGACAAATTTCGTAATCTATATTTTTTTATCAATTAGATTTTTTATGTAAACGCACTGCTTAATTTGGACTCATATTATTACCAGGCACCCTATATAGTATTTACCTACGAAAAACATTATAAAATAAAATAGTTCGACACAAACTTTATCATTGGCATCGGCAATGAATCGGTATAATTTTTATTACCAATACATTGTCATTAAACACAGAATGACATGCTTGTGCTCTCATATTAATGAATTTTCCCGCGCTTCGGTGTTACTAACAAGTGCCCATTCGACTGATTATATTAAATTAAGTTGACACGAGCGAGTCGACACAAGATTGATTTATGAGGATGTAAAGACAAAATACATCATTCAATATCTTCATTTTAACTTAAAAATAACTACGATATCGTAGTAACCACCTGATGAAGAAAATTATTTAAGAAAAAGAATATTAGATCTTTAAACATCCGTTCGTCATACTTATAAAGAGAACTTATAAAGAGTCTTTAAAAAATCAAATTCTCATAAAAATCAAAATTTAAAACTCCGATAATATACCTCTAATATAAATAAAGCCATTATGCTTCTTTTATACTACCCTAAAGATTTTCTAAACTGATAGTAATAGTTTACAAACAATATATATAAAGCTTACCTATATACAACAATTTTAAAGAATTTCTTAACAAGGCTTTATTTATATTGTATTTTGTGAATATTATATTAGGAACTAAAAAGGTGCTAAGGTAGAAACTTTGAAAACTTAAAACGCTTGTAACATCAAAACGAATGGTTCAAGAAAATTGGATACACTACTAAAACATTTTCACCCGTCCAAGAGCCATGTAAATATTAAATTTTCCTGAGTCACATTAATGTCAGTGCAGATGGTATCGCTTCCCTGGACAGATCAGATGTTCATCTCGCTGAGAAAGCGAAAGAGTATTAGAGGGTTCCCCAACTAACACTTAGGCGCTAAGACAAGAGCTATATTAGATGTATAAGAGCGCTAACCAGATCTTACAGTTATTAATAAGTGTTACTATTTGGAGTTAGAGCGCACTATAACTCCTCTATACCCCCGAATTGGGCACACTTTTATATCGCCTTGGGTTATTTAATGGCTGTACAACAGAGTTACAGATTTGGTTTAGAGGTATAATAGAGCTATTAGAGAGCTATAATAGCGAAAACTGAAACTACAAGAGATAAAAACGCGATAAATAAGCGGAAGTTAAGTCCTTTAGTGGTACAATAGATTAATATAGCGTTTATTAACTCTTTGGGTGCTTTGAGGGCTGCAAATAGGTGACTACTAACTCTTTAAGGGGAACAACAGAACTACAACGTCACTCACTATGTCTTTAGGTGGAATGAGGGTGGCAAATGGGTGATTATTAACGCTCTGAGCTCCAAAAGGTATCTATAAGAGCTATAAGGTTCTTAAATTTTAACATCACGATATTCTTTTTTTTTATCAACAGAATAATTACTTCTAGTTTTGTGTGCGTAAAATGTTTAGATATTTATTAATCCAAAAGGGCGCCTCGTTTGTGAAACTGAAATGAAATCGTTTAGTTCCAACTTATTGACTACAGGAGAGGTTGATTTTTCACTGCGAACGTAAGTACATTGTGATTAAGTATATGTATTATTAACAAATTATTCAAGCGCCCGATGACTAATGTCTCTTTACTGAAAATAAACAATGTATTAGATATGGAGTAACATAAAAGTTTTCGAAGAATCGAATAAAACATTGTTTATTCCAGTTTAAAGTATCGTGCTAGTCGTAATTAATACACATAATGAAACATAAGTAAAATACTTTATATAAATCATAGTTGCTTCTGTTTTTATAACCTTAGTCAGATCAATTCGCAACCTTTAAATGGTGGGCAAACAAATTTAGGGATCCGTAGTACTGTCTGTCCGTAGCTTTTTGAGTGACATTCATTACACTTCTATTTTACAGTAACGCATACTGCTACTTTAAAACCACTCAAAAATAAGAAAAAGGTCCTTTATATTATGTTTATGTTTAAAATTTATCAATTATTTAGAAATCAGATATAGATTTCTGTGTTAGGCTTATAAGTACTTATGATAGGATGCCGGCATAGGAGATTCAATTTTATGTATATATTTTATTCACTGTATCTTTTCTCTCTCATCTCATTCATCTCCTTCATCCTCCTTCATCTCCTCTTTTCAGTGACGTCATGAAATAACTTGTATTTTAATTTCAGAATGCCGTACACAACAATTGTACAAACTATAGAAAAAGGAAAATATGTGCTGTGTACTGCATGCTCCATCGGATCCATGGAAACATAATAATAGTACTAAAATGGCCTAAATGCAATGCGTTAAAACTTGTAAAATCTACAAACACCTTACTACAACTTGATGGGCGACGAATAAAGTGTCAAGTAAAAATAAGAAATATTTCAACTTATGCAGAAGCTGAACGCGAATTAGATTTTTTGTTATAACGATATGAAAACGTGTAAAACTTGACAAAAAAAAAAAAACAAAGAGAAAGATGATGTTGATAAAGGACTTGATAAGTCGGAAGGCGGCCTCTGCAAAAGAGACCTACTAGTACAAGCTGTAGGTCTGATTGTGAATGATATGATACAAATTAATAACCTCTTGATCTTGACTATATTTTTATTGATTTATTACTATAAATCTTGATGATAAGCTGAATTTCATGAATCTTTATCAGATAATTTTTTTGCTTTATAGTTTTTAAATGACAAATATAAGGATTCAGTGTGATAAATAAATATATTTGAATATGATTCATTTAAAGAAAAACTAAGTTAATTTACTTTGTATAAAAGAATAAAAGAAATGTGATTGAAATATTGTGTTTAATTTGATTTATTATTTAGAAAATTATGTACGGGACCCAGATTGACATTTTCGCAGAAAACTCCCGCTTGACTACTTCTAGTACCTACTATCACTTCGCCATTGCTCTGATATCAACAAGTGAACAAATAAGGGTTACAGAAGAGGTATTGAGATCTATTACTCTACCTAAACCTATACAGAAGTGACATTAGGCACTAGAAGTTCTATGATAGCGAAAAATGTTCCCACTGTTACAACTTTAAGTAATATAAGAGAGTATTGTACCTCTTTAGGTATTTGGTGCTATAATAACCATTGTATAAGTAATTATTGCTTTTGTACAACTTTTAGTTCTTGGCAAGAGTTCGTTAGCGCTTGCATAGCACTTTGGGGGGTTGTAGTCAGTGCTTACTTCTTATTTAGATTCTATGGTTGTAAGATTCACTTACAGCTATAAAACAAGATGCTTAGCCTGTATTATAGCGTTACAAATTGCTGCTGTATGTCTTTAACCTTTAAACTCATCTTGTTATTACCCTTAAAACTATGCTGTATAGCTCACAGTGGAATATTTTGTTAGACTACACTCTTATGTTGCCAAAAGTTGTTATTGCTGCTGCTATAGCACCTTTATATCACGTTAAGGTCTAAAATAAGCTCTAATTGACGCCAAATTGTTTGTTGGTCAGAACGAAGCCCCACTGTAGAACAAGTCTGTTACTCGAGACAAATTGTCGATAAATTAATATTTCACAAGCTTACTCTAGACAGTTGTCTTTTAAAAAACTGTGTGCCTTATCACGAGATAAGGATGTAAAACCTTGTTATTGAAATATTTATCTGGCTTTTGAATAGCAGATGAACAAATTATTTGATTGTCGAACTACATATGGCTTGATGAAATACTAGCTGTTTCCTAAGTAAAACCTTGTTCTTTAAATATTTCTCTGGAATTTGAATAACATTGTTACTAGTTTATCCCCGATTATTATCAAATATCTAATTTTATAAGAGATAAATCTATATATGTAATGTACATCAGTTTAGATAACACTAGATTTTATTTATCTAAGAACAAACCCAAAAATATTTATGCATTCATTTGGGTTCTATGATATACGGTACGACGACACCACAATAGGGTCA